>JARNME010000029.1:3435572-3987490 GCA_030179655.1 Scaptomyza flava | reverse complement strand
TGTAGAAATTTAACATGAAATTTGACCAAAAATAATTGTATTTAAATGTTATTTTTTTAAGCGTTCCCATTTTGGGTCAAACCAATTGACTTTTAAGTAGTGACTTGAAATCGGCTCAATTTGACGAAGTTATGGACGTTCGAAACGATTTACACAATGCTCCACACCCTTCGTACAACGATTAATGGATCCTGTGAAATTTTAACATGACTTTGACCATAAAATCGATTTTATTCGCACTGGTAATGTCTTAAAAATGCTAGTTTTCACCTCACTGCGTGGTTCAAACCATGACTCTTAAGGTATTGCTTTTACAAAATCAGGAGTCACCTTCTAACGGAAGTTATGGACAGTCGAAGATTGTACCAATGCCAAGTCAATTGTTTGGCTAATTTTAACATTGAATATTTGAACAAAACATCGAACGTGATTTAAATGTCAGTGTCTTAACGGCAGTTTATTCCCACCTCTGGCTGGTAAATCATGAATTTAAGGTATTGCTTTGAACAATCGGGTCATTTTTCACCGAAGTATGGACTTTTTCAGTCGAAGATTTACCAAGCTAACAAGTCCAGCCAAATTGTTGTTGTATGAAACTTTTAACATGAAATGACGACCCTCAAAAAAAAATCTCCTGTTATAATGGTATTTCTTAAACAGTTTATGTGCGGTCAAACCATGACTTTTCAGCTACTTGCTTTTGAAATGGCTCATTGGGACGAGTTATGGACGCTCGAAAGGATGTTACCCAATGCTCAAGTTATATTTGTGTATGAAAATTGTCAACAATGAAAAATTTTGAACCAAAACACGAATTGACTTTAATTGTAATTTATTAAATGCAGTTTATTTCGGGGTAAACCCAGACTTGCAAAGGTAATGCTTTGAAAATCGGGTCATTTGCTCACCGAGTATGAAAGTCGACGATTTGGAATGCCATAGATGTCGATTTTTTGGCATACAATTCGTACATGCATTGGACAAATCAATTTTATTTAAATGTTCTTCTTAAATGCAGTTGTATTTCTGGGGTCAACACCATGGATCTTCTAACGCTATTGCATTTGAAAAGCGCGGTCAATTTTTGAGAGTTACGGCAGTCGCAAGATTTGCCCAATGCCCCAAGTCGATTTTTGGCAAAAATTTTTAACATGAATTTGACCAAAAAACGAATTTTATGTAATGTACACTCTTAAAGCAGTTTTGTTTTTATTGCAGGGGTCAAACAATGACCTATTAAGCTATTGCTTTTGAAAATCGGGGGCATTTTTGGACGAAGTTCTTGGCCGTCGAAGATTGTACCAATGCCAAGCGATTGTTGGCATTTAAAATTTGTAACATGAAATTCTGCACACAAAAATCGAATTTTATTTAAATGTATTTTTAAAGGCAGGTGTTTATTTCTGGGGTTCAAACCATGACTTTTAAGTATTGCTTTCAAAATCGAGGTCATTTTGACGAAGTTATGGAAGTCGAAAGATTTTGCAGATGCGTTTTATTTCTGGGGTTCAAAACATGACTTTTGTATGCTTTTGCACCCTCGGCTCTTTTGCCGCCGTTATGGCCGGTCGACAGCTTACCCCCCTGCCCCGTCCCTCTTTCACTGGTGCCCATGTTCCCGCCTTGCCCCCACCTCGCTTTTGATTCTGTGTTACTTTCTCACATGTGTTTATTTTGGCGTCCCCCCCTGCCTTTCGGTCTTGCTTTGCACTCGGCTCCCATTTTGCCCGCCGTTTGGCACGTCGCACGCTTTTCCCCCATGCTCAAGTCACTTTTTGTGTCGCCATGTTACCCCGACATTTGACAAAAATGCATTGTATTCACTGTTCTTTTTTACTTTTATTTGCGTTCTTTATGGGGTCACCCACCTGCCTTTTAAAGGATTGCTTTTTGAACCGGGTCTCCTTTTTGACGAGCAGTCTGGACGTCGAAAAGATTTTCCCCCTGCCCCTGTCCCTCTTACTGTGTGAACTTTTACCTAAATTGCCCCCAATCACGATTTTTGCTTTATGGGTGTCCTTGTCTTAAATGGCCCGTTTTATTTCGGGGTCCCAAGACATGACTCTTCCGGTAGGCTTACACATCGGGCATTTTGACGAGGTATGGATCCGTCGAACGATGTTCACCATGCTCCAGTCACGTTTTGGCTCAACTTTCACTGCCAATCTAGACCAAAAAATGCGAACGGATTTCCTGTACATTTTAAGCAGTTTTCTTTCTGGGGTACAACACACATGCTTTTACGGTCTTGCTTTTGCAAAATGGAGTCATTTTTTTGTTTCCACCCACGGGGAAGTCTGGAGTCGCCAGCTTTTACATAGGCGCCAGTCCATATTTGTGCTGCAGTCATAACCTGAAATTGCCCACCAATTACTGTTCTTAAATGATGTTATTTCTTAAGAGTTTATTTTTTGCCCGGTCCAACCCCTGCTTTAAGCTATTGCTTTGCCAACCCGGCTCCTTTTTGCGCCTTCTGCCGTCGCCAGCTTTCCCCCTGCTCCGTTCCTCTTTGTGTCTGCCCTTTTCACCTGACCTTTGCACCCATAAACATCGCCTGTGCCTCTTGTAACTTTTTCGACCTGCCGTTTATTTTGGGGTCACCTGATCGCCTTTTAGGATTGCTTTTGACCCTCGGGTCTTTTGACCGAAGTTCTGGCAAGTGCCAGCTTTTGCCCATGCCCCGTCCCCCCCCCGTTTTTGGCCTCACACCTTTACATGCATTTGACCCCCACGAATTTTCTTAAATGTGATTTTCCCGCCGTTTCTTTCTGGGGTCCCCCCGGTGACTTAAGCTATGTTTTGCACCCTGGGTAATTTTGCCGCCGTTCTGGACGTCGACGCTTTTTACCAATGCTCAAGTCCTTTTGGCTCCTTTCCCATACTTTGCTCACACACACCGCATTTTATTTACATGTATTTCTTAAATCAGTTTTATATTCCGCGTGCCCTCACCTCTTTCCCGTCCACCTCTCTTCTCTTATTTTACGTAAATACGCCCCTGAGCTACTTTGCCCAGTCCGTCAACTGTGGCTTTTGCGTGTACCTCGGGTATCTTGTGACGAAGTTCTGGTTAATGTTCCGCAGCTTCCCAATTGCCCCCAAGTCGCCATTTTGGCCCACCTTTACCATGACCTTTGCCCAAACTCGACTTTGTTCTTAAAGTCTTTTCACATGCGAGTTGATTCGTGGGGTCATAACATATTGCCTTTCACGTCTGCTTTGCACATCCGTCTCCTTTTGACGACGTATGGAAGTCGACCGTTTACCTTGCCACTGTCGATTTTCTGGATAATTTTAAAGTGCACATTGTATCCACACACCGACATCTACAAACACACTGTCGGCTTCTTCACTGAGATATTTTGGGTTTTTCGCACATCAGCTTAAGCTCATGCATTGACACTCCGGCTTCTTTTTGACGAGTTAGGATCATCGAAAGATTTTGACCATGTCCCAGTTGCGATTTTTTGATACCAGTTTTAACATGAAATTGACCAAAAACGAATCGTGATTACATGTTCTTTCTTAAATGCAGTTTTCTTTCTGCAGGCGTAAACCAGCTTTTCTAGGATTGATTTTGAACAATCGGGTAATTTGACGAAGTTAGGGACCAGTCAGAAAGGTGATTACAATGCTAAGTCATCTTTTTCGGCTAATTTTAACCAATGAAATTTGACCAAAAAATCGAATTTTATTTACCTGTTTATTTCTACATGCCGTTTTATTTTTGGGGCACAAAACCAGAGCGTTCTAGCGAGTGCTTTGAAACATCGGGGTCATTTTTGCGCCGTGATGGAAGGTCGACGGACAGCTTTGCCAATGCCATAGTCGATTTTTTGGATAAAATTGTAAACAGACTTTGACCAAAAATCGAATTTTATTATAATGTATTTCTAAGCAGTTATTTTGGGGTCAACCCTGCCTTTTCATGTATTGCTTTTAAAATCGGGTCCTTTGCGAAGTTTTATGGAAAGGCGGCAAGATTTTGCCCAATGCCCAAGTGATTTTTGGCAAAACTTTTAACAGGAACTTGCACCAAAAAGCGAATTTAATTAAATGTATTTCTTCGTGTAAGTTTTATTTCTCGGGGTCGCAAACCATGACTTTTCAGCTATTGCCGTTGAAAATGGCTTCTTTTCGACGAAGTTATGGAACTCGAAGCTTTGCCGGCCCCGTCGCTTTTTTGGCATCAACTTTTACAGTTGGACACGTTGCCCAAACATCGGACTTTTATTTACTGTTCTTCGTAATGCCATCCGTTTTATCTGCTGGGGTCCCACCCATTGGACGTTCTAGGTCTGCCCTTTTGACCCTGGGTCCTTTTTGCCGCCGTTATGCTCCGTCGACACACGATTTATCCAGCTCAAAGCATTGCCGGCTCCAAAAATTTTTACTGAATTTCACCACCAATCGTACTTTCTAATGTGTTCTTCGAACTGTCCCGTTTTATTTGGGTAACACACACATGTTATTTTAAGCTAGTGCTTTTGAACTGGGTTCTTTTTGCCCGCCGTTCTGGCAGTCCCCCCCCGCCAGATTTTGCCAATGTCCCCAAGTCGATTTTTGGCCTACCCTTTACCATGCAATTTGCTCACACACTCGATTTCTTTACCTGTCTTTGCTTCACTGCGTTTCTTCGGGGTCCCCCTGGCCTTTTCAGGTCTTGCTTTACCCCTCGGGTCTTTTTGACGATTAAGTTCTGGAAGTCGCACGCTTTTCCCAGACCGTCCGCTTTCTTGGCTACAAATTTCACAACATGGATTTGCCCCCCCCCTCTGTTATCCCGTTATTTTTTCCTGCCAAGTTTTGTTTGCGGTCACAACATACTTTTTTTAAGCTCTTGCCTTTTGCCAATGGGTATTTGCCGAGTTATGGACGTGGCAAGCTTTTACCCTTGCCCGTACATATTTGTGTATGAAATTTAACCGGCATTGACCCCACAACTCGAATTTGCTTTACTGTCCTTCTACATGCCGTTCTTCTTTCTGGCTGGTCACTACCACGCCTTTTCAGTATGTGGTGCACTCGGTCAGTTTGACGCAGTATGACGTCGAACGCTTTTCCCACGGTCATAGTCATTTGTTGGGCTACGTTCGTGGATGACCACATGACTTGGATTTAAATGTAATTTTTAATGCCCGTTTTCTTTGGGTGCAACCACGACTTTAGGTATGCCTTTTGAACCTCGGCTGTCCTTGTTCCGCTTAGTTCGGCATCGCCAGTTTTCCGACTGCAAGTCGCTTTTTTGTTGCATCATTTTACCTGAAAATTGCCCCATAACAATCGAATTTTTTTTTTTTTATTTGTTAATGGTCTTTAATGTGTTTTAGGTTTGGGGCTACCCGCTTCGCGCGTTTTGACAGCGGGTCCTTTTGCGCGTGATGCGTCCCGCCGTTTGCCCTGCGCCGCTTTTTGGCTCACAGTTCCCTGACTTTTGACAACAAGCGGCATTTATTTACCGTACTTATAACCGCCAGCCGTTTTAGACCAGGTGGTCCAACCCAGATTTAGGATCTGCGTTAAAAATCTCGACGTTCTTTTCCGAAGAAGTCTGGAAGCGCCCGCTTTTGCATGCCATCGTGCTCTTGGTCACCATTTACCAGGATCTTGAACCAAACATCTTGTTATAACTGTGATTTATTACCTGGAGTATTCTTTCGCGGTCCCCCCCCCTAGATTTTCAAGTAGCTCTTGAACCAGGTCATTTTTGACGCAGTATGGAACGTCCCGCAAGTTTACCCTTGCTAGTTTATATTTGGTGCACTGTGACACCATGCCATTTGCACCCCCCCATCCGCTCTTGATCTACACCAGTTCCTGTTACCTGCCGTTTTCTTTGGGTACCCTCTTTTCCGGACTGCCTTTTGCCACTCGCGCTTATGCCCGCAGTTTAGGAACGGGGGCGGGTCGAAGATTTCAAGTCAAGGTCAACTTGGGCTCTCTAGGTGTTAACAGCCAACCTGACCCCATGCCCACGTGATTTACAAGTACCAGATCTCCCTGCTCCGTTATATTTGGGGTCTTAACTAGATGTAGTATGCTTTGAAAATCGGGTCGCATTTTGCGACGGATCAGGATGTGCAAGCTTTCCCCATGCCCTACGGCAATTTGTTGGCTAACTTTTACATGAAATTGCTCCCAAATCTGATTTGCTTAACTGTCCTTCTTCCACTGCACCGTTTTATTCTGGGGTCAAATGGCTTTTCCGGTATGCTTTCCAAGCGGGTCTTTTTGGCGCTTCTGGCACAGTCGACGAGTGACCCACTGCCAATGTCCATCGTTATGTTGTTGAACTACACGCATCTTGGACCAAACATCGAATTGCTTAAATGTCTTATAACGGTTTTATTTAAGGCGTCACCCAGTTTAGTATTGTTTTTAACATGGGTATTTGGCCGAAGTTGTCGTCGGACGCTTTGACATTTCAATCCAAATTTTGGCCACAATACATGACCTTTGACCCAAAGATTTCTTTCCGTCTTTTCCTTCGTTTCTTTGGGGTCCTTCCTACGTTGCTTTGAACAGGGGCTTTGTCGCTAGTTACGGACGCCGCACTCCCCTTACGCCATATATGTGTCCATTTCACCTGCATGACAACCACATCGCATTGCTTTTCCGTATTCGTGTGTCGTTTCTTTGTTGACCTTTCAGGAGTTTTCCCAATTGTCTTCTGCTTGTCCAGTTCCTTTTTCCAGTCGTATTGTGGTTCCTTAACTTAATTGCGAACCGCTTACCTGTACTTAAATTACATGTCCAGCTTCTTCGTTCCTGGTATTTCCGACAGTGAATTACGCCTTTTTTTAGCAGCTAGTTGGATTTATCATAGTTGGGCTACCCTCGTCCAACTCATTTGTTTTACCTCTTTTTGTACCACGTTACTCACTCCATTCATTGATACCATGTTTACTATAAGACTTCCTAAAGCCGTCAACATTTATCCTAGCCTTTGAAAACCTAATTTCTTTTAATATGCTTTTTGTGTGTTTGCATCTTTGTTTAACTGTTCACTTCTCTTCATGTCAATCGCGCGAGTCATGAGACTTTTTTCACATTCTCTACTTTTTTTCCTGTTTTTTTTTTCTGTCATTACAGTATTTATGGTCTTCTCTGACTTACATTGCAAACCTTTCCATCTCTCCTGTTTTTTTTTTTTATCTCTCTCTATCCCGTACCTTTTCCCTGAATTACACTCCCTTCTCGTAACATGTGTGTGGGTAGGTGGTAACAGTTAGGATTTTCTTTGCGATTAACGTCTTTTCGTCTTTCAACATACACTTATCCAGTATTCCTCATCCCCCATTGCAGTAGCCCAAACTCGTGCCCTTTTCTTTTTTTCCTCTTTTTTTCCCCGGGGAGGGGGTGGGGGGGGGATGGGGGAACACCTCTTGGCTAGCTAACCCTGCTATCTTTGATTCGTGGGGTGTGAGATGAAGAAGCGTGGTTACAGATACTCACTGTTTTTCGGCACCCAACAATCTCGAATTTGATTTAAATGTAATTTCTTAAATGCTGTTTTATTTCTGGGGTCAAACCACGACTTTTAAGGTATTGCTTTTGAAAATCGGGTCATTTTTGACGAAGTTATGGAAGTCGAAAGATTTTACCAATGCCCAAGTCGATTTTTGGCATAAAATTTTAACATGAAATTTGACCAAAAATCGAATTTTATTTAAATGTTATTTCTTAAATGCAGTTTTATTTCTGGGGTCAAACCACGACTTTTAAGGTATTGCTTTTGAAAATCGGGTCATTTTTGACGAAGTTATGGAAGTCGAAAGATTTTACCAATGCTCAAGTCAATTTTTGGGCATAAAATTTTAACATGAAATTTGACCAAAAATCGAATTTGATTTAAATGTAATTTCTTAAATGCAGTTTTATTTCTGGGGTCAAACCACGACTTTTAAGGTATTGCTTTTGAAAATCGGGTCATTTTTGACGAAGTTATGGAAGTCGAAAGATTTTGCCAATGCCCAAGTCGATTTTTTGGCATAAAATTTTAACATGAAATTTGACCAAAAATCGAATTTTATTTAAATGTTATTTCTTAAATGCAGTTTTATTTCTGGGGTCAAACCATGACTTTTAAGCTATTGCTTTTGAAAATCGGGTCATTTTTGACGAAGTTATGGAAGTCGAAAGATTTTGCCAATGCCCAAGTCGATTTTTTGGCATAAAATTTTAACATGAAATTTGACCAAAAATCGAATTTTATTTAAATGTAATTTCTTAAATGCAGTTTTATTTCTGGGGTCAAACCATGACTTTTAAGGTATTGCTTTTGAAAATCGGGTCATTTTTGACGAAGTTATGGAAGTCGAAAGATTTCGCCAATGCCCAAGTTGATTTTTTGGCATAAAATTTTTACATGGATTTTGACCAAAAATCTAATGTTATTAAAATGTTATTTCTTAAATGCAGTTTTATTTCTGCGGTCAAACCATGACTTTTAAGCTATTGCTTTTGAAAATCGGCTCATTTTTGACGAAGTTATGGAAGTCGAAAGATTTTACCAATGCTCAAGTTAATATTTGTGTATGAAATTTTAACATGAAATTTGACCAAAAATCGAATTTTATTTAAATGTAATTTCTTAAATGCAGTTTTATTTCTGGGGTCAAACCACGACTTTTAAGGTATTGCTTTTGAAAATCGGCTCATTTTTGACGAAGTTATGGAAGTCGAAAGATTTTACCAATGCTCAAGTCAATTTTTGGCCATAAAATTTTAACATGAAATTTGACCAAAAATTGAATTTGATTTAAATGTAATTTCTTAAATGCAGTTTTATTTCTGGGGTCAAACCATGACTTTTAAGGTATTGCTTTTGAAAATCGGGTCATTTTTGACGAAGTTATGGAAGTCGAAAGATTTTACCAATGCTCAAGTCAATTTTTTGGCTAAAATTTTAACATGAAATTTGACCAAAAATCGAATTTGATTTAAATGTAATTTCTTAAATGCAGTTTTATTTCTGGGGTCAAACCATGACTTTTAAGGTATTGCTTTTGAAAATCGGGTCATTTTTGACGAAGTTATGGAAGTCGAAAGATTTAACCAATGCCCAAGTCAATATTTATGTGTGAAATTTTAACATGAAATTTGACCAAAAATCGAATTTGATTTAAATGTAATTTCTTAAATGCAGTTTTATTTCTGGGGTCAAACCATGACTTTTAAGGTATTGCTTTTGAAAATCGGGTCATTTTTGACGAAGTTATGGAAGTCGAAAGATTTTACCAATGCTCAAGTCAATTTTTGGCTAAAATTTTAACATGAAATTTGACCAAAATCGAATTTGATTTAAATGTAATTTCTTAAATGCAGTTTTATTTCTGGGGTCAAACCATGACTTTTAAGGTATTGCTTTTGAAAATCGGGTCATTTTTGACGAAGTTATGGAAGTCGAAAGATTTTACCAATGCTCAAGTCAAATTTTTGGCTAAAATTTTAACATGAAATTTGACCAAAAATCGAATTTGATTTAAATGTAATTTCTTAAATGCAGTTTTATTTCTGGGGTCAAACCATGACTTTTAAGGTATTGCTTTTGAAAATCGGGTCATTTTTGACGAAGTTATGGAAGTCGAAAGATTTTGCCAATGCCCAAGTCGATTTTTTAGCATAAAATTGTAACATGAATTTGACCAAAAATCGAATTTTATTTAAATGTAATTTCTTAAATGCAGTTTTATTTCTGGGGTCAAACCATGACTTTTAAGGTATTGCTTTTGAAAATCGGGTCATTTTTGACGAAGTTATGGAAGTCGAAAGATTTTACCAATGCTCAAGTCAATTTTTGGCTAAAATTTTAACATGAAATTTGACCAAAAATCGAATTTGATTTAAATGTAATTTCTTAAATGCAGTTTTATTTCTGGGGTCAAACCATGACTTTTAAGCTATTGCTTTTGAAAATCGGGTCATTTTTGACGAAGTTATGGAAGTCGAAAGATTTAACCAATGCCCAAGTCAATTTTTGTGTGAAATTTTAACATGAAATTTGACCAACAATCGAATTTGATTTAAATGTTATTTCTTAAATGCAGTTTTATTTCTGGGGTCAAACCATGACTTTTAAGGTATTGCTTTTGAAAATCGGGTCATTTTTGACGAAGTTATGGAAGTCGAAAGATTTTACCAATGCTCAAGTCAATTTTTGGCTAAAATTTTAACATGAAATTTGACCAAAAATCGAATTTGATTTGAATGTAATTTCTTAAATGCAGTTTTATTTCTGGGGTCAAACCATGACTTTTAAGGTATTGCTTTTGAAAATCGGGTCATTTTTGACGAAGTTATGGAAGTCGAAAGATTTCGCCAATGCCCAAGTTGATTTTTTGGCATAAAATTTTTACATGGAATTTGACCAAAAATAGAATTTTATTTAAATGTTATTTCTTAAATGCAGTTTTATTTCTGCGGTCAAACCATGACTTTTAAGGTATTGCTTTTGAAAATCGGCTCATTTTTGACGAAGTTATGGAAGTCGAAAGATTTTACCAATGCTCAAGTCAATTTTTGGGCTACAATTTTAACATGAAATTTGACCAAAAATCGAATTTGATTTAAATGTAATTTCTTAAATGCAGTTTTATTTCTGGGGTCAAACCATGACTTTTAAGGTATTGCTTTTGAAAATCGGGTCATTTTTGACGAAGTTATGGAAGTCGAAAGATTTAACCAATGCCCAAGTCAATATTTATGTGTGAAATTTTAACATGAAATTTGACCAAAAATCGAATTTGATTTAAATGTAATTTCTTAAATGCAGTTTTATTTCTGGGGTCAAACCATGACTTTTAAGGTATTGCTTTTGAAAATCGGGTCATTTTTGACGAAGTTATGGAAGTCGAAAGATTTTACCAATGCTCAAGTCAATTTTTTTTGCTAAAATTTTAACATGAAATTTGACCAAAAATCGAATTTTATTTAAATGTAATTTCTTAAATGCAGTTTTATTTCTGGGGTCAAACCATGACTTTTAAGCTATTGCTTTTGAAAATCGGGTCATTTTTGACGAAGTTATGGAAGTCGAAAGATTTTACCAATGCCCAAGTCAATATTTTGTGATGAAATTTTAACATGAAATTTGACCAAAAATCGAATTTGATTTAAATGTTATTTCTTAAATGCAGTTTTATTTCTGGGGTCAAACCATGACTTTTAAGGTATTGCTTTTGAAAATCGGGTCATTTTTGACGAAGTTATGGAAGTCGAAAGATTTTACCAATGCTCAAGTCAATTTTTGGCTAAAATTTTAACATGAAATTTGACCAAAAATCGAATTTGATTTAAATGTAATTTCTTAAATGCAGTTTTATTTCTGGGGTCAAACCATGACTTTTAAGGTATTGCTTTTGAAAATCGGGTCATTTTTGACGAAGTTATGGAAGTCGAAAGATTTAACCAATGCCCAAGTCAATATTTTGTGTGAAATTTTAACATGAAATATGACCAAAAATCGAATTTGATTTAAATGTAATTTCTTAAATGCAGTTTTATTTCTGGGGTCAAACCATGACTTTTAAGGTATTGCTTTTGAAAATCGGGTCATTTTTGACGAAGTTATGGAAGTCGAAAGATTTTACCAATGCTCAAGTCAATTTTTGGCTAAAATTTTAACATGAAATTTGACCAAAAATCGAATTTTATTTAAATGTAATTTCTTAAATGCAGTTTTATTTCTGGGGTCAAACCATGACTTTTAAGCTATTGCTTTTGAAAATCGGGTCATTTTTGACGAAGTTATGGAAGTCGAAAGATTTTACCAATGCCCAAGTCAATATTTATGTGTGAAATTTTAACATGAAATTTGACCAAAAATCGAATTTGATTTAAATGTTATTTCTTAAATGCAGTTTTATTTCTGGGGTCAAACCATGACTTTTAAGGTATTGCTTTTGAAAATCGGGTCATTTTTGACGAAGTTATGGAAGTCGAAAGATTTTACCAATGCTCAAGTCAATTTTTGGCTAAAATTTTAACATGAAATTTGACCAAAAATCGAATTTTATTTAAATGTAATTTCTTAAATGCAGTTTTATTTCTGGGGTCAAACCATGACTTTTAAGCTATTGCTTTTGAAAATCGGGTCATTTTTGACGAAGTTATGGAAGTCGAAAGATTTTACCAATGCCCAAGTCAATATTTTGTGTGAAATTTTAACATGAAATCTGACCAAAAATCGAATTTGATTTAAATGTTATTTCTTAAATGCAGTTTTATTTCTGGGGTCAAACCATGACTTTTAAGGTATTGCTTTTGAAAATCGGGTCATTTTTGACGAAGTTATGGAAGTCGAAAGATTTTACCAATGCTCAAGTCAATTTTTGGGCTAACATTTTAACATGAAATTTGACCAAAAATCGATTATTTGAATTTCTAAATGCAGTTTTATTTCTGGGGTCAAACCATGACTTTTAAGGTATTGCTTTTGAAAATCGGGTAATTTTTGACGAAGTTATGGAAGTCGAAAGATTTTACCAATGCTCAAGTCAATTTTTGGCTAAAATTTTAACATGAAATTTGACCAAAAATCGAATTTGATTTAAATGTAATTTCTTAAATGCAGTTTTATTTCTGGGGTCAAACCATGACTTTTAAGGTATTGCTTTTGAAAATCGGGTCATTTTTGACGAAGTTATGGAAGTCGAAAGATTTTGCCAATGCCCAAGTTGATTTTTTGGCATAAAATTTTTACATGGATTTTGACCAAAAATCTAATGTTATTAAAATGTAATTTCTTAAATGCAGTTTTATTTCTGGGGTCAAACCATGACTTTTAAGCTATTGCTTTTGAAAATCGGGTCATTTTTGACGAAGTTATGGAAGTCGAAAGATTTAACTAATGCCCAAATCAATATTTATGTGTGAAATTTTAACATGAAATTTGACCAACAATCGAATTTGATTTAAATGTATTTCTTAAATGCAGTTTTATTTCTGGGGTCAAACCATGACTTTTAAGGTATTGCTTTTAAAAATCGGGTAATTTTTGACGAAGTTATGGAAGTCGAAAGATTTTACCAATGCTCAAGTCAATTTTTGGCTAAAATTTTAACATGAAATTTGACCAAAAATCGAATTTGATTTAAATGTAATTTCTTAAATGCAGTTTTATTTCTGGGGTCAAACCATGACTTTTAAGGTATTGCTTTTAAAAATCGGGTCATTTTTGACGAAGTTATGGAAGTCGAAAGATTTCGCCAATGCCCAAGTTGATTTTTTGGCATAAAATTTTTACATGGATTTTGACCAAAAATCTAATGTTATTAAAATGTTATTTCTTAAATGCAGTTTTATTTCTGCGGTCAAACCATGACTTTTAAGGTATTGCTTTTGAAAATCGGCTCATTTTTGACGAAGTTATGGAAGTCGAAAGATTTTACCAATGCTCAAGTCAATATTTGTGTATGAAATTTTAACATGAAATTTGACCAAAAATCGAATTTTATTTAAATGTAATTTCTTAAATGCAGTTTTATTTCTGGGGTCAAACCATGACTTTTAAGGTATTGCTTTTGAAAATCGGGTCATTTTTGACGAAGTTATGGAAGTCGAAAGATTTTACCAATGCTCAAGTCGATTTTTTGGCATAAAATTTTAACATGAATTTCGACCAAAATCTAATGTTATTTAAATGTAATTTCTTAAATGCAGTTTTATTTCTGGGGTCAAACCATGACTTTTAAGGTATTGCTTTTGAAAATCGGCTCATTTTTGACGAAGTTATGGAAGTCGAAAGATTTTGCCAATGCTCAAGTCGATTTTTTAGCATAAAATTGTAACATGAAATTTGACCAAAAATCGAATTTTATTTAAATGTTATTTCTTAAATGCAGTTTTATTTCTGGGGTCAAACCACGACTTTTAAGGTATTGCTTTTGAAAATCGGCTCATTTTTGACGAAGTTATGGAAGTCGAAAGATTTTGCCAATGCTCAAGTCAATTTTTTGGCTAAAATTTTAACATGAAATTAGACCAAAAATCGAATTTTTTAAATGTAATTTCTTAAATGCAGTTTTATTTCTGGGGTCAAACCATGACTTTTAAGGTATTGCTTTTGAAAATCGGGTCATTTTTGACGAAGTTATGGAAGTCGAAAGATTTTACCAATGCTCAAGTCAATTTTTTGGCTAAAATTTTAACATGAAATTTGACCAAAAATCGAATTTGATTTAAATGTAATTTCTTAAATGCAGTTTTATTTCTGGGGTCAAACCATGACTTTTAAGGTATTGCTTTTGAAAATCGGGTCATTTTTGACGAAGTTATGGAAGTCGAAAGATTTTACCAATGCCCAAGTCGATTTTTTGGCATAAAATTTTAACATGGATTTTGCCCAAAATCTAATGTTATTTAAATGTAATTTCTTAAATGCAGTTTTATTTCTGGGGTCAAACCATGACTTTTAAGGTATTGCTTTTGAAAATCGGGTCATTTTTGACGAAGTTATGGAAGTCGAAAGATTTTGCCAATGCTCAAGTCGATTTTTTAGCATAAAATTGTAACATGAAATTTGACCAAAAATTGAATTTTATTTAAATGTAATTTCTTAAATGCAGTTTTATTTCTGGGGTCAAACCATGACTTTTAAGGTATTGCTTTTGAAAATCGGGTCATTTTTGACGAAGTTATGGAAGTCGAAAGATTTTGCCAATGCCCAGTCGATTTTTTGGCATAAAATTTTAACATGAAATTTGACCACAAATCGAATTTGATTAAATGTTATTTCTTAAATGCAGTTTTATTTCTGCGGTCAAACCATGACTTTTAAGCTATTGCTTTTGAAAATCGGGTCATTTTTGACGAAGTTATGGAAGTCGAAAGATTTTGCCAATGCTCAAGTCGATTTTTGAGCATAAAATTGTAACATGAAATTTGACCAAAAATCGAATTTGATTTAAATGTAATTTCTTAAATGCAGTTTTATTTCTGGGGTCAAACCATGACTTTTAAGGTATTGCTTTTGAAAATCGGGTCATTTTTGACGAAGTTATGGAAGTCGAAAGATTTTACCAATGCTCAAGTCAATTTTTTTTAATGCAATTTCTTAAATGCAGTTATATTCTAGGGGTCAAACCATGACTTTTAAGCTATTGCTTTGGAATTTCGGGTCATTTTTGAGGAAGCTATGGAAGTCGAAAGATTTTACCAATGCCCAATCGATTTTTTAGCATAAATCGAGTTGAAAACCTGCTGAAAACTAAATTTCAAGTTCAAGTTCAAGTTGAAACAGCTGATTTTAAAATTGATAAATATAAGCTAATTTGTTTGTTGCAAGTAAAAGATAATTTATATAATATTGCTAGCATATATTTTAAAGATTCAGCAAAAACAGGCTGCTAGGGTATTAATTATATTAATTTCTAATATTATTATATTCTACTTAAATGCAATAGCTGTTCCATAAGTTCACGCTTTGCGTAGTCGCTAGAATTTTAAGTTTACGTTCAAGTTAAGTTCGGGAAACTGAGCCTTGAGACGGTCGAGCCACGCAGCTCTGTAATTATTAAGAGAATTGTAAATAAAATTTTGAAAGCATAAGTTAAAAATAATTATTTTCAAGATGTTTACACATCTCCCGTGTAATTTGGCTCACATTGGTTTTAATTTAAAGAAAAATCTCTTCACGACTTTCGTCAAAGTTGAGGAAAACGGAAAATGTGTATGAACTGTGGAAATTTCTTGAGTCAATGGATAGTTGTCAAGTTAAGATCGAAATGAATTTTTGCATTTAATTAAAAAACACTTGAGCATTTTTTGTTTCTTCTTTTGCGTATAGATATAATTGAAAATATGAGGACGGAGTAATGTTTGGCTGCGTGGTACGTGCGCTTTCAAAATGCAATTAAATCGAAACGTGGGCGGCTGGCAAGGGCGTGGCCCTTTTGCATATTTTAAGGCCAACAACAAACGAATGTGTGTGTGTGTGTGTGTTGTCTGTTGGAATGCTTGTGCACGTGTGTGTGTAAGTGTGTGTGGACTGACTGTAGCTGTAAGGCTGCTCTCATCGAAGGCAAACATTGTTGCCTAGTGGAAGGCAAGAAATTGGGAATGCATGTTGAGTATGGGTGGTGGAGTGAGCGGCTGGCATGGCTGATATAGGTCCATGGCACAGGGGCCTACCAACATGTGTTTATGAGCATGAACAGCAAACATTTGAAACTCCATTATCAAAATGACAGCTGCCGGCAAATATTTGCAAGCAGGCACACATATTTTACTTATACGCCTACATTTATGTGAAATATATTCATATACAATGAACAAACTCGCTATTAACTCGATATCGAGCGAAGCCAAGCCAAAGACAAAAGGCAATGCAAGGCGCAATATATTTGTTTCTGTACATTGTATCTAATGTGGCGCATCACCCGCATACAGACAATTAAATTGCGCTTTTATCATCAGACAAGTGCACATAATATATACAGGCCAAGTAAGCCACTGGTGTGTTTCTCAAGGACTTCTTCGACTACTTGGATTCTATTGTGAAATGTTTACGTAATGTTCAGCCAGCGCCAGTGGCTTAGCTACTAAACCAAAATGGCATTGTGGCCCATAAAGCTCATCAATTCGGGGCCAAACAGCGAGCAAGCGAACATTGGAATGACTTTAATGACAATTACAGCCATTTGTTGGCAAGATTTTGCTGCTCAACTGTATATCTTTGTCTTCCAGTCTTGCGTTTTCTTTGGCTCGTGGCAAGCATTTGAACTTAATCAGTGGAAAATAAAACTATTAGCTTCGCCAAAAATAATGGGCTCACAGCTTATCAGCGATCAATTAAAAATTTAAACTTTTCTTCAAGCAAAAAACGCGGAAATCTGGTTTAAACATGGCTATAATCAAAACTACTTTTGATTGAAAAAGATTTTGTTCTAATAATTAATATTTTTTAAGTACTTTTCTCTACTTAAATTTCTTATTTTGCTTAGATCACTTTATGCTTTCCAACCGCTTTACGAAGTGCTGTCCCAATTTAGTCGACACACAGAAAGCAAAACACTTGCATAGGCCATTGAGCAATGCTATGGACAGGCCAACAGCTGTCTTGTATATATAAATATATATGTGTGCTCATTTAACAACTTTTTACCTTTGAAAGTGCCAGGACCAAAGCACAAACACACACATACATAGATGATACACATGTATACAGAAGCACTCGAGTTGCAGTTATTCGCACATGCAAGAACATCAATCAAAGGGAAAGTGACTGCAGCAAGGGAAGAATCTTGTTGCTGCAGCTCCCGACAAACCGAATGAAACCCAACGCTAAATGCATTGAAAATGCTGCAAACTGTGCCAAGCATGTGCGTGCCTATACATATGTCTGGGTTTGTGTGTGTGTGTAGGTGTGTTTGAGGTGTCCTGTTTAAGTTGATGAAATGTATGCATTGAGCGCTTAGAAAAAGCATCTGTTGAAGCTTTTCAGCCACACGTAACGCTGTTACCAAAAACTAAACGAACATAAACGAAAGCGAAGACAAAATTGACGTTAGTCTGGAATTAGGCGAACATTGCAAGTGGACAGAAACGGAGGGAGAAAGGCAGGGATGGAATCGAGGCGGGAGCCAGAAGCCAGTTGTAAACAAAACTGCAACGTGATAACATTCTAATTTGAGGAACAGATAAACAAAGGTGTCCCGTATAAAAAAATACATAGCATACTTTTTAGAGCAGCTGTGCTGCGACTCTCCCACCATCTGCATTGTTTGCATAGCTCGTTAAGCGTTTGTATGTGTGTGTGTTAGTGTTCATGTGTGTTGATTAGATATACGAGCATGTCTGATTTTCAGCGATACAACACGACCGAACGACACAAATTGCATATAAGCACGCGAAACAACACACACTCTGACTTGTTAACAACATTTTCTTGTTCTCGTTAACTTGTTTATATAAAATCTCAGCAAGTATTTCCAATCGCTGATGACAAGAGCGGAGCTGTAAGTAATTTTTCGGATATAACAATTCGACACTTTAAGATACATCAGAGAGAGAGACAGAGAAACAGAGAGAGAGATAGAGAGAGAGAGAGAGAGAGAGAGGAAGAGAAGGACATGTACACAGAGGATTTTTAGAAGGACTGTATTACTGTTGTATTGTTTTGTTTAGGTGCTGCATTTTGCTTTTGCCGCATGTCCATGCCCTTTTACAGTTGACCTCCCAGGAGCGCAATTATGACATGTGCTTTTGGCTGTCTATCACGAGACGCTCGTATAAATCACATGCAATAGAAATACATATCAGAGATATCATAGAATAAAAATCTTTGTGTATTCGTGCGGAGTTCGTAGCCCAAGCCAAACAATTGTTTGGCACGCTCGCTTAAACAGCTTGCGTTGGCATCCTTAAAGCTTAATCACTTGGCAACTTGACAGATAAGAGACGTTGAACGTTCCGCTGATAAGCAGCTAAATTGATGATGCTTTACATTCACACAAGGATTCTCTTGCTGGCACATTCTCTCTCGGACTCTGTTTCACTTTTCGTGCTGCTTAAAATTGAATTGCAGCTGCTCTTGGGACATCGTCGCTTGGCCTTTGCCAGCAAATGCATTGGCCTTGCCAGCAGCAGCTGTCAGGTGTTAAATCTTCAAATTGCTTTGAGACCAGCAGAAACGACCCCACCTACAAGCACAACCCAATAGCCCCCTAACCCCTTGGCCTCCTAAGCAAAGTGTACGTAAAATATGCAAATGCAACTGCGAGTGCAGTTAACAGTTAAAATATTGCGAGTGTCAAATGCCTCAATACCCCTGAGGAAATGTAATGGCATTGGCGTCTCAGATAAAGAAAAGCAAACAGTGTAAAAGAAAAAGAGAGAGAGAGCGAGAAAGAGAATGAGTTAGAGAACACGAACAAGAATGTGAAAAGTGCATAAATATTATTCACTTCAAGTGTAAATACGAAAGCATGAATTATGGGTCTTTGGGTGCAAAAATGTCTGCAATGGCATGATTTATATTTTATACATCTCAAGCATTCGAATTTTGTAAGTTTCCGCACTGCATTGAGCTGCACTTTTTATCAGTCGTTAGTTCAAGTTGATGATACTTTGTTTTTGAAACTTAAATGCAACTTTAAATCCATTTCAAAATGAAAGTTAACAAGGAATTCGCCTGCAAATATTTATTACATTTCTCAATAACATAGGCAACTTCGAACCTTCTGCAAAATAATCTCTGAAGCTTGCAGCTCTATACAAATATTTAGTTGTTCTAAAAGTTAATTATCGAATCGTTAATGACAGCATTAAAGAACTTGCCACACTTATTGCACGCTTTAATTGCTAGCTCATAAGTCGCAATGCACACATCTAAGCAAATCACAACTTTTGCTTTAAATAAAAACTTTATTAAAGAATGAATCTACTTGCCACATTCATTCGAGTGAACTCATCCAGTGAGCCACATACTTTTAGATGACGCGCTGACACTTTGCACAGCACATAAACTTTACGATGGAGCCAACAGCAATAGCAGCAAATATCTCTGCAGTCTCTCCCGCATTTCTTCGCACTCCATTTTTGCTTCACAGGACAACATGGATGGTAGCGTTAACATCCCAGCCCAGCTCCGCTCTAACAAAATGACCCGATTTTCGCAGTTTTATGCCCGACACAGCACCAGAATGTAATTGCTGCTGTTGTTACTGCTGCGTTTCGAGTGTGCGTGCTGCAGTTTTTACTGCCAGCAATTTTTGCTCAAAAGCAACAACAATCAACAACAACAATCAAGCCAAAGAGCTTTAGTCGGGGATGTCTTAACAGTGGATATCCTGTTACTAACAAATGCTTTAATGCATGGCACCAGCTGCTTTAGAGTTAAGTTAGTTTTTGTTAAACAAAATAAAGTTACTCTTTGACTATCAGCAGAGTTTGCATAGCTTTATTTAACTTGATTTGCATCTTTGCAATAGCTACAGGGTATAGCAAATAACAAATGGTCAAAGCATTCGTTTTCAACTTCATTTTGCAGCAACATCAGCAATAACAGCAACAACTTAAAACACACAACTCTCGCTGCTTGCAGCTCTTACCCTTCATGTGTGTGTGTGTGTGTTTTTAGCGGGCAGGTGTGAACAATACATATGCAAATTTCATTTATTCATTTTGTTTGCATGCCACATGCGTTAGTGTTTGTGTCTGTATGTCAGTGTATGTGTATGTATTGTGTGAATGGTTTTGCAGCATTTTTGTGTGTGCAGTGTGCGACTTTTAGCGCGCGCCAGTGAATGCGCAGTCCTAGGCCGCTTTTATGCCTACAGCAGCAACTTGCACCCCTTGCCACAAACCCTATCTGTTCCTCTCTCTGTACAACCCACACCTCACCATCGCAAAGCCAGTTCCTTTCACTGGCTAGCTTTCAGGCGCAGTGTCCTTTGTTTAAGCGCTCCATTTTTAGCTGAATCCCAACTTGCGCACAGGACCCAGACCCAAGCCTGACTATAGTCTGTATTCAGGCAGGTAGGCAACAAACAACTCTCCCATACATGTATACACATTCGCACACACACACACGCATGTGGAAATCTAATATGAATTGAGGTTGTCTCACTAACAAAAGCAAACGCCTCGCTCTAACTCTGATATATGTCAGTTTGTATGTTGTTGGTACAAATGTTGCCACCTTTTGCTGCCCTCTACGCAACAAAAACTTTGCCCCACTGAATACCGCATACATACTTGTGAAAGTGCGAATGAGCCAAATGCCGCACGCCACATGACGTTGCATGTAATTTGCTCGACAGTCACCTGGCAGTCGGTTTGGCAGGATGTGAGCGTCCTGTCTACATCCAGGCCATTCAGCCAGAAGAGAACTCAAGCCAACCTGTCATTCAGGGAACACTCAAACACACACACACACGCACGCGCATACCAACTAACACACTGAAACATAAGCAAATAATTAAAATTTCACTTTCTTGGCAATTCACTTTTCATGCACGGCGCAACAAAATGGTGTCATCAGTTTTAGTCACCTTCGTTGGAACTTTTTACGGCAAACTTTCACTTAAAGTTGACTTTTTAATGAAAAGCACTAGGAAACTGAGAGTTTGATAGCAATGGAAGCTAAACGGTTATTTTAAAGGGATTCATTATAGCTTTATGACTTAAAAATAGCGCGGCTGATAACGGAAACTTCTTGAATCTTTAAATATAGCTCTTGCATTTCTTCTTAAAATTAAATCAATGGCGTTACAAACAAGACGAAAACTTATTGAAAATAAAAGATAAATTTGCTGGTACTTACCACATCGATAATTTGCATTAATGTTAAACCAAAGCTTAATTGTAAGGGGTCCGATTCGTTGAGAACCGGACGCTCTAGTGTATTATAAGGATCCAATAGATCATGTAACAGTCTCTTTTCATGATATCCTGCTAAGCAAACTGCAATGAGAACAAAAATAACAAGAAAAGCAGTTAGATTAAGGGATGCAAATTAGTTGCAACATAAGTTTTGAATGCAGCACTTACAAAGATACTCAAAAAATGATAGGGGCTAAATGCTTTGAGGCAAGTGAAGTGTGAGGGCAGGGATAGATATGAGGGCAAAGGTTATGTTTGCAATTGCACAAAAGCACCGCAAATCAACATCAATTATTCGTGCGGCAAATGGAACAAGAGACTGCACTGCGAATACAAGGGCGAAGAGTGAGCAGGGAGGGGGGTGGTGGACTAGCTAACGAAATTTATTGATATGCAAAAGTTTACAAGTTTTCGGTTTGGCTTGCACAACTTGGGCCAACCGGTTGGGATTCTGTTTCTGGTTATGTTCCTGTTTTCTGCCATTTGGCGAGGGAAAAGTTTTTGCGCTTTTTGTTCACCATATGTCTCAGCAGAAACCTTTGCCGCAGTTTTCTCTTTATTTGCCCTACTGCTTGCTGTCTCTCTATTGTTCTGGCTTGCGCCATAACAAAGGCAAACTTTTATTAAGCGCAAAGTTTTTAACATACAAATTTTCTTGCTTGCTTGCCTTGGTCGACTGCTCGCTTTCTTGGTGATAATAAATTGGCTCTGACACACACACACACACACACACAATAATAGGGGCAAATAATATAGAGTGAGTAAAAAAAAACACTCATACGCCCCGTTATTTGTCTGCTGTCGTTATCGTCGAATTATTTATGCATGCAACATAAAGCGAACAGGCAAAACTACAAATGACAGAGAGAAAGCATATAGTTCAGCTATGTCTTCTCTCTCTCTCTCTCTCTCCCCCCCCCCCTCCCCCCCTATTTTTTGTCCATCTCAATTTGAAAATTTCTTAAGAGTTCTTTGCAGTTTGGGATCACAAGTTGTCTTCTTCACTTCCTTTCCCATTTTTTGGCACACAATGGAAATTTTGTGGCACTAAGTAGCATTCTGTGTCGAGCATTTGTGGCATGAGGCAAAGGCAGCTGCAGCGAAAATTGAGGCAGCGATTGCTTGAGAATTCATTTTTAATGATGGCCACTTGTGGCACCCAACAGAATGTGCAGTGGCTGTGCGGGTATCCGAGATGAAAAGGGAAACTTAATATCCTGTCTGTGCTGTGATGGATTTTCATGAGGTGGCTCAAGAAGCAGCAGCAGCAGCAGCAGCAAAGGCTGTAGTTTGATAATGGCATATTGATTACAGTGCATCCTTCTGCACATTGCTGAGAGGGCATTTTAATTGCTCTCGATTATGAAGCAGTTTCGAAACAGAAACGTTTTCAATGGGTTCTCAAATAGATGGCTAGCTGGATGTAGAGATAGATAGATAAAGTATATGAAGAATAAAAACACTTTAAATCAGTTCATTAACAATATAAAAGTAAGTGTAGAACAAACATATTTTGTGGCCATCAGCTAATAACATAGAATTTATTTAATTGTACAAATATACAATTATTAATAGAAACATTTGAGTATAACTTTGAGTGCCCCTTAATAAAAAAAAATGGCACATTCCTTTGCTAAGCACACAGCTCTGGCTAAATGTTCTAACACAAGATTTGCATACAAAATGAACACCTCAAAAATTATGCACATAAATTCTGCTCATTTTTTTTTGCTCGTTTTTGCTAGTTTTAATTCGCCTTTAGTCTTTTGCCAAGCAGCTCGTTGTGTCTGTTCTAAGGGAAATAAGGGAAATTCTTTTATTTCACTTTCTAGCACGTTTGCATATTTCATTTGTCGTTCTCTTCTCTTTTTGCGCGTTTGCGTTGCATTAAAAATTAAAAAATTCTTAAACAAAATGCAGCGCCCGCAAGCGTTGCAGCTAACGAGCACAGCTGGCTGACAATGAAGACATAGGGAACGAGAGAGGACGGAGAGCACGAAGGCGAGGGGCATGGCTGCTAAGCCTTTAAGGCAAAGCATTGACATCAGAGCACAAAGCAAACAGGAGCAGCAGTTGGATACAAAAAAAATATATATATAACAGGGCCAACGTCTGATGAAGTGTCAAAATGAATGTAATAACAAAACAAATAAAACAACAAGCTAAGCAAAAGCAATGGACAGGCAGTAGAGAGAGAGAGGGGAGAGAGACTGCAACAGAGTTAAGCAACAGGATGAAAGCGCATTGCATATTTAAAATCTACTTCTACTGCTGAGACTCTTGTTTGTAACACTTTTTATTTGCATTGTTTTGCAGCTGGCAGGAAAGAAATAAAATATATTTAGCATATATTTTTTTCTTTTCTTCTTTTTTGTTGTGAGCACTCTCAACGGAAAGTGAAACTAATGAATATGCAATCGGAGGCTTGAATTAAATTTGTTTAGGTACGAATAAGTCGAGCAAAAAAGAGTCTTTAAGCTTTTTATCTACAAATTATTCAATACAAGTGCAATGAACATTGAAATAGTAAACTTTAATTGAAACACTTGATAATTCTCACATGATCCTGTTAAAATACAAAGACGGGATTCAATTTAAGTCAAGTGCAATTCAAATCGAAATATCTAAAACATTCATGGGCTCATTTGTAACTTTCTAAATAGTCTATTTACTCACACACACACACACACACACACACATGCCAGAGACAGTTAAATGCTTTAGTCATGGCCTGTGTGTTGTGGCCTTAACTTTTGGCAGCGAGTGTCTTCCCTTTGGCAGTTGCCACCATAAATTGCGGCCATTTTGAAAATGCCTTTTCAATAGCTGCACTTCCGTTGGTTGGGCGACTTTGGCTGTGTTACTGAGACCGCGTCGTTTTGCTGTTTGTTGCTGGTTTTTTTGTTCGCTTGTTTGGCGGCAGGCCGCATAAAATTGCAATTTTATTGCAGTGAAGCATGAAAAAGTAATTGCTATTTCACAAAGCCAGCGAAATCGCAGCAAAAACAACAAAAGAATGCTGCAACAGCTGCGCAGTTGGCGGAGGAGTGAACACTAAGGATGAGGATGAACTGAAGTCCTAGCACACGACCGCAAAGCAGAAGCCAATTTAATGTGCACAACAACACATAATAAAACACAACAACAACAAAATTGGTAACGAATGCAGTCGGCCGCCAACGAAAGCAGCATCTATACAAAAAAGCTTCAAGATAAAAAACAATTAACTTCCAAACTGAAAATGTAAATAAATGACAGATTGGATAAAACAATAGTATCGGTAAATTAATACTAAGAGATTTTCGAGCAACGAAAAGTCGATCTAAACTATAAAAACTACAAAGAGTATTTAACAAACTGTAAGCATTGGCATCTTAAGTGAATAAATTTCTAAGGAACAGTTCAAATCTCTTTAATTTGGAACACAAATGCTGTAATGCTACCTACTTTGACGTTAGTAAGCATAGAATGAGTGTAAGCAAGCAGTTCCGCCATTTGGCACTCGAGCTGTCTGTCGATATTAAAAATTGAAAGCGAAATAAAACTGACGCGGCGCCACACCGCTTAAGCTGCTTAAAACCGATGCAAACGGAGTGAGCAAAAGGTTAAGAGGGAAAAATAGAGGAACAGCGAGGGGGAGGCATAAGGACTGGCGTGCCACAGCTCGACTCGTTAGTCTTGATGGGCTGTCTAAGCAACCATGTGGCGCAAGCGGCATACAGCACAGCGGGGCAGCAACACCTGCTAATGGCAACGTACAGAAAAAGAGAAGGCGGTAGAAAGAGGAGCAAAAGAAAAAAACAACGTAACACAGGCCGAGAGACAAAGAAAGATGAAGCAACCTGAGAGCTGAGCATTTTAATAGCGCCAAGGTGACGCTTAACCATTCAAAGCTTAATTTATTCAATAAAAACGCCAACAGCTAGCCAAGAAGGTGGCCCAACACCAATACGAGCCCTACCCTAATTGGATGAGGCTGGCAAAAGAGCAGAGTATTTAATTGCTTATGACTTGCTTACTGTATTCATGCCCTGAACCTTTAAGATGGATAAAAGCGGTACAATGGCTTTGAGCATATGTATGTAACAGATAGAAGGAAGCGTCTCCGTGATCAAAATCAACAGCCGACAGTCTGTCTGTATGAGCCCGTCGATCTCAGAGACTATAAAAGCTAGAGACTTGAAATTCTGATGGTGAGTTCTCGTTTGTTTATTGAAAAATATCGATAAGACTATCGACTAAAACCTTCTTAGTGGATTTCTTCTTTTTTTTGTAACCTGTGATAAAACAATGTTCAAAAATTGATACAAATCCACAGACAAAAGGAGGCTGTGGAAGGAGCAGATGGGGCCCATCAATCAAATGTCTGTGTACACTTTTGAAATTATGAATGCCAACATATTTGATGATTGATTTCAGGCAATGAAAGGCAACGTCTGGCACAGCAACAGTATGTGGCATTTATGTGTAGCTTGTTTGTGCAGCATGATGGGCCCCACAATGCAAATGGCTGGCACAAAAATTCTGTTTTTCTATCTTGTCTAAACCCTTTAGCTAATAATGGAAAAAGCATATGACATTTAGAGGGAGCGGTCTGAAAAGCATAAAGATTGATACGAAACACGCCCTTTCCCTCCATCCAACTCGATGGCATTTGCAAAGTTGTTTCATTTCTGAAAAACAAATGAGCAAAAGGGCAGAGAGTAAGCAACTTTAAGTGTATATTGAATAATGTAAGAGTGCAGCAAAAAAAGAAAAAGTCTTCACAAAAAGTTGTCAATTTCTTTAAAAGCTTTCAGCATCTCAACATTTAGCTTAATACACAGCATGACACGATTCCGAAAGGTAAGTGCTCTTCTTTTCTCGAAACTTAATTATGCTCTTACACAGAACGTGAAACCCTATTACGTTTTTTTTTTCGCTTGTCTGCTTTCTGCATATGCTTGAAGTATGTCCTTTAAGTCTGTCGCAACTTATATATTTTTAAAAGCTAACCATTTCCTTTTAATTGTCATCAGCACGCTTTTCTTCTTCTTTGGTTGGGTCGTGCAGCTCGTTAGTCAGCGGCAGCAGCAGCAACAAAATAAAAAACAACAACAAGAGGCATTTAAATCAACTTGGTTGCCTTATGCGCCTGTCAAATGGCCAGAAAGTCTTGAAGTCTTGAAGGATGCCAAAAAGCTTTCCGTAGCAATAAACGTCATAGCAGTGGCACTTGGCTGGCCAACGGGGCGTATGAACGATGTCATAGGGCAACTGCCACACAAACACAAACACAAACGCACACAAACAGGAACACATCGTAAGTTTCACTGCATATGCAGCGATGTAAACGACGTTGACGTTGTGCAAAGTTTAAATCTGATTATCGTTCGCAGCACTGTGCGACAACAGCAGGAGTTACACACACACATATAGTTGTAGCACAAAATGGCATAACGGAAACGGAAGTGCTGCCATAAAATCATAAACATGCACACACGCACGCATAGACACCGACAACGACAGCAACAGCGACAGTTACAGCAATAGCGACAGCAGCAACAACAACGCTGACTGCATGAAACATGAACTCGGCCAAAGCAAACCATGCGGCAGACACAGAACAGCAGTGGGCAACAAAGGGGCAGAAGAAGTTCGACTGCCGAGGCAAAGACGCTGACACACTCCCACACATGAGTGTGTATGTTTGGTCATATGTTTTCATAGCTAGCAACAACCGCGACACGCAAAGCCCAACGACTTATTCAGCGCGAATGCGCAAGTGTTTGGGACGGGGGGGTTAGGTTAGTTAAGAGAAAGATGATGTTGGCAAATCAACGTGGCTACAATTGCTCTTGCCTGCTGCCTAACTTCACGTAAGCGCTTATGTGCCCATTAATAACCCCAATATGTGTGAGTAGCAGTCAGGCAGGCGTCAGCTGTGCTTTCAGCCAACACATTTTTAGCAATTTTCCACAACCTCCAGACCCCAAACCCCCATACCCCATTCCTCATACCTAAAGCCTGGTGGCGTTAAAAATATTGTTGTCATGGCAAAGAATTTGTAAGCTGCTAAAAAAAAAAATCCATTAAAAGGATTTCATAAAGCTGCACACAAAATTGCACAGAACAAGCCAAAATATACAAGCAGCTGCCGGGCAAGCCACAAAACGTGGCCAAAGCTTGAGAGGGAGAGACAGAGAGTGCAGCCTCAAATTCCCATGCACAAAATGTTTGTTCATAATATTTTTACCATCAAAATTGTTGCTGTTAAGCAGTAAATAACTTCGTTAAGGAAACGGCAAGGCTGCCCCTTTTATGGTGTGAATAGATATTAAATTTTTCGTATTTCCAACTATGTTCAGCTACATAAGAAAGTTAATAAAAATCAATAAACATGCCCAACCCAACTTTAGATCCTAATCTACATTGACAGAATAGTTTAAACCTCTTTTTTATCGGATTGTTTTAAGTGGTATTTTAAATTTATATATATTTTTTCTTAGTTATCTATTATCTAAGTGCTTATTACACTCTTTTCCCATCTTTTGTCCTTTACACTACTTTTTAATACCCTGTTACCAAAGGTAAAAAGTATATTGTGCAAAGTTTGTCATGCTGTCTGTCTGTCTGCCCTTCTGTACATAATTGAAAATCGATAACTAAAAATCATTTTAGCAAGTGTCTAAAACGGATAGCTAAAAAGGACAAGAGACACTGGTATCACTGGGTAATCCCCAACGCTTTCACGTGTTTTCATATGTCTCTATCCATTTGTGAAAAGATTATGTTTTCAAATTCTTTTAATCGTTTTAAACTGTCAACACAATTCATTCAGGTGGCAGCCGCCCAAACGCTGTTTTAATGCGGCTTGCCACATTTTAGTGCCAACCACAACAATAACGGCAACAGCGCCAACAAAAGCTACAGCAAATATATGAAAGAAAAACCAGCCCTAGGCGCAGACGCTTTCAAGTGCCATAGACAGCCAGGCTGAGGTTGTGTCTGAGACTGAGGTCGTGTCTGTTGCCGTTGCAGTTGTTGCTGCTGTTTGTTGTTGTTTTTGGTATGCTTCACTTGAAGCTGTCGTAAATGTCACAACTAACAAACGCCCCACACAGAAATAAAAAAAAAATATGCCCACCCTTAAGTGGTTTTATGTGTCAAAGTGACAATATGTTGCCGGCATGCAGGATGAAGTTGCTGCCGCTTTTTGACGCTGCTGCCGGCGTGCAGCTAAACAATGCCAACGACTTGTGCGGCAACAGTTGCTGCCAAGTGGTTGCGACAACAACACTTGCAACCACACTCGCAGGCAAGCTCAAGTATTGCTTGTGTGTGTGAAGGGTTTTTGATAATCGGATAAATTTTGATGAGTTTTGACACTTACCTTTCGCAGATAAATTCAAATATATCAATAAAAATATCCATGAGTGTTTATTAAGTCCGTTGATTAAATGTGTGCTTCTGCTGCTGCTATGGCTGTTGTTGTTATTGCTGCTGTTGCTGTTGATGTTGGTGTTGCTGCTGATGTTACTTATGCGTTTCCAACTGAGAAACAATTGCAGCGCAATGGCATTTGCGTAGGAAATAATGGCGATGATACTTTTAGCAATTGCTGTTAGCGTTGTTGTTGCACGCTGTTGCAGCTGCAGCTGCCTTAGTGTTGGCAGCAACATTTGCAATGCAATGCCAATGCCAACAGGCCAAAGGGCATTAAAAAGTTTGAAGCTGTTGTTGCTGTTGTCAGTGCTGCGGGCTAGAAAATATGTTTCTGTTGCTGCTGTACCGCTTTGATTGCTGTTGCTATTGCTAAATGTTGTTGTTGCTGCTGCTGCTGCTGATGTTGGTTTTCTTTTTCGCCGCCGACGTAATCTTTGTCGCTTGCGTGAGCACAGTCTTATATTTGTTTGTTTTGCTTGATTGCTGTCGGCTGACAACATGTTGCTGTCTAGCTGATACTGCTGCTGCTGCTGCTGTTGCAAGGCGCTTTCAACATATTGCTGAGCGCTGTCGTTGGACACGCTGACTACATGTTGGATAGCTGTTGCTTTAACTGCTGTGTTGCTGCTGTTGCTGTGATGTATTGTACGTAAGCTCTTTAGTTGCTGTTGGGTTAGTTTGTTGCTGTTGTGTTGTGCTAATCGAAAAGCTAGTTGCTGCTGCTGCTGCTGATTATGCTTTGCTTGTTGCAGCCACAGCTCATCATCATCAACTTCACTCAGCTTCAGTTGCGCATTTTTCATAGTCTCTTTCGGTGTTTGCTGTTGACGTTGCGTTTATTTGTTTTAAGTCCTTTTCGTTCTTTTTCCCCGTTGCTCCTTGCAGTTTCACTTCCAATTTGTTATTTTTTGTAGTTTACATTGTCTCTACTTTGAGATTTTTGTTCCGTTTTATTGTTGCTGTTGCAACTTAGCTTAATACCTCTTAATTTTACAAAATGTTCGTTTTTTTTTCAGGTTTTTTGTTTTTGTTCTTCAATATGGCGAGTATATGTTTTATTGTTTGCCTTTGCTGCAATATTATTATTATGTTCTTTGCTTTCTTTGTTTGTATTTACAACCCAAAGAGTGTGTGTATTTTGTTTCTTCTTTTTTGCCTCTTATATCGTAAGTGTTTTCACTTCAGCTTAGGTTTTGGTGCATTTTGGTTTTCGCTTTTTTTTCGGTGCACGTTTGAGAGCCTTGTAAATTATTTCATATAATTTGTTTCTTCAACCAATTTTTCTGTTTTATTTGTAAAATTTCCTTTGTCTAGTTATATATATTTATTTATATATAAGCTATGTAGTTTTATGTTTATATTTTTATATATTGCGCAATTTAATCTTTAGTTGTTCTTGTTTCTGTGGTTGTTATTTATTTCCGGTTGCAAGAACTTTTCAATCGCAATTTAATGCTTTTTTTTTTAGATGGCAGTGCTTTTAGCTCTTTGCTATTGTTGCGGTTGCTTCTTATTGCTGTGGCAAGACGGTCCTGTAAAATCGAAAAACAAAAGAGTGACATTGTTAATGAGAGAAAACTTTGTTATAAGCAATGTTCGTCTTATAGAAGTTCGAACAAAAATGTTCAATATTACCTTTACTTTATACTTTAAGATACTTAAAACACTTCACATTAATTTACCCTGAACGATTGACTAGTTTTCTGACCTGCTATTATAACCTTAACTATAATCTAATAAACATCTTTCAAAGCATCATTAGATGCAATTATTGTTTGAGAAATTTATGAGTAAAAGCCAGCTTTCGATGAAGAGACAAAACACAACATACAGCCTGCAAAGTGTTTGAGAAACAATGAAAATCACTTCAATTGCAGTAACAGCAACAACAGGGTAGGAAAACAGGGGAGGGAGGATGTCGAAATTTGAGTTTCGATTCGTGCGCAAACTAATTAGTTTTGCTAAAACAATAAGCCCAAACATTTTGCATGCTAATCACTGGTTGGAAATTGTGCAGCTGCTGCTCAGCAGCAGTAGTTACAATGTGGTGAAAGGGGAGATGGAAGGGGGAGATGGAAGAGTCCTGAAATGTCCTTGTTTGACATGCTGGTTAGCCAGGAGGTCTACTTAATGCTGCATACCAAGCAGAATTTGCTCTACGGCTTTCATAAATAATGCGTATGCAAAACGATAAATACACAAGTGCAGCCCGGTTTGCCCAGGCATATCCTGTGTGTTTGTTTGTGTGTGTTTGTTTGTGTGCAGCCAAATGACCAAACGGCAGCAGCAGCTGCAGGCTTTGCAAAAGTGCACAACAAATGCAAATGCTAAACTTTCAAAATGGGTTTTGTGTATGTGCGGCAACGTGCTTGACGTTGATGGACATGTGCGGGGCATTTATGGCCAAATTCTGGCCGGGTCAGGACACTTGACATCGGACGACCAAGCAAAAGGGCTTATGCATATTTATAGCCAAAACTTGTTACTTTCTGCACACAAGTTTTGCACAAGAAACCCCAAAAACCAAGCCCCCAAAAGCTCAGCAGTTTCAATTTCGGTGGTAAGGGTCAAGAAGAGGTGGCAGGGTTCATGGGATTGCAGTAGGATTTTGCCAGTACAATGTAAAAAGTCGACTATCTGTCAATTGTTTTTGAATTGCAAACTATTTTTGAGTAAAAATACTTTTTCAATAGAAATGAATATTTGCAAAATCAGAAAGAGAGAAGAGAGGATAAGAAAGAGAGACAGAATACTATTGTCAAACTGTAGCATTCAGCTGTCAGTTGCAGGCGAAATTTAAAGAAATTCAAAGAGTTTTTGCGAAATTCATCTTTCTCTTCTTGCTGACAATGTTTCATAGTTAAATAGCCTGACAGTTAGAGGAATATTATGCGGGGTAGGAGTGGAAATAGTGAATGCTGTTATGCAATTCGATTGGCTGTCACGCAGTTTTATGCAAATATTTTCCATGCAAATGATTTTGTGTCTAATAAACGAGTGCATTCAATTTGGTTGTGTGCTAACATGGCTGAATAATTTCATTTTAGATTTGATATGGATATATAAATATGAGATTGTTGATTCACAAACTCACTGTTTACTTGTTTCTTTTTGAAAGTTTCGTCACGCTCAGTTAAACTGATAATCGGATAACGGGCTTAAATGCACACAAAAATGGATTCAAATTAGCTGCTCTATTTCTTACATTTATCTAGCACTTAGCTCAGTCCAGTGCGTTCTACATAATACCAACTAAATTCTTGTCACAGGCAAAAAAAACAACTTGAAAACTTCATGACAAATGGCGAAGAATAATACAAAACGAATTACGCGCAGTTTGTTATCAAGTTTCTTCTTTCTTACTTTCAGCCCTTAAAATCCACTTGAACAAATATTAATTTTCCGGCACTGTCGCTGGTCCTCTTAAATATTCCAACCAAAAACAACAAACAGTATCAAAGCCAAAGCCAAAACATGGCTTAGAACGTTTTGCACATAATTCTTGCCAGCCGCACAATGAAAACGAGCCACCAACTCAACAGCGACCATAACCAAAAAATAACACAAAAAATACCAACGGAAGAGGCAGTCAACGGCTGCAAAAAATAGGTTTTGCTGCACACGGGTTTGCGGGATTTTGGTCAGGGAGAACGGGCTGCGTTACAGGAAGAGGCCTCCGGGCTGGGACCTCAGCTACAAGCTCGACTGTCCGTCGTATCATTTACACCATATACCCATTTTTCTCTCTTTACTGACAGTCGGGTGTGAGTGTGTCTTGTACCCTATAACATAAGCGTTATGCAATTTAAATCTTTAACAAAGAAATTACTTTGAGACTAAAATACTTCTGTTATATAATTTCGTAAAATAAAGTAAACATCTCAATTTTTGTCGTGAAATGTAGGGTAGGCTTCAACTTATAACAACTGTTCTGTTACAAAGTATTCCACTTTTTTATGCTTTTTTGAACGCGCCAGTCGGGAGTCGCCTCGCAGTCGTTGCCTTCACAAATGGTTTCATCTGCAATGCGACGCGACCAGTTACTCACAGTATCCCCGCCCATCCTCCTTCGACAACACCCCTTCCACCCTATTGCTCAGAGCTATGAAATGTGCGAAAATTCTATTCGTTTCATGCACACAACTCGTAAAGCGTATTGAATAAAAATTTTTAATTAAATTAAAAATTTGCTTGCATCAATATTACACTGCACAGAATGCCTCAAGAATGAACCGATAGGCTAACAAATTGTTTTCTTTGTTTCCTCTTATAAGCCCTGCTGCAAGCTACTTCAGCTGATTAGGCCAACCAAAAATGAGAGAAAGTTAAAATTGCAAATCAAAATGTGGAATATATATTTTTATCTATTGGGCAACCAGCCAAGTATAAAATCGACCTCAAGCCCTTTCACCTGAGCACAAAACATTTAAAATTTGTCTCACAGATAAAGTGAACCATCAAAAAAAGTCTGCCTGGCACTTGAGCTCCCACAACCTCAAAGCAAGTGCCACAAAGTTCCGCTGCTTGCAATCAGCAATTGCAACAGATTGAAGAAAACGTCGCGCAATTCTGTTACTGTCCCTTAGTTGCCAAGCACTTGAGCTGTTTTGGCCCATGTTTTTGTGCATTCAACTTATTTTTGTCTTCTCCTTGTTTTTTGGCAAGTTCAATTGCAGTTTAAATGCGCTCGTATTATCCTAAAATTTGCCAAGAGAGTGCAACAAAGTCGTTTGTGACGGTGATTTGAAGACAATTATATGGGAAAAATTCAATTATTGGGGAATAAGAAACCCAAGCGATTACTTAATGTGTTCCAATATTTTGCTCCTTGACAAGCTCTCATAAAAAGTTGAACAATTCACCTGATTTATAGTTATAGTTCACGTTTATCACTTGCCTTAAATATGCCCATTATATAACCCCATAGCTGAGCTTTGCCACTACATTTTCAATACATTTATGCTGTCAACTGTGTCCAAGATTAACGCCATGTCCATCGCTGCCAACTGTTAACTGTTATCCTGTACGTTTAGATCGGCTTTTGACCCATATTTCTTTTTCTCAACTGGCAAACGAACAAAATTGTCAACGCTTCAAAAGTTCGCACAAAGCTAACCAACAACACTAATAACAATAAAGACACGTACCACCGCAACAGCAACTGAACCCTTTTATTTTTATTTTTTGCTTTGGTCCTGTCGATTTCACTATAACGGATTATATTAGCAATATTTTATGTGATTTCTTAAAGGCAACGTCCGCTCCCCTCCACCACCACTAATTTGTGTGTACGTGCAATGGAGAAGGGGGAAGGGATGTCAGCCAATTGACGTGGAACAAAGCGACGTGTCCTGTGCACGCTGTGCCATGTCCCCAAGTCCTGATAGCATCTTGCCACAGCCAACCAATGCCACAGTGTGTCAGTTTGCCTTGTACGTATGTGTGTGTGTGTGTGTGTTTATGTAAGAAGCGAACAAAAACTCGGTCTCAGGCAATCATGGCATGTAATTTATTTTTGGACTTGGGATTTTCTCTGAGTAAAAACAACTGTCCCTGCCAAATACCCATTTAATATCTGACTTTTCTGATATGTTAAAAAAAACTTCGTTGAGTAAAAAACACGTTGACAATTAAACGAACAAGCTTGATTTCAATTATTAATGTTGAGCTCAAAAGATTTCACATACATAAACAAATGCATGATATTCACTATCAAAAATCTATGTTAATTCAAGGAAAAAGTCAAAAATCTCAACTTATATAACAGATTAGTTTCATCAATCCATATATATCTATACAACTAAGTCCCCAAGCAATAGCTTTCCTAAAACAAACTAACCGAAAAATATCAAGCAAGTTGGCAAATGAATATTGTAGGGAGTATCTTCTAGTCGACTAAGCCCATTCATAATTTTTTTCCCTCCGTTTTTTGTTGGTTGGTTAAGCAGTTGGCTTTATTGCTGTTTTTCCTGCAGACTGTAATTCTTTGTGCGTTTTATGATTTTAAGTTTGAGTTTTGCCATTGAAACGATACGTGGGTTGCTTTTTCTAGCTGCTCCTTTTTATCGTCAGATGCATTGAAAAGGGTTTTATTCTTGTTTGGCATGTACTGAGACTGTGTTATAAGCTTTTTAGCTTCTATATGCTTCAGTGTCCCAGTGACTCAGTCTTCAAACCTCTTCTCTCTCTCTCTGTCTCTTACTGAAATTGTGCCATTTTATGGTCATGGCCTGGTCCATTAAATTGGCCATATTTTTGCACATAAACAGAAGCTGCAAACTTGTGTCCCGTCTGGCTGGTCAATGAGCTGTAAGCATATTTTCTGTGCACATTCTGTAACCGAACTCCAAATATGAAACAAGGCGCATCGGTCTAAGCAAATAGGTGGCTAAAAACTTTGATCTATTTGAAGAACTTAAATTGATAATTAGATACCTTTAATTGCTTATCTTTAAAATTTCCTCTTCATGTTTGAGAATTTCGAACGATTTCGAAAGAATTTTTCACTGTCAAGCTTTTCAACCTTCTCCCTACAGTCCTAATCGACTTGAACATATCTCGATTGCCTTGCAACTAGACCAAATAAAGCTTTCCCATCTTATCACCGCCCGTTTCCAATCAACTCGTTGCCTGGGTCAATACGGAGAGCTACTACTTAGTTAAGCTGCTCCTGTTGCTGATGCTACTTGTTAACATTCTTTCGTTTTTGCCAATGGGTTTCAATTTCCTTTTTTGTTCATTAGAAGATGTCTCTTGGCTTGCACTCCGGCTAATGAATTGATTGGCTTGAGAACGCGGGGTCTTTGAACTTTGCTTTAAGGCGTCAATGCTATGAAAATCACGTCTTTGCTTTTGGGTCATAAAACAATTGTTTGGCATTGTTTTTGCATTTCAATATGCAAATAAATAATTTTTCACTGCACATATAGAGCACAAATGGGAACAATTTATGTGCTGGCGCCGGACAATGTGTTGCTTGCGCGGCTGTTGGTGAGGGCGAGAGAAGGCAGGAATGGGCTAGGCATATGCTTGCCATCCTGGGGTATCTATGAGGCAGCAAACATGACAAGCTCATGAATATTTGCCAGTTGTCGCTGTCAATGTTCGCATGGAATTTCTGATAAGTTGTTGGTTGCTAACCATTATTGTTGCTGTTGTTATTGGTTTTGTTTGGTGGTGTTGTTTATGTTGGCGTCGTGCTGTGTCGACTGTCGACTGTTGACTGGGCTGACTGTGGCCTGTGACCACAGCCATCATCAGACATGTTGCTGCTGTTGTGTTATGCATGTATATTTGTGTGTTTGTTATTAAAAGCTGGCAACACTTTGCCTCAAAATTGCATACAAAGCCTTCTGCCGCATGACGCTTGTCGCCTGTGGCTTTCCCTCCCCCCCAAAACATGAATCATGCTTTACCAGCGCATAAATAACAAATATGAAGTGCATTATTATTTTTCTTGCATTCTTTTGCTTTCGTCGATTGATTTTACTCAGCAATTGTTTATGGCATATGGCTCGGCCAGATAAAAGTGTCAGAATATGCCAAAAGATATTTAAGTTGCGAACATAATTGCTGCCCTTATTTTTAATTATTTAAGCAATAAAGGCAGTTGCAGTGTGTCCAGCAACTGATAAGACAAACAGACTCTGTAATTATGCCAAACAAATGCAATCAATTCAGCAGGCCACCCACCATCCAATCGAGTTTAAGCCATTATTAATGCTGTATATACTTGATTATGTCGGCATTGTCAAGATATGTTTTCTGTTTACAGCATAATTATTTAACTAAAAACAAAAAATAGTTATTTCCAGCCACAATAAGCTTTAAACTTCATATTGTAAGTCTAATTTCTTTCATATAATCTCCATTTCCAATATTCTTTCGCATTCTAAAAATTATCTAAACTTTTTTAGATTAAATATGTGTTTTAATATCGAATTAATATGGCTCTGCAATATAAATACCCTTAATAGTGAATATTTGCAAAGATTTAATGAACAATCTAGCTTTACATAGCCTTCTCAATAGCTAATATACACATGTGTGCACAAGTATAAAAAATATTCGGCAGCATATTTTATTGGCGATTAACTAACAACAAACGAAAAGAGCAACAACATCGATAGAAAGAAAACGGGAACAAGAACACGGTCAAGATGGCCAGCAGCCATTTGGTTACTAGCACAACATATGCACACACACTCACACACACACACAAAGGCACACACACGCAAACAAAAACATGGATTGAAATTTATTTCTGTATACTCTATAATGCAATAGGATTAACCCTTAATGCGCAACAGCAATAATTGCCATGACGGCAACATCGACAGCGCCAACGACAGCAGCGACGTCAGCTTCAAAGTAAACGTCAGCAGCGACTGCGACTGCGACGACTTAATTTTTAGCACAGGCGGCAACAACTTGACCCATATTTCCAATGTTCCCACCTACCCCCTTTAATTTATATCACGGCACATTCACCGTTGCCTGCCACTTAAAGCTGCTCGCATACAAACACTTCAGACCAGCCTCCCCATCGCTACGCAATATTTGTAAACCTCTACACCACCCAACGCATTTCATTCTAGCTAAAGCTGAAAACTGAAATGTTGTCGTCGAAGCGGCAAATGAGCTGGAAGCGTGTATCGAAGCGAAGGAATAAGTGGTGGGGGCGGGAGGTTAGTAGAAGTAGGGAGATGCTGCAAAATAAATATGTGTGTACACAAATAAACGAAACGAACGCAAAAGCGAAAGCCGAAAAACGCCAGCACAACCGATATCTAAAAACGCAGCAGGAGTAAAGCAAAAGAACCAGCAGCGAGGGGAAGGAAGATGCGCAGAAAATGGGAAAACAAATGTTTGTGTGTGCGTGAAAATTTTGCAAAGCGGCGGCGCAAAAATAAATTAAATAAAAAATAAATGTCACACAAACATTGACAACAGTGACTAAAAGTGAAGCCTAGCAAAAGCAACAAACAAAATATTTCACATACGCCGCTTGGGCCGCGTTATCCTACAGCAACAGCAGCAGCATCTGAACGGCGCGCCGCAAGAGTGTTGCGCTGCTTTTCGAATAAGTTTGATTAGGCAGGCCTCAAAGCCAACGCATAAACAAACACTTTTAGAGCGAGCAGCAACAAATCGAATTAATGTTGTTGCCATTTTCTACAGCGCAAAGAGAGCGTTCTCTCTCTCTTTCACTTTTCTCTCTTAATTTATTTCTCTCGCTCCTTTTGCGTGTGTCAGTCACGAGTCTGGCGAAAGCTCGCAACAGAAATTATCCCTGGATGCTGCTGGAAAGTCGTTGCTCTATGTGTATTTGGTTTTATGTTTTTTGCTCCCGTGTTATTTTCTTTTTTTTTTTCTTTAATTTTTTGCTGTTGCCTACTTTTAGGCAGTGTTTCACGCATAGAAATGTTAATGGTTGTCCTCCGCGTTCAGTTTCGAGGGCAACTGCGTGTAAATGTTTCGCTCTGTGTGTGTGTGTGTTTCACTCATTGCTGCTGGAAGCTGCAAGCAATTTCATTTTGATTTTGATTGCTTTTGTAGTTGCTGTTTTGTATTATGCACATATAATATATACTATGTGGTACAAGCAACACATGTGTTGCACGTTGTTAACATTCTAATGCAATAATATCGAAGCCTGTGTCAGAGCTGACCTGCTTTGTGGCTTGTCATCCACATCTAAGATTGCCATGAGGAAAAACGGGATCAAAGAGTTGAGGTAGAAAACACAATTAAGAATTAATTTCAAACTCAAGCAAAGCTTCATTATTTCAATATCAAACTGCTATATGCTTGTAATATTTCTTTGACTTTGTATTATATTTCCTTTTTGACGTGTTCAAAACAATGCCAACTATATTAAGTGCAAACAACAAAACAGTTTAAAGCTAGCCAGCAAAGTTGAGGTTCAAAAACAAATTTCAGGCCAATCCTTCGAGTCATTAAGTAATGCCACTTAAGCGCTTTACAAATATTCTACATAATGCATTAAATGAAAGCCTTTTGTTTGAGCTAACAATATAAGCCGAAAAATCTATTGAGCTTGAACAATACAACAAAGTCGAGCGAGCACTTAAAATGCTGCCTCAGGCCGGCCAACCACAAAATTTAGCCAATCTCGTGATAAGCTGTTGCAACTGAAAATACATAATGGGGAAACTGTTGCAGTTGCAACTACTTAGCTGTTTTCGACAGCTGCCATTATTATTTTTCCAATATGTATTATGGCGGCTTGCCTCAAACTGCAGTAAAAGTTATTAACGCTGACTGCTCGCCAGAGTGAAGTTACTTGGGCGGGGGGCTGTGGTTGGTTTAAAAATAGTTGCGAATGGTTTAAGGGTGTTTAAATTCATCGAAAACTTTCCTTATGGTGTACACAACTTGCTTACACGGTGTACATACATACATATATACAAACGAAGCTAAAGGCAGCTGCGTAACGGGTTGGTTTGCCTGCAAGGCAATTGACCAACATTTTCAATTAATTTTTGCTCCAATAATCAGCCAACATTACGTGGCGACGACGACGTGGATGTTGTTGCCGTGTAAATGCGCGACACACACACACAAACACATAGAGTACTAGCTGCCCTATATCCTTAGCGTTAGCTGCACAAACATTTGCAGAGTCAAGCGACTCCCGGTCGCACCCGCTACACTTCCCACCCCCCGCTATACTACCTTAATGCATAGTTGAGTTATTTGCCGTGCAGCTGTTTGCCGAAGCCACAGCAGCAGCGTTCTTCAACGCTCCGGAAACATCCGCGCACCTCCAAACTATTTTCTAAAACTTATTGCAGTATACCCTAGAAAAATGGCAAATGATTGAAAGGGATATTGTCAAGATGCTTAACAGTTTGTTACGAGAAATGGTAGAGTATCAACCTCATTAAAATTGTATAACAATTGAACAATTAATAAACTCCTTAGAAAAGTCTACAACGCATCTCCAAGTTAATCATGCGATTTTTAAGCACGTGTCCAGGGTGTGTGTGTGTGTGTGTTTGTGGGACTCGTTAACCTTTTTCGCACAGCTTTTTGGCATACAGAAACATTTATCTTCTAATTGAGGCGGCGTCGCAGCGAGCAAATTGTGGGGAAGCATTTGCTTGGATGCTAAACGGTGGAAAGAGCATAAAATCTCTAAAACTGTAATTTTTGCTGTCACACGCTACAAATGCAGTTGAGCTTTAACTTTATGACAGGTGTTAACAGTTCACATTCAACCATTATGACCGCATTAAACATTCACTTAGCACAGTCTCCGTGCCCGTGTCTCGATTGGGAATTGCAGCTGAAAGCCTTTTACCATGCCCATGCCTCTTTACCTTTAACTGGCACCATTTGCCTTCAACAGAAACACAGCGCATTGAGACTTGGATATTGAGACAAGTTGAAAGTGTTGCATGCAGCAGCAACTGGCTGCCAATTATCATAGCTTGTGCAAGCTAAAACGACGTTTAGTCTGACGCAACCTTTTAATGCATCTAACGAACGACGTTTTCTTAACGTTTTCCGTCTTCCATTTAAAGTCCGAAAGTCTGCATAACATATTGGCTTTCTGAGAAATGTCTATATTATTTCCCTTTCCCCTCAAACATTTTAAAAATAATTGTGTAAAATCTTGGTTAAAATAATATTTTAATTTTAAAACTATTTTAACCTTATTTTGAGTAAGTTCTAAGAGAGAAAGCCTGATGTATTCATGAAAAATATGCTTGCAGCAAAATGTTGAGGTAACCGCAAAGTTTCAGTTTCGTAACTCAAACAAGATGCCACAATGATGCCAAGCAGCCCAGCATGCCTTCCACTCTTAGCCTCACCCCACACCAAAAGAAACACATTTTAACCTGTCAAACCACATTTCGAAAAATATGTACGTACATATGTGTGTGTGTGCATGTGAATGTGTTGTGCGAGTGCCACGTGCATTAACTTAAATGCTTTGTGGGTTGGGCACTTTGCTCTCTAAAAGGCATCACACACACATACATGCACACACACACACAAACGGCGAGCAGTAGAAAATGCAAAAATGTTTTTCAAACATTTAACGATTTTTTTAGGTCAGAGACTGCAGAAAAATAATAATAATAATATACATTTTAGCATAAAAATGTGAATATATTTTTCTCTAACTTGCTCGCGGCAGCTTATGAATGTCAGCTTACACACACACACTCACACACATCCATACACTTTGGGTCTAATATAAAGTGCAGTTTATAAGCATTTCCTGTAAGAAACAGCGGAAAAACAAGCTTGTCGTCGTCGTCGTCGTCGTCAAGGGCTTTTGGCCTGCAAGTTACCTAGTAATATGCTTTGAAGTAACCTTATATACAAACAAGTCGTTGCTAAGACGCTGTTGCTGTTGGAGTAACAGATTGTTTAAGTGTCAAATAGAGAAATTTAAATGAGAATGATTTTGTTTAAAACTTTAATATGTTTTATCTTAAACATATTCTCCTTTTAAAGCTGAGGCTCCCGAGTCTGTCTCTACAAATACATAAATATTTATGCTTCTTAAGATTACAGAGATGCAAACTTTTCCAACCGTTGCATGCTCACAAATATATATAATAGTATTATACCCAAGTCGAACTGACGCCCATGGAGTAAATTAAAACTTAAGCTCCGCTCACGCGAGCTTTGGTAATGCGAAACTTATTAACAGACTTCAGGTCGCATGCATTAGGAGTGTGACTGCTAGTGCAACAGCAGTGGCACACTCTTGCCGTATGTATGTATGTATTTAATTGCACCTGAGCCCAAATGGGCGTGGCCTTGCCACAGCTTGACAATAAAATGCAGGATACATGGGCTTGCAAATTATGAAAAACGCCAGCAACGTTTGCAACGGTTATTGAAACCCGTGCAGCCGTAATGCAACTACACACACACACATAGAAAACACCTGAACACACGCACATAAAAGTATGCAATGCTATAGGGCTGCCATACCATATACAGTAAACGCTCCGAAAAGATGCGCAAATAGTTTGAATTTTACAGGACTTAAGAAAATTACATTCAAAGCATCTTGAAAATGTTTTATTTAGCTTTGTCAAGTTTGCTAATGTCCGGAATTCTCAAATATATTGCCTTTATTTGCAAAACCTATGAAGTTCGGTTCGTCTAGTGATGACTGTATGCAAATACACACGGCGTATACGCAATGCTGCGCTCGCTGCATAACTGTATTGAAATGTGTGTGTGTGTGTATCTCTGGCTTGCTCTAGCTGTAAGTTATTCAAACATCTGTGTGCATGTGTCGGTGTGTGTGTGTGTAAGTAAAAAATAGGTCAGCAGTGTGTTGCTTCTGCTGCTTTTGCTGCCACACGGCTGTTAAACTGGGCGTGACAGCAAAGTGGCAAACTAAAGTTGCAGCCCCCGCATGAAAAGAACTGAACAGAACAGACCAGAACAGAGCAGGATAGAGCAGGGCATAGCAATGAAACTTCTCTGGCTATAAAGTAGCTAGCAAACTCGCCAGTTAATTGGGCACTGGTGGGCGTGGCATCAGCTGTATACCATAACGCAACTAGTGGTTAATATTTGATAGCTGCGCTGTTTTGCATTTATTTCTCATCTGCAGCAGCAGCAGCAGCAGCAGTAGTAGCCGAAGCAGCGGCGACCTACTTTCAAACAATGCATTCTTGCAGCTGCAGCAGCTATGCGTGTGTGTGTTTGTGTATGTGTGTGAATGTTGGGGGGCGCATCAACAAGTATATAGAAAATTCCCAGCACGGAACTGGGCGTTGTGCTATTATTTTTATCATCACTTTGCACTAATAATTGCAATTTCAAACTGCAGCTGTCATAAAAAAAAATATACAAAATGAAAAATATTAAGAAAGCAGCAGCAAAGTAAGAAACCAAATAAGCTGCAACACCATAGCATAACTGCAGCAGCTTAAGGGAATTTCTGGCAAATTGCTATGAAAGGATTTGAGCTTTGTAAAACAATTTGAACATCATAAAATAATAATAAAGTACCACCGGACCCGACTTTAGGCAGAAAAATGAGTGCAGGAGATGAAATCCATTGTATGTATGTTTGTACAGTCAAATCTTGTTTGCATGGTTTATCACATTGTTCATTTGCTGGCTTTGTGTGGAAGAAAAAGAAAATCTAAGGGGAAATTTAAGCCAATATTCGAAATAACAATACAAAGAATGCTTTATTATTTTTTAATTAGACTTTGTTGAAATTATTAAAAAAATGTATAAAAAACAAATCCATAATAGTTTTAGCCAATTAAAATTATATATGTACTTGTATAATATTGGATGTTTATACAAAATTTAACTTAAAAAATTATTCCTGTTAATTCAATGAAATCTTCAGCTAAGAACATCTGACATCACTTGTTTGTCTTGCAAATTGTTTTCCAACTCAATATATATTTTTAAAGCTTTTACAGCTGCTTTTTGTTGCATTTGTCAAATCTTCAATTCAATTAAATGCAGGTTGGCTGTTTGCTGCTGGCATTGACCACATTTCTATTGCTTTGCCAAAAATAAATGTTGCAAATAACAAATAAATATGCAACAAAGGCCGAGTGCTATGAACTATATGTATATACAATGTATACCAAGATAAAAGAGATATTTGAAAAGAAGAAGAAGAAGCAACAGCAGCAGCAGGCTGGCTGCCTGAAATAGTAAAGCAAATGGCAAACAGGGCAAACGAGTCCACGTCCTTGGGCGACGTCCCTCGCAAAAAAGTTGGCACAGCCAGCAAAGGTTACCAATACAAAATACACACACACACGCACAAAAGCAATTAAAGAGAATGTTTGAGGCACACACAAACACACACACAGAGTGGGACAAAGACACATACTGAGGCACCGACGCACTCAACGCTTCGAGAAAGAAAAGAGAAAACAACATCAAACTTAAAGATGCTTTAAGTATCCTTGTTACTGTGAGAGCAACGCCAACGCCACAGGAAATGTGCTGGCGACTAAGAGAAGGGCATCGAGTGGGTCGTAAGTGGAAAGGTAGGGGATGGCGAGCCAAGGGGCTGCTGCTTGGTTATCGTTTTGTGTTTTTCGTTTTTATTTTGTATATTATTATTTTTTTTTTCCTTCTTTTTTTCTAAGATTTTGCAGGCCTGCCAAAGTTAATACGCTCTCAAGCACTACAGACTGCTCTCTCTCTCGCTCTCGCTCTCATTCTCTCTGCCGATTGCGCACCTTAAAGCTCTCGCATGTGCATGTGTGTTAGTGTGAACAATATATACAAATATGCAGCGATTATGGCTAAAAGATCTTTGTGCTACTGTCACAGATACATAAACAGACCTGTAGCTGCAGATACAGTAACAAGGCACACACACACATGTCCTGCTGATAAAGTGAAGTCACCAAAAATATTTTAAAGCATCGCCTTTTGAGTGCATATGGCAAGCTCAGGGACTCTCTCTTTTTTTGGCAACCAATGTGGGATATTTTGTAATCTTTAATAATTATAAGTTAATAAACTGTTGAAATTATCTTTTATTATTATTGTCACATTATGATTATTTTGTGCACTGATAAAAATATAGCTTTATTTCAACTGCCCTTTTGTACCATATGTGAAACATATTTTTATCTTCTGTCCATAGCAGTTGATAAATTTCTTTTATTTACGCCGCTTTATCAGCTTGTCCTTTCTCAAGCAAAGTCATAGACTTAAGTTAAAGAACACAAAATGGTGTCCCTTACTTATAGAATATTGTATGATAAACACCAGTACCTTAGGTGAAGAATATATATACTTTATGTGCTCGAATATGCTTCTTTTCGTCTGCACAAAAATATTATACCCGTCTTTAAATTTAATTGGTTCAGTGTATACAAAAATACCTGCACAGTACGGGGCCGATCCCTAGCAAAGAAATAAATAAACAACCAGCATAGTATCAAACATGTGGGAAAATATTTCGATATTCATTCAGACCAACGTGGACCTGCATGTGGTTGCTTTCGCTTTCGCTCTCTCTCTCTTTTTCTCTCTCTCTCTCTTTTTCTCTGCCTCTTTCTCTCTATCTGTCTCTATCTATCTCTTCCACACAGTTTATCTTTCTGTTTTTATTTTCCTTGCTTTCCCTTCTTTTCAATTTTTAATCAGCAGTCCCTAAACATTTTTGGGACGAGCAGTAAAGGAATTAAAGATAACAAAAATGTTTCCTTCTTTCAAAGAAACTGCTCTCAACTCGGTGCTACCTAAACATAACAAACACATGCCGCATGTACTATAAAAACAATCTTAAACACATTTATTATGATAATCTTAGCAGCTAGCAATCAAACTTCAACTAACACAGCCCACACACACAAACTTTCCTTTGAGCTGTTTCGATCTCTTTAAGGTACCCACTCATCCACATCGTAGGATTTCTGGGAGAACTCGCACTGCAGCACCTGATCCTTGGGTTCGTTATCCTGTGGTCCACGATGACGACGTCGATTATATGCTCCACCCAGCAGACCCACAAACACCAGCACAAATAACACACCCGAGGCGACGCCCACAATTGGTATGGTCAAGGGATTTATTTCATCCTCATCATCAGCGGCCTGATCGATGCTCAGCAGCTGTTCAAGCAGACTGTGACGACAGGCGAGTGTAATGCCTTTCTTTTTATCCTGCTCCTCTGGCTCAGTCTCAACGTAGCCATCCTTGCAACTGCATTTACCCTGTTCGCCACAGATCTGATGCGAGCCACAGCCAGACTTGCGGCAATCCCTGGCAGCCTTGGATAGCTCATTGCTCTCAAAGAGTTCGGGACGACAGTCGCCCGCATAGAAAATAAAACCAACTTCACAATCGGCAGCAGTTAGAGGAGAAAACGCTGCCGTTGCTGCTGTGCTGCTCAGATAATCCTTTAGCTCTGTGACATCATCGTTGGACTCCTCCAGCTGGTTTGTGTTTGCCACACAGCTGTTGCTCTCCTGATTCCACTGATAGCCACGATTGCAAACACAGCGCTCCACATCTACGCACTGTCCATTGGCGCAGCCATCGCCCAGTTGACAGATGGGCTCACAGGGCGCACTTACTCCATCCCCAGTGGGTGGCAGTAGACGGTAGCCCTCTTTGCAGGCACATGTGTTAGGCGCCACGCAATGAGATCCAGTGGGGCAGCCGCGCTCGCAGGTAGGCTCACAGAAGTGGCTGCCATCGCGATGTGTCACAGCCGAGACATAGCCGCTGGTGCACTGGCAACGCTGAGGCGCCACACAGCTAGCAAAGGCTGGGCAGCCGCGATCGCAAATGGGCTCACACAGACCAGACTCCACTTGCACATAGCCCGGGCAACATTCGACGACAACCTTATAGCTGACTTGCTCCTCGTGCGTGTTGTAAGACTCTGTGATGCGCTGTGCCTTCTTCCACAGCTTCCACTTGGAGGGCTGTTTGATCACTGTACGTTGCTTTGTCACAGGCACCAAGCTGCTGACCGTCTCATTCCGTTCACAGTAGTTGTCGCTTAGGGCAACACTTGTGCCAACCAGGCACAGAAACAAACAAATGTTTTTCATAATTCAACCGATCGACTCGAGGTTCACTTATGCACTGATGCTCAGCTCGAGAGCTGCCCACAGATGAAGCCACCAAAACAAAATAATGAAGAGTCAAGAGTGAAGAGTGAAGAGAGTAGTAGAACAACATCCGCAGCTAGATAAAGAACGAGTCGACCCTTGAACTATTTGCTCAAAATCTCTCGGCTCGCATCGCACTGATTGCAGCCATAGAGGGTTGCAAGCGCATCGATAGATACGAGCGACAGGCAGCAAAAAGTAGCAGGCAGCAGTCGAACAATGCATATCGTCAAATACACTACGCAACAAAATATCAAACGTTATAAGATAAGGGTAAACAACTCTTATGGACCTATTTGTCTTTTTCTAATACCAAACCTAGGTTCAAATAACATTCTTCAACCTTTATAAAACTACATTTATTAAAACTTGTTTAATAACTATTAATTGAAAATCAAAAAACCTTTAAAATACTTTTTTTTAGCATAGTTTCTTTTACCTAAACTATGAAAAAACTAGTTTTTCAAGTAGAGTTTGTGCTCTATTTAAATACAAAGCTAAATTTCACCCAGCCAGTTTGAAACATCTTGTTGGTCAGTGTTATCTGAGACTTTGCCAATGGTCGCGCTTCTGTTGCTGCTGCTTCTGCTGCTGCTGCAGCAGACAATAAAATGCTGGTGGGTCGTTGGGTGTCTGACTTTATCATAATGCCCGCTTAATAAGTCGCTTAAGTCGCCCGCACAAAATGATGCTGATAAGCTGAAAAAATAGCTTCATCGGCACTAAGTAAAAGATACATTTGTGTTATTCATTGAGCTTGCTAAATGAGTCACAAAGGCGCCAGAGCGGAACTAAATGTTTTGACTTATGCGGATTTGTTATTGCATTTTGATATAGAGAAGGTTTCTTATTAACTTTATCTACATGGAAATGCCACATCCTAGAAAATAATATGTATAAAAAAATGCTCATATTTTTCATGAGAAACCGGTTTGATCATGACTGCACTCTGTTCATGATTGTCACGATTTCTAGCCTCTACCTGTTGGAAAGTACTTTTTACCTGTTTTAAGTTGCTGTTTGTATGCATTCCACCTTAAACAAGGTCAGTAGAAGACGAAAACAGGTAGAAAGATGGTTTGCTTAGAAATATTTTCGATCATTGTGAGAGTGTCAAGGGAAAAACGTTAATTAATGTGTTTGTAGAACGTAGAAACAGTTCGGCAAGCTGCAAGATCGGAAAACATGTGTGGTATCAATGGAAATTTTATAGTTTTTAAAATCTCCCACTAAGCGGAAAGCAATAAATAGATTTTAGTAATTTATAATACTGAAACAAAGATAGTTTCTGCTATAAACAACTAAAACGAGAGTTTTCGCTCAAATTAAATCTAACTCAAAAATGTTTCATACGTTTTGTTTGTTTGTCAAATGTCTCTAGCTGTTACGTAAAACGCAACGTTTTTGTTAGATCTTCTGTGACTCTGCCGACGGGGAGGGATTCGTTTTTGTTTCCCTTTTTTCTCAGCACATTTACAGCAGCCAGAAACACCACCACACAAACATATGCACACAGCTGACGGACACAACAAACACACACAAACACAACTGTCAATGTAGAAACAGGCGTCACGGGGCACGTATCCTGCGTTCTGTCTTCCAATTCTGCCTTTCACTTCTGCGAGCCAAGCAAAATGAACATATGAACGGATGAATGACAGCTGACATAGTGAAACAAAAGTGTACGACTGTCTGCGTGTGTGTGTGTGTGTGTGTGTTTGTGTGACACAGTCACATTCTAATCTAAAATAATTGAATTGAAGTCAGATTGCAACTGATGCCTGGCGCTCATGAAGCGAACAGATACAGATACAAATACATATAAAGCAAATTGAGGGCGAGTGAAAAGTGTTGAATACATTGAAAAAAGCACTCTTTGCATTTGCTTAAAACAGCACTATGCTAAGCTTTTACTTAAAAGTATCTGCATCTGGAGCGTACGTACAGTGGGATATTTCGTTGCCCTTACTGAGCGACCACTGTACCTTAAGTTTATTTTCACAAATGCTACACGCCTCCTTTGGATAATTAATGGTTAGAAGAGTCGCTAACTGAATTTTGGTTTTGTCATTGTCACCCTGTCCCTTAAGCCCCCCTGGCCATATCCCAGCTGGCCGAGATTTTGCACGCGCCTTGGCAAACTGCAATGAGAGGCTGGAACTTTGGGGGCCTAGTCGAAGTTCTCGTTCACCTGAGTTATTGCCATGGCGGCTTTGGTTACGATTCGCGACCCGCTAATTGCCAGCCATAAATTTACATTATCTCACGTAAAGCAAGCAACCTATAGAGCAAGGTAACACGATAGAGGGGCAGCAAAAAGGTATATCCTTAACATTACATCCAACCCAACCACCCACACTGCTTAGCTGTTAAATTATCTAAGTTGCGAACGGCGAAAACTTTGCCAACCCCATGTGACATCTGGTGCTCAATGCACAGACACGTAACGGCCTACGTAGCAAAGGAAGGAGAGAGGGTTGGGTATTGGGTTGGACTGTGTGTTTGAACAGACAGTTTAACTAGCAAAGTGTTGAGGTGTCTTAGAAAACTTAGAAAGCACATTGTGAACTGTTCCCAAATGAATAGGCGGCAATCGTTTAAATTATAAATTAGAGTAAAATTCTCTATGGAGTTGTAAAAAGTCAAAAATTGCAATGTGGCAAGTGTCTTTTGTGTGCAATAGTGAATAATAATAAACTTTAATAAAAAATCATGCTTAAAAGTATGCAATAGAAAAGATTAGAAAATGCAATTATTTCGAATTTAACCAAAGGCAGTTAATGCTCATTTAAAATCAGACTGCCAGCAAAAATACCAATTTTCTAATAAAAATAAAATACTTATAATGTCAAAAGCTAAATAGATTTGATAAAAAACCAACGTGGATGGATAAAAGCTTTTCAAAATGTCCACCAAGAGAAGGGAATTGAGCAACTGTAACCTTTCCTACTCGGCTTTGGCCTAGTTTTTTATAAACAACAACAATATAAAGATATTTTTAACCTTAAATTTCATATTTGTGCGAAGGTTATGAAAACGCAGTCAAGCTACAAAAATGTGGGCATTGTTACCAAGCGGCAACAAACAAGGACAATAAGGATGCCAGCAGCATACGTGAGAAACGTTACAAATGGTGGGCAGGCAGGCGGCAGTGCCGCGTCGTCTGTGATTAAAAAGCAGCTACGCTTTTTTATAGCAGCTTTATGCACGGAAAGGGTATTATAACAATGTGTTCATGTATGTCCTTAAAGTCTGCTTTTCACTTCTCTTTAATTAAGAAATATTTCAAACATCTTGGAGATTAATAATAGCTTATAACTTCACTGACAGTCCTACTATAAGGTATCTTCATTACGAGCACCGCCAAGCTAAGATTCTAGCTGGGTTTTGTTTGTGTTTCTTTCGTGGCCATTTTCATTTGCAGCAAAGTTTAAGGTCCTTCATACATAAATAAGCAGTAAGCAGGCGGCGTCGCTTCAAAGTGCCACGCAGCAAAAGCAACAACAACATCAACAACAACATCTAAACGGACATGACACCCACTACAACGATGCTCTTCAAAAACGACCAGCGAACAGCAACAACAACAACAGCAACAACACTCATCAAAAACGGCCAAACACGAGCGATAAAAACCAGCGCAACAAGGACTTGAGTCTCGAGTCTCTCTCTTTCGGCCCAACAACATGACACACCGCAGGACACAACGAAGAGTCGCGCGAGTCGAGCGTCGAGCCTGACAGTTTGTCGCTACAAGTGCGCCAATGTGTGTGTGTCAGTGTGAGTGCGTGTGTCCTTCCTTACTTACCAGTGTGGCACTTTGGCAGTCAGTCATGGCTCCGGCACATAATTAAGGACGTCGGCCAACATCAGTCAACAAAGCTAACCAAAAAAAAAAAAGTTGTTAAGCTAAAGACGAATGCCTAAATGCTCTAACACAAAAGTGGATTTTCGAATGCTTTTCAGATAGTTTCATCAATTGTTTTATTTATTCATCCTATATTTTTTGTTACCACTTTGGAGTCCGAAAGTAATATTAGTAATATGTTTCACAAACCAAAAAGTGTCCACATCATATAGAGTATCAGAATATAATATTGAGATAAACACACACACAGAGACGAATATTGCACATTTGTTTTGTTGGTCCTTTTGCTGCTTGTGTTTGCATTTGGATTTGCTGATGTATCTCTACGTGTGAGTGTATATATATATGAGAGAGAGATTGTTGCTGCTGCTGGATGAATGAATGATGAAAGAAATGGCAAAAAGACGTTGGCTGACTGCTGTATGACAGCGGTGGGGTAGCGGGTGTGCAGGAGCTAGAAGACAAAGCCTCAAATGAGCATAATGAGCATAAGAAGGCGTCAAAGCCAAAAGTGCTCTCAGGCGCAGCTGGGCAGGACAATGCTGAAGGAATTGTGTCATATTATTAATGAAAAAAAAACGCGCAAAGAGAGTGAGGATTCCGATTTTTAGTCAGAGCCAAATGAGCAGCGCGGCCGACAAAAAAAAATAAACACAAATGAATAACAGGAAGCAAAAGGCACTTTTAATATGCAACAGTCTAGAGCTCGGCGAGTAAATGTTTCGCTGTGTGTATCAGTATGTGTTTGAGAAATGAAAATGAAAATCAAGCCCAGGCCTCGCCACAACAAAAGCAAATAAACGCGCTGAGCGAGCGTCAAGTCATTTATTTGGCAATTGTTTGCTACATTTTATTGTTGTCGTCAGAGTTGCGGTGGCCGCTGTTTGCTTTTCAGCATTCAGCACCCCAAACCAGCCAATCAAACTTAACCACTGTCCAAACACACCCACCACAACCACAGCTCAACCACATGCCAGCTGCGTACTAGTGTATGCATGTGAGTATGTAGTTATTTGAATGCGTTCCGTTTTGCACCACTGCGTGGTTGTCAAAGGTCAATGGAACAAATGAATTGAACCCCAATTTCCAAAACAGCAGCAAACAAATGCAGAAAAGAAAGCTCCATCGAGCTATAGCTTCTTGGGGACTCACTGCACCTTGGGGGCAAACCAACAGTCTGTGGGGCTTGGGGTCGGGACATTTGAAAAAATCATAAGTTCGTTAGACCTGGTAACCTTGTTTAATATCGTGATAAAATGATCAAATATAACTTTTAATTTGCTAGAATAATGTTCTATTGAAACCTTTATAATGTTTTTTTTATAAAGTATTTTTAAAATTCGATTTATTGTTTTGTAAATTCTATAAAATTATATTTAACTCTTGAAATAAGTTTACTCACCTTTGTTCTCGCTGTTAATTGAGTTAAAAGTTGTCGCTTTCCAATTTGTTTTTTGTATATGTATAAAGATTTAGTTGAACTAGGTGATTACTATAAATATTCCATGTAACGTTTGGTATTATTATTATTAAGTTAAATATTTTATCAAAGTTTGCGGAGCTTCGTCATTTGTCACAAAGATTTATATATATATAAATATATATAATATATTTAGTTGCAATGAATATGAATTATTGTGTATTCATTTAGTTTAAGATGATTAAATGAATTGAATTGTGGTAAACAATTAATTGCATCTCAATTCTGATTATTATAACTATTATTATTATTATTTGTATTTAGTTGTAGGTTTTTCGTTTAGTTAGTTGCGATAATCGAATATGCATATGTTACGTCTCGAATGTCAATGATTGAAAATTTGTCGCCTTTTATAATTGAATTATGAATAAATTTGCATGGAAAACTGTTGACACAATCAATCTGTCAATATGCAGCTATGCAATTCGTCAATGCGGCCAATTTATTGAATATATTGTTTATTATGATGTACTAAGATGTAAAATCAAAAATGTTCTCGTTCAATCTTGTGCGTTTTGCAGTTGCTTATTGAGTTTTAAATTTAATGAGATTCTCGTTAATTATTATTATAAGTTAATAATATGTATGACTTTGTTTTCTATATAATAGAAAATATTGTATTCAAATTGATTTTGGCTATTACAATTAATATTAAAAACGTTCGGTTCAGCGAAAAATGTGGCCGACTTTTTCTTATATATTTAGTATTTTTTGTATATTTATTATATGTAGATATTTTTTTTATAGCTTTTATTATTTACAATAAATTTCAAATTTATTTACTTTCGTAGTTTTAAACATTATTTGCAGTTTGTGATGTTTTTATTAAAATTTTTATTTTTCTTTTTATACTATTTTTTTTTTTTTTGGTATTAAGCTTTTTTCAATTGCTTGAGTAACAGTTAAGTTTCTTTAGTGTTTTCACACACTTTTTAATGTTTCTTTTTTATAGTTTTTATTTTTATATTTTAGTTTCACAAGCACAAACACATTTTTTTTTTGTATTTTATCTTTGGTGTTTCTCACTCAATCATTGGAATATTGCTTAGTATATGAATAAAGTATTTTATTAGCGCTGAATTTTTTAGTTCCACCATCCATTAACTGCGTTTGTTGCTTTTTTCACTGCAAAGAAATGAGAAACGTAAGTCAAATGCTAGTAAATCCCTAGAACTATATAAAAATATATGGATATTTTATGAAAAATCAAAAATATAATATTTCTATCACAAATTTTAAGGTATTTCTTTTTGAATAACTTTCCTTCACGAATTACAATATTCTTTGTCTGCTGAAAATTTCTTAATGAGATTTTGTTCTATTATTTGCCTTTAGCTATTACATAGCTTTTAAGGCATTTAGTTTTCAATCAGCCACTTTCACTCTATGCACAAGCCCTTTTCACAAGTTGTTTACTTGTTGACAATGTCAAAACAATTTCTTACAGTTTTATTTTATAGTCAAAAGGAAAATAGGAGCATAAAAGTTGCCATTTCCATTTTTATATTTTGGCACCTTTTATACACACACACACACACACACACACATACATACACACACAGAGAAATGAAAAAGCGACCCACACAAAGCCTTGTACTTGACATGTATCTAAAAGATATTTTTTGGCCCATGTTGCTGGTTATGCTGGTGCAATTTGAAACATTTATTTGATGGTCAATTAGAAATTTGCCTGCCATTTGCAATTCGCATTTCGTTTTTCCGCAGCAATAAAAAAAAGCGAAAAGCAAAGCAACCAGTAAATAAAATACATAGATGATGAGATAGAGCTGCCAGGAAAGAGTGGGATGCTATGGGAAGGGGGTGTAGATGGGGGGCTATAAGAAGAAGAAATATGTGTACAACAATGTTGCCAGCGCGAGCCCCGATGATGATGATGATGATGGAATTTTCACAAACACACGCACACAAACAGAAATTCATCGAACGAGCGAGAGAGAGAGAAAGAGAGAGAGCGAGACTCCTGCCGTTATTTTTTGCAAAAAGCACAAGAAATAAGAATATCAATTTCCTGCTGTTGGAAAGCGCACAACACTCACACAATGGCAAAAATGTTCAATTCCACGCGCACACACATACGATACGCACTTTGTTATACACATGTATATATGTATATGTATGTATGCATACAAGTTATATGTACCTGAACAGTTAGTTGAGTTTATCCGATTTACCTGATAGTGATTTATTATTTGAGCTGCTGATTGAGCATCATGCTGGTCGCTTAAATGTTGCCATGTATGTGTGATGTTGATGTATTAGTGTATATTGTATTGTGGTGGACAATAAACGCACGCACGCACATACATATGGTCATACTGGCTCACATATACACACTAGAAGGAGACACACGTACACGTATACGCAGCATACGAACTCACACGATGACAAAACCCGCGCGCGCAGTGTTAAGCGAAGACAGACAACAAACACACAAGCACACACACACACACGTCGCAGACACAAACACAGACACAGGCACGACTCCACGCTCGCGACTCCGCTTGACTCTGCTTGGCTGTGCAGGAAAAGGCAACTAACAGCACAACCCGAAACCGGAACACCAACTGAATGCGCTGCCAGTCAGCAATTGCTAGCCAGGCAACGCTGGAATATGATTACTGCAGCAGCAGCAGCCACGACACGAAACCGAAAGCTTCGGTAAGCCCTCGCGCACAATCACGAACATCTCTGAATGGGCATCCAAGCTAACTGTGTGACGATGCTTGAAAAAAAAACCGTACTGGAAGTCACGAGCCCGATTCTCGCTCGTCGTCACATCTCCTTATTCACAAGCTCGCCTTTCTGGAAGCAAGCTGCGAGCATCTGTATGTAAGTATGTTTATGAGAGAGAGAGAGAGCCTAAGAGAAAGGCTCGACTCTTGTTCAGCTTGTGGGCTTAGGCAGAAGCCGAAAACATTATTCGTGCAGAATTTTCGGGAGGCTGTGTGACAGAAGAGCAGCACCATTAAGCTTTGCTTGAGGTAGTTACAGAGTTGTATGTATTTATGTAAGTGTAGTATGTTTGGCATACAGGGTGTGAGTGATGAATACTTATGTTGGTATTGAGTAATGAGTGGTTGTTTGAGTTTTTTGAAAGTTGCTAGTAAAATCGAGCTTTGTTAAGCTTGTTAATTTTATTATTTTCTTGACTTAAATATACTTAAAAATAGTTATTTGAAATGGTGAAGTAAATTATTTGGTAAAATAAAATTATTGAAGGATTATCTTTTTGAAAAGTTTGTACTGGGATCTTTTTTCACAGAATTTTATTCAATTTCTCCTCATCAAATCTCCATCAACTAAATCACTTAGAAGCATCTCAATTCGACAGGCAGATGCTTAAGCTTAGATATTGATATTATGCACACTCAATGTATGAACAGTTACAGAGTCAATTGTTGGCCGAAATGTTGAAAAATATTCAATGCAATAGCAACTAACTCAAATATTTCAAATTTCACGCACGTTCATTCATGCACAAGAGCCTATACAGACGCACACACAAACATAAAAACATCCTCTTGCGCTCGCAAACACCCAGGCATACACAGAGAGGGAGCATCGCGCTGCGTAGGTCCAGAGCCGAAAATGATTTATGGCCCCACAAAAAAATTAATTTAAAGTAAATTCGCATGAATGAAAAATGGCTTTTACAAACGGGAAAACTACAGGGCGCCTACACAGCAAGAGAAAGGGATTGAGAGAGAGAAAGAGATGACCATTTTGAAAACCAGAGAGTGAACAAGGCCTAGGCAGCTTTAGATTTTCGTTGACTCTTTCGAGCCACTTGTAGGCTGTACATGCTCTTAAGTTGAGCTCAAAGCTTGGCCTCTCTCCTTCTCTTTCAGCTGCTGTGCCTTCCATTGTGCTTATCCCTGTTTGCGCTTCCAGTGGCTCTCAAACTTTTCTCGCACACACGAAACGAAGGGCATGGAAAGCTGCTCCTGCTGCTAGATTTCCCGGCTGAATTTTATTTGTGCTCGTCTCAGCTCGGCCTCGGCCTCAGCAATGGCTTCGGCTCAAACTCTGGCATCGGTTGGTATCCATGAATGAAGGCTGATATTGGCAGGTGGCGCAGCATTTGCGCTTGGCACACAGTGCAGTGCACATCGCAATATGTCCGATTCGCGTTCTGCGACTGGATCTTGCAAAACATTTGTTTTATTTTTTTGCTAAATTAACATTTTTGATTATCCCGCTAGCAAGGCGAATCAAGGACACTCTTAGCTAAGCTCACACATGGACAAACACCATTCCTTTCTCTCTTTGGCAAACTCTTGTTACGCATTGCATACTTTGCGGCGTAGTTTTTATTGTCATTGCTGATTTGTGTTTGTTTTGTCATGTTGATACAGTCGCAGGAAGCGAAAACGATGTGATTAAAAACTTATGTAGAGCATTTTTTGAATGCGAAATGCTTTTTAATACAAGATTTTGCTAGCTTTAATTGCATATATTTACATTTTGTTGTAAGTTGCTCAATTGCTTACTTTTCATTACTTTCAGTAACACAAACCCATAAATGTATCTGCAAAGCATGAGTTCCTTGCATGTGTATCCGTTAATGTATCTGTATCTCCCTTGTGCCAGCATTGAATTGAGCTTTTATACTATTACTTTCCTCTCAAATTCACTCCCTCTCTGCAAATCTCTCCCACATTGTGTGTGTTGTGTATTTTATTTAATTTGCTTGTCTGCCTGTTTGCCTGTTTGCTTATTTGTTTTGATTTTTCATGCTTTCAGTTCCGTTTGTGTTTGCTATTATTTCATTTTATTCTTTATCATCATGGCGAATCGGTTGTGTTTTGAAAGTCGCCTTCTTGGTCAGGTCTTGAAGTGTTTTTGCCCTTTGCCTTGCACCATTTGACCCATGGCGTGCTTCAAATATATAACGACCAAGTCAGCAAGTCAGTCATCAAAACCTTACTACGTTCACTTGCTGGAATGCCAGTACAATGAACTCCGTTAAAAGGCGACAAATTCAATTATAAAACAATTGCAAAGAAGTTTTGAAGTTGAAGGACATTTTCTGCGAATACCTAAGAGCAGCAGATATGCATACAGCGGACTGCTAAATATCAAAGTTGTCTGTTAGATTTTAAGAAAATCTTTTCAAAAATGGGATCAAAATCGGATTGTATTGAATACTCGCCCAAGCTCCAAATCAACAAGTTCTTCTACTCATTAATTTGACTTCATCTTAAAGCTTTTTACTCCAAAACATTAAAAACTTTCCCTTCAAATCATCATAATCAACTCCAAGGAACTGTCTGACTAAAAAAAGAGAATAAATTTTGTTTTAACTTAAAAAAAACTAACGATTTCACTTATTAAAGACCTCTCATTTGCTTGCCAAACTGTTCGAGAAGAACTTAAACATCAAAGTGATAAAAAAAGGAACAAATTGTTTTCCACTTTTCTTAAAGTTTGTTTAACATCAATTATAATGTTTACTTATTCTAAATGTCCTTCAAATGAGTTGATAATTTAAAATTCATTTATCATCGAACTCAATTAGGCTATAAAATGATTATTGCCATCGCATGCCACTTTTGTTTTTTGTGCATCATTCTCTCATATTTTTTTTTATTGAGAACAATGTTATTTATAGCATAATCAGAATTGATTTGCAAACCTCGGCTAATTAGGAACATCAATTGAACTGTCCAGATTTGTCACTTGTTCGAAATGCATTTGACCTATTTAAGGTTGAAAGTAACACCACACCGTTCACCGTTGCCCCATTGCCTGCTTGTATAGAGAGTGCATCACTGAGCATTTGGTTTTGGCACTGCTCAAATATTAATTCATATCAAGGTTTCGTTCGTCATTCGTTTTAAATTTCCGTCCTCTGACCGACGCGTCGGTTGGTTGGCCGGTTTGGTTTGTTGGTTGCCACTCTCTTTGCTTTTCACTCTTCTCGCCTCGCCTCGCCTCGATTTGTTTGGTTCGTTTCACTGGGATCGTGTAATGAAATTTAAGTCGAATTGTAAACAAAGTTGTGCAATAAAATCAACAAACCGCAAATAAAGTGCAATTTAGAGCAAACTCCAGCCCTTCTAACCAAAAAAAACTGCAATGAAAAGCATAAAAAGAACGTAAAGCAAAAAAAAAAGAAACACAAACCAAAAGATTTTTCGTTTTATTTCAGCTTTGCTTTGGGTCTTTTTGTCAATTTGCCGCCCAGCATGGGGCGAGAGCTGGGCCTGTGGCTGGGCGTGACTCTGCCGATTTCACGAGCCATTTGCAAGAGTCCTTCACACAAATGCTGCAGAAATGCAGGCAAGCAGGATGCCAAAGTCGCTGCAACGTCGCGAAAATTGCCACAAATTGAAGCAAAGTCGACGAAATGTTATTGAAGCTGCCGTCGCCGAAGGGACTTTTTATGCCACAGATCCTGTCAGACACTGAGAGCACTACAACAAACGCGTCTCGCTTCATTGTTTCAATTTTGTGCATTTCTACTTCACCCAATTGGCCGCTGATAATTTATGCAAATTCCCAACAATTTGCTTCTCTTTCTGCCTTTGCTTATTCACTTTGCCAATTGATTTTGTGACTCTCGACCGAAATCTGTTGTGAAATGTGTGTCGAGGACACGGCTGTCTAAAATTAGCATCTGCCATGGTCGCCAACTATTTAAATTTGAATGAACGGCAAAACTCATTTAGGAATTTTTAAGTTTTAATGAACTTTTTGTTAAGTTCTCAAGTAAACTGAGCAGCAGATGCAAAAGTTATGAACACTTCATGTGGTGATAGAAGTTATAAATATAGATTTTTCGAAAGATATAATAAAGATACAGATGTTAAAACGGGTATAAATATAGATGCTTATATATGAATACAAAATATATTTATTTATATAAATGGTTCAACCATCAAAATACTTCTTTATAAACAAAAACACAAAACTATTTTAAAGGAAAAAATGCTAGTGATATGGCTAATTAAGACATGTTGCGACACTGGCAAGTAGACAACATCTTTGGAATTCTTTTGCAGTTGCCAAAAAATGTTGGCCAGGATAATCTTAGCTGTTGTCCTGTTGCATACGGCAATTAAGCGAGACTAGACTGAAAGCATTTGCTATGCATGTAATCCTGGCTAGCACCCAAAAATTCGCTGACAGCCATAACAATGATATAGCAGTAGCAGCTGTGCTTTGGCTTTGGCAACAACAGCCTAACCCGCAACCTGCAAACACATAAAAATGGCTGACTGATTTCACACAAACACAGACACAAACACTTTTGCACAGTTATCCGTTCTGGGCGCATTTCGTGTTGCACGCCAATAAATCATAACGCGCCGGCTCGGAGTCGAGTGTTGGCAACGTCAACGGCAACGGTAATGGTGCAATCGGTCATGTTTTTATACCCTACTACAGGGTATTAGCATTTTACAGATAATAAAGTAGACATGCGATATAAAGAATTTCTAAGAGATTTTTAAAGCTTAGTTTATTTGCACATAATTCCAAACGAATTAAAAATCTTAACAAAGTTAAGTCAAGTCAACTTTTTTTAATTTTGTGACAATTTTAAAGACGGTTTTTCATCTTGAAGGGTATTCAATTTGCGGCACAACCAAAAAAGTGCCGTTTTGCCTTGATATAATTTTGTGGCTGTCGTTGTTGTTATTGTCGTTGTAGCTTGTGCATCGACCATTGGTAGGAAGGACAGGCAGGCAGGCAGTCGGTGCTACAGTTTCGCCTTGTTCCGTTGCAAGTTGACTTGTCATAAAAATTGAAATTGTTATCAACTCGTCCGTGCATTCGACGTTGAGGATTATTGCATTAAAGTTGGCGCGTAATGGAAAATTGTGCAGGTGCCACGCCTACTAAATGAAGCTGCCACTTATTGCATGACAGGGCAGCGAGCTGCACTTCCCGACTCCAGACTCCAATCACCACCAATCCCCACCCTGCCTGCCCATCACTAACGCCTCACACCTCTTGTCGCTACGTGAGCTGCGGATTAAAGTCGACAAAGTGTTGCCAAGCGTTGCGCTACAATGTATACCAACCAGTCAGCTCTTCGTGCCACTGCGTCCCTAGCGTTTCATAGGTATGTTCACGTTGTTGTTATTCTGCGATGCCCGATGGCGGCTTATCGACAGCGTGCATTGAATCGAGCTGCCAATCGCCGCATGTGCAATAAACTTACGTGTTTCGGAAAAAAATAAAATAAAAAATTATGCCAAACGTCTCTTATCACATTTCGCAATGAGTCAACGAAATGAACGCAAAACGAACGTGCAACAAACAGCATTCCACGCTATTCGCAGTTAATTACTCAGATCACTCGAATTGCCTGTTAATATCTGCCTGAATCGATATGCGGCTTCACATTGCACCACTAAATCGCTATAAACATCTCAAGTACTTCCTATCCTTAAATATGGATTATGTATGTGGAATTGATTTACCCCGTATTTAAGTAGATTTGAAGTCTCTAGCTTAAAGACTGTCCAAGAAACGCGCATTGCAGAAAAACAATATACATACTCTTTACCTCCGGTAGCAGTGTATAAAAACTGCAACAAAAAAAAATGGCATGGCAATGGCAAATTTATTTTGCGGAACTAAATTGAAATAATTTTGGCAGCTAAAATATGCACAAAAATATTTTAATACGAGAAAGAGAGAGAGAGAGACTCCAGACATTTAGCCAAACACAGACGCCCAGACAGACGGAAACGCTGCAGCCATATAAAATGTGCAAATAAAAACTGCTTTACAAGTGTGCAAAAGTTGCAGTCCCCTAAATCGCCCCTCCTATCACTTTGCTGCACTTATCCTAGAAATGTGCTGCCTGGCTTTGAGCCAAGTCTTTTTTTTGGCAACTAGGAACTGCAGCTAAGGCAAACAAACAAACAAAATAAAAATTACATCAAAGCTACATATTAAATTTGTCATTTCGAAGTCAAACTGTGGGCGTGGCCGGCTCATCCTTGCTGTTTGCTGTCTGTCTCTGTCTCTGTGTCTGTCTCTGTCTATATCTGCCTGTTGCTGTCAACTGCAGCGCAATTTATAAAACGCATTTCGCATCCGTTGGCCATGAAAATCGAATTATCTATTGCCAGGATTCGCATCCAAAATGCACGCACACAATTGCCAACAGATACGCAGACACACAAGCACATTACTATGATCAATTGATCGAATTTTAACATTTGACTTTTATAAAACAACTTTAGCTTACTAGAAAAACAACACTCAGTGGAAACAAACTTAATATTCTCATCACAAAATGAATGTTGACAAACTTTAAACTCAGTCGGAAATATTGACTGACCCAAATTCAGTACTTAATGAATTTAATAAGTAAACTTTATATCATATTTATCCCGATTTAAAATTGCAATATGTAAGTTCATAATTGTTTATTCATATGCTATATTTGGCTTATGGTCTGAAACCACAAGGCGCACTTTATGCAGTTGATGGCAACAGAATATTTGGCATTTAGTTAGGTCTTTTTATTGCTGGCCCATTTATATCAATTTCAATTAGTCTGTGGTGGAGTTTTTGCATGCTTCAGGCCAGGCCAAGCTAGGCCAGGCCAGGACGGGCCACGGACTCTGGACTCTGGACTTGGCACTGGCTCAAAATCCAAATTAATAAACATTCCAATTGCGGCAACAAGCAAATTTGTATAGTCAGAATCGCATCTGTTTTTTTATCATCTACTGTTTGCTTGCGGCTCGTTGCCTGCCAGAGTTGGCTAAGTGCATTTGAAGCTGCGGCTTTTCAACTAAAGCCGCATTTTGCAAATACGATAACCTAACGATAACCATATTACAAGCATTGAAACACCGCCGAATATAATTTACTATATACAAAAATTGCAAGTCCTGAAAAGCCTTCCTCCTCATTATCCTTACAACTCTCTAGACATGGCACAAAATTCTCGACTGAATTCGTTCTTAACGTAGCCCTCATTGCAAACAGTGACTGTTAGTGGGACTTATCGTTTCACATGAGGCTCTACAGCTTTTCAAACTGGGTTAGTTACCTTCGGATTCGTTTCGTTTATAACAGATCCGAGATTGAACTCGCCGCTGTTTGGTCTTCTACATCGGCTGTTTGGAGGAGAACCATTATCGCATTCGGGCACACAGTTGACTTGGGCATTGGTAAAATCTTTCGACTTGCATAACTTCCTCAAAAATGACCCGATTTTCAAAAGCAATACCTTAAAAGTCATGGTTTGACCCCAGAAATAAAACTGCATTTAAGAAATAACATTTAAATAAAATTCGATTTTTGATCATATTTCATGCTAAAATTTTATGCCAAAAAATCGACTTGGGCATTGGTAAAATCTTTCGACTTCCATAACTTCGTCAAAAATGACCCGATTTTCAAATGCAATGGCTTAAAAGTCATGGTTTGACCCAAGAAATAAAACTGCATTTAAGAAATAACATTTAAATAAAATTCGATTTTTGGTCAAATTTCATGTTAAAATTTTATGCCAAAAAATCGACTTGGGCATTGGCAAAATCTTTCGATGTCCATAACTTCGTCAAAAATGACCCGATTTTCAAATGCAATAGCTTAAAAGTCATGGTTCGACCCCAGAAATAAAACTGCATTTAAGAAATAACATTTAAATAAAATTCGATTTTTGGTCAAATTTCATGTTAAAGTTTTATGTCAAAAAATCGACTTGGGCATTGGTAAAGTCTTTCGACTTCCATAACTTCGTCAACAATGACCCGATTTTCAAATGCAATAGCTTAAAAGTCATGGTTTGACCCAAGAAATAAAACTGCATTTAAGAAATAACATTTAAATAAAATTCGATTTTTGGTCGAATTTCATGTTAAAATTTTATGCCAAAAAATCGACTTGGGCATTGGTAAAATCTTTCGACTTCTATAACTTCGTCAAAAATGACCCGATTTTCAAATGCAATAGCTTAAAAGTCATGGTTCGACCACAGAAATTAAACTGCATTTAAGAAATAACATTTAAATAAAATTCGATTTTTGGTCAAATTTCATGTTAAAATTTTATGCCAAAAAATCGACTTGGGCATTGGCAAAATCTTTCGATGTCCATAACTACGTCAAAAATGAGCCGATTTTCAAAAGCAATAGCTTAAAAGTCATGGTTTGACCCAGAAATAAAACTGCATTTAAGAAATAACATTTAAATAAAATTCGATTTTTGGTCAAATTTCATGTTAAAATTTTATGCCAAAAAATCGACTTGGGCATTGGCAAAATCTTTCGATGTCCATAACTACGTCAAAAATGAGCCGATTTTCAAAAGCAATAGCTTAAAAGTCATGGTTTGACCCCAGAAATAAAACTGCATTTAAGAAATAACATTTAAATAAAATTCGATTTTTGGTCAAATTTCATGTTAAAAATTTTATGCCCAAAAATCGACTTGGGCATTGGTAAAATCTTTCGACTTCCATAACTTCGTCAAAAATGAGCCGATTTTCAAATGCAATAGCTTAAAAGTCATGGTTTGACCCCAGAAATAAAACTGCATTTAAGAAATAACATTTAAATAAAATTCGATTTTTGGTCAAATTTCATGTTAAAAATTTTATGCCAAAAAATCGACTTGGGCATTGGCAAAATCTTTCGATGTCCATAACTTCGTCAAAAATGACCCGATTTTCAAATGCAATAGCTTAAAAGTCATGGTTTGACCCCAGAAATAAAACTGCATTTAAGAAATGACATTTAAATAAAACTCGATTTTTGGTCAATTTCATGTTAAAAATTTTATGCCAAAAAATCGACTTGGGCATTGGCAAAATCTTTCGATGTCCATAACTTCGTCAAAAATGACCCGATTTTCAAATGCAATAGCTTAAAAGTCATGGTTTGACCCCAGAAATAAAACTGCATTTAAGAAATAACATTTAAATAAAATTCGATTTTTGGTCAAATTTCATGTTAAAATTTTATGCCAAAAAATCGACTTGGGCATTGGCAAAATCTTTCGACTGTCCATAACTTCGTCAAAAATGACCCGATTTTCAAATGCAATAGCTTAAAAGTCATGGTTTGACCCCAGAAATAAAACTGCATTTAAGAAATAACATTTAAATAAAATTCGATTTTTGGTCAAATTTCATGTTAAAATTTTATGCCAAAAAATCGACTTGGGCATTGGCAAAATCTTTCGATGTCCATAACTTCGTCAAAAATGAGCCGATTTTCAAATGCAATAGCTTAAAAGTCATGGTTTGACCCCAGAAATAAAACTGCATTTAAGAAATAACATTTAAATAAAATTCGATTTTTGGTCAATTTTCATGTTAAAATTTTATGCCAAAAAATCGACTTGGGCATTGGCAAAGTCTTTCGATGTCCATAACTTCGTCAAAAATGACCCGATTTTCAAATGCAATAGCTTAAAAGTCATGGTTTGACCCCAGAAATAAAACTGCATTTAAGAAATGACATTTAAATAAAACTCGATTTTTGGTCAAATTTCATGTTAAAATTTTATGCCAAAAAATCGACTTGGGCATTGGAAAAATCTTTCGATGTCCATAACTACGTCAAAAATGACCCGATTTTCAAATGCAATAGCTTAAAAGTCATGGTTTGACCCCAGAAATAAAACTGCATTTAAGAAATAACATTTAAATAAAATTCGATTTTTGGTCAAATTTCATGTTAAAATTTTATGCCAAAAAATCGACTTGGGCATTGGCAAAATCTTTCGATGTCCATAACTTCGTCAAAAATGAGCCGATTTTCAAATGCAATAGCTTAAAAGTCATGGTTTGACCCCAGAAATAAAACTGCATTTAAGAAATAACATTTAAATAAAATTCGATTTTTGGTCAAATTTCATGTTAAAATTTTATGCCAAAAAATCGACTTGGGCATTGGCAAAATCTTTCGATGTCCATAACTTCGTCAAAAATGAGCCGATTTTCAAATGCAATAGCTTAAAAGTCATGGTTTGACCCCAGAAATAAAACTGCATTTAAGAAATAACATTTAAATAAAATTCGATTTTTGGTCAAATTTCATGTTAAAATTTTATGCCAAAAATCGACTTGGGCATTGGCAAAATCTTTCGATGTCCATAACTACGTCAAAAATGAGCCGATTTTCAAATGCAATAGCTTAAAAGTCATGGTTTGACCCCAGAAATAAAACTGCATTTAAGAAATAACATTTAAATAAAATTCGATTTTTGGTCAAATTTCATGTTAAAATTTTATGCCAAAAAATCGACTTGGGCATTGGCAAAATCTTTCGATGTCCATAACTTCGTCAAAAATGACCCGATTTTCAAATGCAATAGCTTAAAAGTCATGGTTTGACCCCAGAAATAAAACTGCATTTAAGAAATAACATTTAAATAAAACTCGATTTTTGGTCAAATTTCATGTTAAAATTTTATGCCAAAAAATCGACTTGGGCATTGGAAAAATCTTTCGACTTCCATAACTTCGTCAAAAATGACCCGATTTTCAAATGCAATAGCTTAAAAGTCATGGTTTGACCCCAGAAATAAAACTGCATTTAAGAAATAACATTTAAATAAAATTCGATTTTTGGTCAAATTTCATGTTAAAATTTTATGCCAAAAAATCGACTTGGGCATTGGCAAAATCTTTCGATGTCCATAACTTCGTCAAAAATGACCCGATTTTCAAATGCAATAGCTTAAAAGTCATGGTTTGACCCCAGAAATAAAACTGCATTTAAGAAATAACATTTAAATAAAATTCGATTTTTGGTCAAATTTCATGTTAAAATTTTATGCCAAAAAATCGACTTGGGCATTGGTAAAATCTTTCGACTTCCATAACTTCGTCAAAAATGAGCCGATTTTCAAATGCAATAGCTTAAAAGTCATGGTTTGACCCCAGAAATAAAACTGCATTTAAGAAATAACATTTAAATAAAATTCGATTTTTGGTCAAATTTCATGTTAAAATTTTATGCCAAAAAATCGACTTGGGCATTGGTAAAATCTTTCGACTTCCATAACTTCGTCAAAAATGACCCGATTTTCAAATGCAATAGCTTAAAAGTCATGGTTTGACCCCAGAAATAAAACTGCATTTAAGAAATAACATTTAAATAAAATTCGATTTTTGGTCAAATTTCATGTTAAAATTTTATGCCAAAAATCGACTTGGCATTGGTAAAATCTTTCGACTGTCCATAACTTCGTCAAAAATGAGCCGATTTTCAAATGCAATAGCTTAAAAGTCATGGTTTGACCCCAGAAATAAAACTGCATTTAAGAAATAACATTTAAATAAAATTCGATTTTTGGTCAAATTTCATGTTAAAATTTTATGCCAAAAAATCGACTTGGGCATTGGCAAAATCTTTCGATGTCCATAACTTCGTCAAAAATGAGCCGATTTTCAAATGCAATAGCTTAAAAGTCATGGTTTGACCCCAGAAATAAAACTGCATTTAAGAAATAACATTTAAATAAAATTCGATTTTTGGTCAATTTCATGTTAAAATTTTATGCCAAAAAATCGACTTGGGCATTGGAAAAATCTTTCGACTTCCATAACTTCGTCAAAAATGACCCGATTTTCAAATGCAATAGCTTAAAAGTCATGGTTTGACCCCAGAAATAAAACTGCATTTAAGAAATAACATTTAAATAAAATTCGATTTTTGGTCAAATTTCATGTTAAAATTTTATGCCAAAAAATCGACTTGGGCATTGGCAAAATCTTTCGACTTCCATAACTTCGTCAAAAATGACCCGATTTTCAAATGCAATAGCTTAAAAGTCATGGTTTGACCCCAGAAATAAAACTGCATTTAAGAAATAACATTTAAATAAAATTCGATTTTTGGTCAAATTTCATGTTAAAATTTTATGCCAAAAAATCGACTTGGGCATTGGCAAAATCTTTCGACTTCCATAACTTCGTCAAAAATGACCCGATTTTCAAATGCAATAGCTTAAAAGTCATGGTTTGACCCCAGAAATAAAACTGCATTTAAGAAATAACATTTAAATAAAATTCGATTTTTGGTCAAATTTCATGTTAAAATTTTATGCCAAAAAATCGACTTGGGCATTGGCAAAATCTTTCGATGTCCATAACTTCGTCAAAAATGACCCGATTTTCAAATGCAATAGCTTAAAAGTCATGGTTTGACCCCAGAAATAAAACTGCATTTAAGAAATAACATTTAAATAAAATTCGATTTTTGGTCAAATTTCATGTTAAAATTTTATGCCAAAAAATCGACTTGGGCATTGGAAAAATCTTTCGACTTCCATAACTTCGTCAAAAATGACCCGATTTTCAAATGCAATAGCTTAAAAGTCATGGTTTGACCCCAGAAATAAAACTGCATTTAAGAAATAACATTTAAATAAAATTCGATTTTTGGTCAAATTTCATGTTAAAATTTTATGCCAAAAAATCGACTTGGGCATTGGCAAAATCTTTCGACTTCCATAACTTCGTCAAAAATGACCCGATTTTCAAATGCAATAGCTTAAAAGTCATGGTTTGACCCCAGAAATAAAACTGCATTTAAGAAATAACATTTAAATAAAATTCGATTTTTGGTCAAATTTCATGTTAAAATTTTATGCCAAAAAATCGACTTGGGCATTGGCAAAATCTTTCGACTGTCCATAACTTCGTCAAAAATGACCCGATTTTCAAATGCAATAGCTTAAAAGTCATGGTTTGACCCCAGAAATAAAACTGCATTTAAGAAATAACATTTAAATAAAATTCGATTTTTGGTCAAATTTCATGTTAAAATTTTATGCCAAAAAATCGACTTGGGCATTGGCAAAATCTTTCGATGTCCATAACTACGTCAAAAATGAGCCGATTTTCAAATGCAATAGCTTAAAAGTCATGGTTTGACCCCAGAAATAAAACTGCATTTAAGAAATAACATTTAAATAAAATTCGATTTTTGGTCAAATTTCATGTTAAAATTTTATGCCAAAAAATCGACTTGGGCATTGGCAAAATCTTTCGATGTCCATAACTTCGTCAAAAATGACCCGATTTTCAAATGCAATAGCTTAAAAGTCATGGTTTGACCCCAGAAATAAAACTGCATTTAAGAAATAACATTTAAATAAAATTCGATTTTTGGTCAAATTTCATGTTAAAATTTTATGCCCAAAAATCGACTTGGGCATTGGCAAAATCTTTCGATGTCCATAACTTCGTCAAAAATGACCCGATTTTCAAATGCAATAGCTTAAAAGTCATGGTTTGACCCCAGAAATAAAACTGCATTTAAGAAATAACATTTAAATAAAATTCGATTTTTGGTCAAATTTCATGTTAAAATTTTATGCCAAAAAATCGACTTGGGCATTGGCAAAATCTTTCGATGTCCATAACTTCGTCAAAAATGACCCGATTTTCAAATGCAATAGCTTAAAAGTCATGGTTTGACCCCAGAAATAAAACTGCATTTAAGAAATGACATTTAAATAAAATTCGATTTTTGGTCAAATTTCATGTTAAAATTTTATGCCAAAAAATCGACTTGGGCATTGGCAAAATCTTTCGACTGTCCATAACTTCGTCAAAAATGACCCGATTTTCAAATGCAATAGCTTAAAAGTCATGGTTTGACCCCAGAAATAAAACTGCATTTAAGAAATAACATTTAAATAAAATTCGATTTTTGGTCAAATTTCATGTTAAAATTTTATGCCCAAAAATCGACTTGAGCATTGGTAAAATCTTTCGACTGTCCATAACTTCGTCAAAAATGAGCCGATTTTCAAATGCAATAGCTTAAAAGTCATGGTTTGACCCCAGAAATAAAACTGCATTTAAGAAATAACATTTAAATAAAATTCGATTTTGGTCAATTTCATGTTAAAATTTTATGCCAAAAAATCGACTTGGGCATTGGCAAAGTCTTTCGATGTCCATAACTTCGTCAAAAATGACCCGATTTTCAAATGCAATAGCTTTAAAGTCATGGTTTGACCCCAGAAATAAAACTGCATTTAAGAAATGACATTTAAATAAAACTCGATTTTTGGTCATATTTCATGTTAAAAATTTTATGCCAAAAAATCGACTTGGGCATTGGAAAAATCTTTCGACTTCCATAACTTTGTCAAAAATGACCCGATTTTCAAAAGCAATAGCTTAAAAGTCATGGTTTGACCCCAGAAATAAAACTGCATTTAAGAAATAACATTTAAATAAAATTCGATTTTTGGTCAAATTTCATGTTAAAATTTTATGCCAAAAAATCGACTTGGGCATTGGCAAAATCTTTCGACTGTCCATAACTACGTCAAAAATGACCCGATTTTCAAATGCAATAGCTTAAAAGTCATGGTTTGACCCCAGAAATAAAACTGCATTTAAGAAATAACATTTAAATAAAATTCGATTTTTGGTCAAATTTCATGTTAAAATTTTATGCCAAAAAATCGACTTGGGCATTGGTAAAATCTTTCGACTTCCATAACTTCGTCAAAAATGAGCCGATTTTCAAATGCAATAGCTTAAAAGTCATGGTTTGACCCCAGAAATAAAACTGCATTTAAGAAATAACAATTAAATAAAATTCGATTTTTGGTCAAATTTCATGTTAAAATTTTATGCCAAAAAATCGACTTGGGCATTGGTAAAATCTTTCGACTTCCATAACTTCGTCAAAAATGACCCGATTTTCAAATGCAATAGCTTAAAAGTCATGGTTTGACCCCAGAAATAAAACTGCATTTAAGAAATAACATTTCAATAAAATTCGATTTTTGGTCAAATTTCATGTTAAAATTTTATGCCAAAAATCGACTTGAGCATTGGTAAAATCTTTCGACTTCCATAACTTCGTCAAAAATGACCCGATTTTCAAATGCAATAGCTTAAAAGTCATGGTTTGACCCCAGAAATAAAACTGCATTTAAGAAATAACATTTAAATAAAATTCGATTTTTGGTCAAATTTCATGTTAAAATTTTATGCCAAAAAATCGACTTGGGCATTGGCAAAGTCTTTCGATGTCCATAACTTCGTCAAAAATGACCCGATTTTCAAATGCAATAGCTTAAAAGTCATGGTTTGACCCCAGAAATAAAACTGCATTTAAGAAATGACATTTAAATAAAATTCGATTTTTGGTCATATTTCATGTTAAAATTTTATGCCAAAAAATCGACTTGGGCATTGGAAAATCTTTCGACTGTCCATAACTTCGTCAAAAATGACCCGATTTTCAAATGCAATAGCTTAAAAGTCATGGTTTGACCCCAGAAATAAAACTGCATTTAAGAAATAACATTTAAATAAAATTCGATTTTTGGTCAAATTTCATGTTAAAATTTTATGCCAAAAAATCGACTTGGGCATTGGTAAAATCTTTCGACTGTCCATAACTTCGTCAAAAATGAGCCGATTTTCAAATGCAATAGCTTAAAAGTCATGGTTTGACCCCAGAAATAAAGCTGCATTTAAGAAATAACATTTAAATAATATTCGATTTTTGGTCAAATTTCATGTTAAAATGTTATGCCAAAAAATCGACTTGGGCATTGGTAAAATCTTTCGACTTCCATAACTTCGTCAAAAATGAGCCGATTTTCAAATGCAATAGCTTAAAAGTCATGGTTTGACCCCAGAAATAAAACTGCATTTAAGAAATAACATTTAAATAAAATTCGATTTTTGGTCAAATTTCATGTTAAAATTTTATGCCAAAAAATCGACTTGGGCATTGGTAAAATCTTTCGACTCTCCATAACTTCGTCAAAAATGAGCCGATTTTCAAATGCAATAGCTTAAAAGTCATGGTTTGACCCCAGAAATAAAACTGCATTTAAGAAATAACATTTAAATAAAATTCGATTTTTGGTCAAATTTCATGTTAAAATTTTATGCCAAAAAATCGACTTGGGCATTGGCAAAATCTTTCGATGTCCATAACTTCGTCAAAAATGAGCCGATTTTCAAATGCAATAGCTTAAAAGTCATGGTTTGACCCCAGAAATAAAACTGCATTTAAGAAATAACATTTAAATAAAATTCGATTTTTGGTCAAATTTCATGTTAAAATTTTATGCCAAAAAATCGACTTGGGCATTGGTAAAATCTTTCGACTTCCATAACTTCGTCAAAAATGAGCCGATTTTCAAATGCAATAGCTTAAAAGTCATGGTTTGACCCCAGAAATTAAACTGCATTTAAGAAATAACATTTAAATAAAATTCGATTTTTGGTCAAATTTCATGTTAAAATTTTATGCCAAAAATCGACTTGAGCATTGGTAAAATCTTTCGACTTCCATAACTTCGTCAAAAATGAGCCGATTTTCAAATGCAATAGCTTAAAAGTCATGGTTTGACCCCAGAAATAAAACTGCATTTAAGAAATAACATTTAAATAAAATTCGATTTTTGGTCAATTTCATGTTAAAATTTTATGCCAAAAAATCGACTTGGGCATTGGCAAAGTCTTTCGATGTCCATAACTTCGTCAAAAATGACCCGATTTTCAAATGCAATAGCTTAAAAGTCATGGTTTGACCGCAGAAATAAAACTGCATTTAAGAAATTACATTTAAATAAAACTCGATTTTTGGTCAAATTTCATGTTAAAATTTTATGCCAAAAAATCGACTTGGGCATTGGCAAAATCTTTCGACTTCCATAACTTCGTCAAAAATGACCCGATTTTCAAATGCAATAGCTTAAAAGTCATGGTTTGACCCCAGAAATAAAACTGCATTTAAGAAATAACATTTAAATAAAATTCGATTTTTGGTCAAATTTCATGTTAAAATTTTATGCCAAAAAATCGACTTGGGCATTGGCAAAATCTTTCGATGTCCATAACTTCGTCAAAAATGACCCGATTTTCAAATGCAATAGCTTAAAAGTCATGGTTTGACCCCAGAAATAAAACTGCATTTAAGAAATAACATTTAAATAAAATTCGATTTTTGGTCAAATTTCATGTTAAAATTTTATGCCAAAAAATCGACTTGGGCATTGGCAAAATCTTTCGACTTCCATAACTTCGTCAAAAATGAGCCGATTTTCAAATGCAATAGCTTAAAAGTCATGGTTTGACCCCAGAAATAAAACTGCATTTAAGAAATAACATTTAAATAAAATTCGATTTTTGGTCAAATTTCATGTTAAAATTTTATGCCAAAAAATCGACTTGGGCATTGGCAAAATCTTTCGACTGTCCATAACTTCGTCAAAAATGAGCCGATTTTCAAATGCAATAGCTTAAAAGTCATGGTTTGACCCCAGAAATAAAACTGCATTTAAGAAATAACATTTAAATAAAATTCGATTTTTGGTCAAATTTCATGTTAAAATTTTATGCCAAAAAATCGACTTGGGCATTGGTAAAATCTTTCGACTTCCATAACTTCGTCAAAAATGAGCCGATTTTCAAATGCAATAGCTTAAAAGTCATGGTTTGACCCCAGAAATAAAACTGCATTTAAGAAATAACATTTAAATAAAATTCGATTTTTGGTCAAATTTCATGTTAAAATTTTATGCCAAAAAATCGACTTGGGCATTGGTAAAATCTTTCGACTTCCATAACTTCGTCAAAAATGAGCCGATTTTCAAATGCAATAGCTTAAAAGTCATGGTTTGACCCCAGAAATAAAACTGCATTTAAGAAATAACATTTAAATAAAATTCGATTTTTGGTCAATTTCATGTTAAAATTTTATGCCAAAAAATCGACTTGGGCATTGGCAAAATCTTTCGACTTCCATAACTTCGTCAAAAATGACCCGATTTTCAAATGCAATAGCTTAAAAGTCATGGTTTGACCCCAGAAATAAAACTGCATTTAAGAAATAACATTTAAATAAAATTCGATTTTTGGTCAAATTTCATGTTAAAATTTTATGCCAAAAAATCGACTTGGGCATTGGCAAAATCTTTCGATGTCCATAACTTCGTCAAAAATGACCCGATTTTCAAATGCAATAGCTTAAAAGTCATGGTTTGACCCCAGAAATAAAACTGCATTTAAGAAATAACATTTAAATAAAATTCGATTTTTGGTCAAATTTCATGTTAAAATTTTATGCCAAAAAATCGACTTGGGCATTGGCAAAATCTTTCGACTGTCCATAACTTCGTCAAAAATGACCCGATTTTCAAATGCAATAGCTTAAAAGTCATGGTTTGACCCCAGAAATAAAACTGCATTTAAGAAATAACATTTAAATAAAATTCGATTTTTGGTCAAATTTCATGTTAAAATTTTATGCCAAAAAATCGACTTGGGCATTGGCAAAATCTTTCGATGTCCATAACTTCGTCAAAAATGAGCCGATTTTCAAATGCAATAGCTTAAAAGTCATGGTTTGACCCCAGAAATAAAACTGCATTTAAGAAATAACATTTAAATAAAATTCGATTTTTGGTCAAATTTCATGTTAAAATTTTATGCCAAAAAATCGACTTGGGCATTGGCAAAATCTTTCGACTGTCCATAACTTCGTCAAAAATGAGCCGATTTTCAAATGCAATAGCTTAAAAGTCATGGTTTGGCTTCTAGAATAAAACTGCATTTAAGAAATAACATTTAAATAAAATTCGATTTTTGGTCAAATTTCATGTTAAAATTTTATGCCAAAAAATCGACTTGGGCATTGGCAAAATCTTTCGACTGTCCATAACTTCGTCAAAATGAGCCGATTTTCAAATGCAATAGCTTAAAAGTCATGGTTTGACCCCAGAAATAAAACTGCATTTAAGAAATAACATTTAAATAAAATTAGATTTTTGGTCAAATTTCATGTTAAAATTTTATGCCAAAAAATCGACTTGGGCATTGGTAAAATCTTTCGACTGTCCATAACTTCGTCAAAAATGAGCCGATTTTCAAATCCAATAGCTTAAAAGTCATGGTTTGACCATAGAAATAAAACTGCATTTAAGAAATAACATTTAAATAAAATTCGATTTATGGTCAAATTTCATGTTAAAAATTTTATGCCAAAAAATCGACTTGGGCATTGGAAAAATCTTTCGACTTCCATAACTTTGTCAAAAATGACCCGATTTTCAAAAGCATATGTCTTCAATTATTTTTTCTTCATTTCTTAAAGCCAGTGAGCAGCAGGTCAGCATCAACAGAGTTTTTGAAATTATTTACCAAACAATGTCGACGGCACATCATAGTAATTAATATGTATTTGTTACTGAGTCATCAGTTAAATGAATATCATAATATAAAGCTACAGTATGGCCTCTGTTGGCCAGTAGACCTATGTTCAAAGAGAGTTGCCATTGCTAACCATTAAAATTAAAGAAAGATATTTTTAAGTAGCGTTAACAGTTCACAATGATAAAAATTCGTTTGTTGCAACTATCGAAGGGTTGCGTGTAGCGTGGGTTGCATTGAGCGAGGTCTTACTGTATAGATAAGCTTAATCTTAATACGAAAAAATGGTGACAAGTCGTCATTATTATTGGCACTGAGCAAAGAATTAAATAGAGGCCTCAGCACGTACGGCGAAACTTATCCGAGCTATTGGATCCATGCAGGCAAAAGAGCGCTGAGAGCGATTTGAAGAACTCTCTAACCACAAACTTTGCAGACCAAGCTGCAAGTCATTGTATTGCTTAATTTGCTTTCAAAATAATGTAAATAGCTTTCATTTTCGCATTATTAGTAAGTATCTAAGGTATACATAAGTCACGAGTACTATTTAAAAATATACCTCCTATAGGAAATGCCATATCGCATCTGGGCAGACATTGAGTGCCATTACAATCACCACAGCCGCTACAAACGTAGTTTAACAAAACTCGCAAATATATTTAGACACGTTTCTCAAGAGTATTTAGAAGTTTACTTGCAGTAAGTAAACATAAATCTATAAACTATCTATGCACTATAAATATAAAAGTATATTTTTCCACCAAACCAAGTTGCTTTTCCTGACCACAAATCAAGTATACGCCAGCCACAAAATAATTATTCTAAAATACTTTGCGTTTTCGGCTAGCTTTATAAGAGATTTTTGTCGGCTGGCGTAAAATGGTATATTTATGGGAATAAGAAATTGTTACGGACTAAATTGCAAACTATGTACAAAGCTTCGCTCGCTTCTATTTCAATTTAGCCAGCTGCAAGCGTTAAATCCCTAAAATTACGTCGATTATTCAGTCAGTTTAGTATGTGGGCCAACACGCATTTAAATGCACTCGCATTGCTGTTGAAAAACATGACTGTGATTTTTCGTTGAAAGGTTCGTTGTCAGCAGCAATTAAAACAACGCCCGAAAATGCACAGAACAAAAACAAAACCAAAATTCACTACAAAAACAAAAGCCAAGCATAGCAAAAGCGAAACGAAGCCTGGCTCACACACACAGGAAAAAAAGGCCCCGACTTACCTCTCTGCTCTGTGAAAGTTGTGGAAAAAAAGTTGCAGCAGGCGTACAGGAAAAATGAAAATAAATGCAAAAGGCGTGCAGCGGGCGGCAAAGAGTAAGTAGCAAAAGCGTCAGTCGGTCAGCAGTGCGGCACTGCCACTATGCACAGCACAGCACGGTAAAGTCAGTCATCCATTCGAGGGTTAGCTAAAGTCCAAGCCCCCGCAACTGAACTCTCCTAACCAACCTCTGACCTATCTCTCTATCGCAGCAACTCTTTGGCCATGTTTCGTTTTACATTCACATTTTTCGTCCATTGTTCAAAGGCCAAATTTTTGCAGCACACCAAATAAATAAGCACACACACACATATACAACCCACACACACACGCACACACTCGCACACTTGGCAACATGGTTGGCTGAAAAAGAAAACACTAACTAGACGCAGTCCTGTGTTTCCTGTAATGAAAACTTTTGAAATTTTTGTTTTTGCAAGACGTCAAACAGGAAATGAAAAACCAAAAATGGTAAAACGAGCTTTAAATAATGCCCATTGACGAGTTAGTTGACTATTTAAATACCCTGCAATTGCGTTTGCTAACAAAACAAAATTGTTTCTCCATTTTATGCTTTAAACGAATAAGAAAGTAGAAAGAAATTCAGAAAAACATTGCAAAGGTATTTTGATAGTACAAATGTTTGTATCTAGAAGATACATTTTTACTGCTGTCAAGCGTTTTCCCCCAGACAAATAACATCAATCCCATATTCCACACTTTAACTAGCGAACTGCAGTCAAAATCCAATTCAAGTTGTGTGTTACATTCAGATGCTGTTGTTGTGTTCCTTTTTAGATTTTTTTTCTTGCGCTACAGCAAAAATTCTATTAAAATTGAAAAGCTAAAAGCAAAGATGCTGCAGGTCTCGTGAAGAGTTAACCATTATACGACTACACACATATATATGTACTTACTATGTTTCTTGTTATACTATTTGCCAAGGGCGCAATGGCCAGAAAATGTAATTAGAGGTTAAGGCAAGGGGATACACGAGTCCAGAAAGCAAGTTGGTCAAGAAGCAGGCAGCTGCCCTACAAAAAGAAATGAACAATGCGCATTATAAAGAATTCATTGAATGCGCAAACAGAAGGTGAGCGCAAAATCTCAGAAGCTGGCAGTTTGTTATAAAGCTTGAAATGAATGGCAAATGAGCAGAGTCAAAGAAATATTTATAAGCTTTGTATTAACTTGCAACTAAATAAGCATAAATAACATATTTAAAAGAAATTATAATAAAAAAAAAACTTGAACCCAATCAAATCGGCAATAAAAACTTTTAAAAATAACTCAAGTCAAATCAGACTTAAGCTGCAGTCGATTAAATAGCGCAGAATAAGTTAATATTTTGGCACTTTATGTTCATTACCAGCCAAAACGTGGAACGTTACAGTTGGATGCAATCGACTGCGGCATACTCTGTTACCAGTGCTGATATTGAGAATGCACTTATTTGGTGATTCTAGTTCAAAAACGTGGAAGATATGTTGATCTCCCTCAAATTTGGTGGCTCTAGCTCTAGTGGGGTGTGAAAGCAGGCGTAGCATCCATCGTTGAAGTAGATATTGGGGAAATTTGCACCTCGAGACGTATTGGAAAGTTGTCGATTTCTTAACCCTAACGTGGGCGTATCGCCCCTATATGTACACTTTGCCCGATGCAGACAAGTACCAAGATATTTGCAATGTTTGAAGTCTCTAGCTTAAAGGGTATGAAAATGGCAAAAAACAAAAAAAATGGCATGGCAATGGCAAATTTATTTTGCGGAACTAAATTGAAATAATTTTGGCAGCTAAAATATGCACAAAAATATTTTAATACGAGAAGAGAGAGAGAGAGACTCCAGACATTTAGCCAAACACAGACGCCCAGACAGACGGAAACGCTGCAGCCATATAAAATGTGCAAATAAAAACTGCTTTACAAGTGTGCAAAAGTTGCAGTCCCCTAAATCGCCCCTCCTATCACTTTGCTGCACTTATCCTAGAAATGTGCTGCCTGGCTTTGAGCCAAGTTTTCTTATTTTTTGTTGTTTTTTTGGCAACTAGGAACTGCAGCTAAGGCAAACAAACAAACAAAATAAAAATGACATCAAAGCTACATATTAAATTTGTCATTTCGAAGTCAAACTGTGGGCGTGGCCGGCTCATCCTTGTTGTTTGCTGTCTGCCTCTGTCTCTGTCTATATCTGCCTGTTGCTGTCAACTGCAGCGCAACTTAGAAAACGCATTTCGCATACGTTGGCCATGAAAATCGAATTATTTATTGCCAGGATTCGCATCCAAAATACACGCACGCAATTGCCAACAGATACGCAGACACACAAGCACATTACTATGATCAATTGATCGAATTTTACCATTTGAGTTTTATAAACAACTTTATCTTACTTGAAAAACAACACTCAGTGAAAACAAACTTAATATTCTCATCACAAAATGAATGTTGACAAACTTTAAGCTCAATCAGAAATACTGATGAAATGGTTAAATAAATCGATGTACCCAAATTCAGTAATAATTAATTTAATAGTAGACTTTATATCATATTTATCCCGATTTAAAATTGCAATATGTAAGTTCATAATTGTTTATTCATATGCTATATTTGGCTTATGGTCTGAAACCACAAGGCGCACTTTATGCAGTTGATGGCAACAGAATATTTGGCATTTAGTTAGGTCTTTTTATTGCTGGCCCATTTATATCAATTTCAATTAGTCTGTGGTGGAGTTTTTGCATGCTTCAGGCCAGGCCAAGCTAGGCCAGGCCAGGACGGGCCACGGACTCTGGACTCTGGACTTGGCAGTGGCTCAAAATCCAAATTAATAAACATTCCAAGTGCGGCAACAAGCAAATTTGTATAGTCATAATCGCATCTGTTATTTTATCATCTACTGTTTGCTTGCGGCTCGTTGCCTGCCAGAGTTGGCTAAGTGCATTTGAAGCTGCGGCTTTTCAACTAAAGCCGCATTTTGCAAATACGATAACCTCCAGATTGAAATGCAGGTAAGGCACAACACAAATAAATAAATATACATATATATGTAAATAAGTATATATGAGACACAACACATATGTATGTATATCTTATTCTTTTTTTTAACATGCTTTTATATGTTCTTTCTGTATGTATGCATGTAGTATGTATGTATGTTGGTACAGAATAACAAAAACCGTTAACCATAAGTGTGAAGGAGCGCGATAACAAACAGCATGTGCAGCCGTTTTTGTTTCAGTTGCCCTTACACTCAGCGGCCCGTCAAGTGTACGACAAGCGGCAGGCCAGCGGCAACCAAGAACGGTAAAAATGTGACGAGATCTCCGTTGTTTTTGTTATTTTTGATATTCTTGCTTTGTCTGTTTCTTTGACAAGTGAACTACTGAAAACACTGTAGGAATTTGTAAACATTAAAGCATTCAAGTTCGGAAGTTAACTTTCAACATGCATGTCAAATAGTCAATGAATTTTTTGTGATAATAGTTTGCTGAGAATAAATTATAATAATAATATGTGGGTCTTGTTTGCACTTAGTAAAAAATAAATACTAAACAACTAAACAAATTATATGTCGATTTCGATCATAAAAATATTTGAGAAGTTTAAATTAAGCAATATACATAAAGAACAATTTTTATAAAATGCAGCAATTTAAATCAATTATATAACTGTATCCAATCTAAAAGGGTGATCAATATAAAATAGAGTATGCAGAATGCACTCACCGGTAGCAGCAACAACACAGATACAGTTAAATGCAAGTGCTCTCTCTCTCTCTCGATTTTTTTTTTCACTGAGCACTTTCACAAAAACAAAAACCTCACACAACAATAATTACTCTCATCTTTCTTTTCTACATATATACGTATGTATGCATACTTTATTTTATTTTCACTGCACTTCACACACAAGAAAATAATAAAATAAGTATGAATTAAACATCTTCAATGCTTCGCTTATTGCGGAGATTTTCAGCGCTCTAAACGCAACAACAACACACTCGTATGAGCGCGGAGAGGATAACTCCCTCTTTAATATTTTTCGCGACCCGGCAAAGCAGCCCCAAAATGGCGCGCTTTTCACAATTTTTCATTTGCATAAAAACACTTTTAAAAGCAATTGCACGGCGATTCTAAAATGTTATTAATACTTTGCGTATGTTCAGTGTGTTATATAAACACAATTTGACTATTAATATAGGCCGTATTAATTGTAATTAAATTAATAAACGGACGATAATCTCCAGCGATGTAGAAGCGCGCAAAGTTCCAGGCTAACTGCCTTCGTGAATAAGTGGAACAAGTGGTATCGATCACTTTCGGCAAGCATTTTTGTTTTTGCATTTATGTATTTTACTATTGCCAAGTGTTATCGGCATTTAAGAGAGTACTAATGCCTATGTTAATAACAGAGCTGCGTGGCTCGACCGTCGCAAGGCTCAGTTTGCCGAACTTAACTAAACGTGAACTTAACTTAAACGTGAACTTAACTTGAACGTGAACTTAACTTGAACGTAAACTTGAAATTCAAGCGATTACGCAAAGCATGAACATATCAAACAGCTGTTGCTTTCAAATAGAATAGAACAATATTAGAAACTAATATAATTAATAACCTAGCAGCCTGTTTTTTGCTGGAGCTTTGAAATGTTTGCTAGCATTATTATATAAATAATCATTTAATTGAACCAAACAAATAAGTTTAAGTTTAAGTTGTCAACTTGATTTTTAGTCAAAATGCATATTAATATTGTAAGGCAAAAAAATCGACTTGGGCATTGGTAAAATGTTTCGTCTTCCATAACTTCAATATGCAGCTCCCTTAAAAGCCAAGAACACTTGGCAATAGTAAATCATAAATGCAAAACAAAATGCTTGCCGATTTAGTTGCTGCTGCACACGAATGTACATCAACTTCGCGAATAGCGATATAGAAAGGACTGCCCTGCTTTAACTACAGAAAGCGATCGATTCCACTTGTTCCACTTATTCACGAAGGCAGTTAGCCTGGAACTTTGCGCGCTTCTACATCGCTGGAGCTTATCGTCCGTTTATTAATTTAATTACAATTAATACGGCCTATATTAATAGTCAAATTGTGTTTATATAACACACTGAACATACGCAAAGTATTAATAACATTTTAGAATCGCCGTGCAATTGCTTTTTAAAGTGTTTTTATGCAAATGAAAAATTGTGAAAAGCGCGCCATTTTGGGGCTGCTTTGCCGGGTCGCGAAAAATATTAAAGAGAGAGTTATCCTCTCCGCGCTCCAACGAGTGTGTTGTTGTTGCGTTTAGAGCGCTGAAAATCTCCGCAATAAGCGAAACATTGAAGATGTTATTAATTACATTACTTTATTTTTATTATTTTTTTCTTGTGTGTGAAGTGCAGTGAAAATAAAATAAAATATATATACATATGTATATAGAAAAGAAAGATGAGAGTAATTATTGTTGTGTGAGGTTTTTGTTTTTGTGAAAAAGCTCAGTGAAAAAAATCAAGAGAGAGAGAGAGCACTTGCATTTAACTGTATCTGTGTTGTTGGTTGCTGCTACCGGTGAGTGCATTCTGCATATTCTATTTTATATTGATCATCCTGTTATATAAATAATTTAAATTGCTGCAATTTATGAAAATTGTTCTTTAAACGATTTAATACACTTTCAAAAGACAGGTATATTGCTGAATTTAAACTTCTCAAATATTTTTATCTTATTATTATTATTTATAAATCTCTAAAAAAATGTTTTGAATTTCTCTAACTTTTTCATAAATGGTCAAATTATATATATAGACATATACATATGTAGCTGAGACTAGTCAATAAACGATATAAAATAATGCATTTGTCGATGTCATTTGCCGACACATAAAAAACAAACTATGAAAAATAGCAAAATTCTAGACAAGCAGGCCCAGCAAGAAGTGCAACACACGCACACATACTGTGTGCAAAGGCACTGATCAAAACGCTATCGCGCCCTCACATCGTTGCACGTTATTCTAAGGCGGAGTGTCTTGCCCGACTTACATAACGAACTTGACTTGGAACGGGAACGTAAGGTTGAAACTCAAACGCATAAGAAAAGTGTGAAGCTGTTGCCTTCAAATGGAAGAGAACAATATTAGAATTTATTTTACTTAATACCTTAATAGCCTGTTTTATGATGGGTCTTTAAAATGTTTGCTAGCATTTTTAAAAAAATAATATTTTGTTTGAACCAAACAAATTAGCTTATATTTATCAACTTTATAATCATATGATTCAAATAAGACTTCGAGTCTTTTTTTTGGTTTTCTGCATGGCAAATTCTTTCGACTTCCATTACTTCGTCAAAACTGACCCGATTTCCAAAAGCAATATGTCAAAAGTCATGGTTTGAATTCAAGGTTCAATGAGTACAATGCATTTTCATAAACTATACTATCTATATATGATACGATGCAATATATATGAATGAAGCATTACATGAAAGCTTACAACACTAGTAAAAATAAAATGATAAATACACCGATTTGATCTTACTTCTAACGTGAGATTCTTTGTATGTATTTGAAACATTGATTTTTCACCCCCCGAGCCTATAAATGTTTTAACATCAAAAAGATATTAAAAAAAAACTGCCTGGGTATAGTTTAACTGCTTGATTGTCATAGCTGAACTGCTTGATGGACAGTGAACTGCTTGCTTTCGAATGCATGTACAGTTTCTTCCTTCATATTGTTTATTCGGGATAAGCCAGGAACTCCTTTGTGTCCTTGTTGTTAAGAAAATTACAATAACAGATACGTTTCTGTCGGCCTTATCAATGGAGATCGAAGAATGAGATCCATTAGTTGTCGCCTGATGAGCCTCGTTAGTGGCAACCTCTATGGAGTGTACGCCGAGCTGGGCAGTGTGCAAAGCGTGCGTTCCGATGGCTGCTCACGACGCACATTGCTCGATGGCATACTAGAACATCCGTACGGTTCGGCCTGTTTAAGGATCAGTTGTATTGTGTGCTGGCACGAAATCGTACTACCAACAAGAATGTCTAAAAACAGTGTCGCCAAAGACCGAAATATCAACATAAGTATAGTTGGAACCAAGGTATGCTCGCCCTTTTTACTGTTGCCTTATATTTCAGTCTTGAGACAAACATTGTGAGCGACGCATCTCCGCTGACGAATTTTCCTACCAACTTCAATTATGTCCAAGAAATTTAAAAACTTGAAAACAGCTTAAAAAATTAAAACATTTACTCAACATTTATTTTTAAACTTTGAAATGCGTTAATCATTAAAATGTATAAAAACGGATTTTAATGAACAATTATTACTTACAGCTTAAACAGGCCAAAAACAATTTTGGAATATAGTATAGTTTCATAATTAGTCAAGTAGTTTACAAATGCATATGTAAGGCTTTTGATACTTTAGTAAAACAAGTGTTTCACCTCATAAGGTAAAATTGCAGTGAATGTGTGCATGGAAATGTCAAAAGCTTATATACTTAGCCTTTTCAGCTATTGTCAATGTTGTCAAATGAAAATGTATAAATATTTATAAAGTACTTGTCTGCTTGAGAGCTTTGGGCTTAGAGAAAAAAATTCTTGTAAAAATGCTGGCATCTTTTGACAATAATTAAACTCTTCTTCAGCATTATGTAAATACTTGATGGATGTTTTGCTTAATTAAAAAAAATATAATATAATTTATAATGTGTGTAAATGTGTAAAAATTGGATTGAACGTTGATTATAAGTCCGTAATTCGCGTGTTTAAGGCATGCATTTATATGAATCAAGCTAAAATTGACTTTCATCATGCGTCGTTGTTTTAGTCTTCATTGTTTCGTTTTCGCCGTTGGTGTTTTCGTGTGATATGCTCGTTATAACAGATTTGATAACGACAGAGCTGGTGCTCGTTTCGGTGGAGTTACTGAAAGTAAGAATTTATTTAATTAAATACAAGCTTGATGAGTGAAGAGTAAGGTATAATTGATACAAACCTTTTTGACGCCAAATCCAGTAAGTTAGGTATATCAAAATTGGGTATGTCCTTCATGTTAACGGTGGTAGTGGTTTGATTCTTTTGCGTGCTGAGCACTGATAGACGGCCTATAAATGATGATGGGCACAATGTTAGTAAAATGCGTAATAGATAAAGACTTTGAAAATACCATCAATCATACTATTACATCATGCATGCAAAAGGTGGTCAATTGTGTTGTGCCCTTATAAATCTAATACTTTTAAAATACTATTTTTACTATTGAACGGAGTTTTAGTGCCGTAAACCTAAAAACAAAATGTAAATAAGAAAGTAAATTTGTTTCCCAGCAATAAATGTATGGCAACAAACACGGACTAATGATTCACCCACAGATTGGATCACATGAACAGATGAGTTACATATGAGGAGGCAAGAGTAGAGTCAAAGACGCTTGACTTACCGACAGTTTCCTCTGTAGTTGTTGAACAAAGCGTTGTTGTGGTCGTATTTAAGTGATCACGCACGGAGTCGACAGTAATGTCACCTATGGAACTTGTGATAGTCTCGTTGGCTCGATTGGGTGAGCTACTAGTGTTTAGGCCATTGGTGAGCGGTAGGCTATTTTCTGTGTTTAGCTCAACCGGCGTTGCGCGCTGTTTAGCAATTGGTGGTTCACGCATGGATCCATTTTCGGCACTCTCAGCATTCATATTGACTTCATTATGGCTAGTTTCGTCATCGTTGGTGGGTGTTAAGGAACCATCATTGTCTTCGTTTCCGAGAGGTTCGACCTGAACAACGCCCGTGGGTTGAACGACTGTAGATGTGGATAAGGCTATTCGTTGCAACTCTGACGACGACATCATATATAAGGCTTCGCCGCTATTGGTGAAGCAAACTGATGAAATTCCACTATGAAACACAAAAAGTATAGAATGAATATTAAAGCTGTAAAACGTAATTGAAAATAATTTTGCCAATTACTTGATGTCCTCGCGCCTCACCGCAGCCGCATTCAATTGCCGCTTTAGCTCGGGCACCGATAAAACCATGATGTCACCCATGTTGGTCAAACAAATTAACGCCATTTCATGGTACATGTCAGCTGCTGAGGCTACACTTGTATTATTAGTTGCATCCTGAGCTTCGTGTGAACGCGTAGATTTTATTGGGCTGCTGCTATTAAGGCTTTGCAGAAGATCTTGTGAGATACGGCAGCTAAACGAGCCAAAATGAATGCGACGTATGCGGGCTCCTTCGTTAGCAGTCAGCTTGTATTTGTTAATTGGTTTCAATTGTGGAAGAGAAAAGACCTTGAACTGCTCCTCGGATGCAATCAGGACGCGGTGCGGCGGAGTGCCGTTCTCGCCATAGCTAAACTGGTCTACGGGGCAGCCGGTATGGTCGAAGATAGCTATGCCTACGACTGGAGCGCGATGCTTAAGCTGAATTTCCTTGGCCAGTTGCGCCGATATGCGACGCGGCGGCTGTAGCGCTGCGTTACCACTAGCAGGTGGTCCTGTGGTAGCTGCCGTTTGTGCTGGTGGTAAATGCAACAGAAACACCGAAACGGTGCTTGCGTTTGTGGCCGACCACAAAGTAGGTGAAGTTATATTAACTGCAATGACAAAAAGAGGACAAGATAAGATAGGGACGCTACCAAATTTCATTCTACACACCGTTGGTAATGTATGTTTTTGCAAAAACTAAGCAACGCACCATTGACCCCATGCCGTCGTCAGTACAGCGCGCCTCTATTTGCCTTTCAACAGGACGTGCTTCCAACTAAAATTAAAGTTTTAAATATTGCAACAACCAGTATTTATATAAGGCTTACTGTTGTTGGCATCTGATTGCTTGGATTGTTGCGAGTCGATCTTCCTTTGCGCAGCTTACGGAAGGATTCCCGCAGTGATTTTTTAAATGATTTACGCCGCGAAAGCTGTTCTCCTGCGCCGGTCAAGTCGTTTGGGTTTAAAGTGCAACGGTGAAATACTGGTACAAAGTTTTTAAAATCAAATAACACTAAACCGTGTGCTGTACCACCGGAGAGCAGACCCCAATTAGCTTCGAGTGCCAAACATGTGATGCTAGCTGGCGGAAGAACTTGTAATACACCAACAACGTTGACGCCGTTCTCACTGATTGGCGCAGCGTCTTCTTCTAATAAATTCGGACGCACGGTAAGCTTGTCATGACCTTTCCACACAAAACCGTCACGATCGCTTACTAGATTCATGGAACTAAGCTTTAACACGCTGCGCTCTGTGGCATCTCCATCGAAATCGGCTATGATAATTTGACCGGCGGTACCAGCCACAATTAACTGACCCGTTTTTGTGCATAATGCAATTTTTTTTACCGCCAATCGGGGATCATCGGAATAGGGATCAAATAGACCTGATTTACGAAATGGTGGTTCGCTTTCGTCAAGTGGTTCATTGCTTTCATGAGCAACTACATCATCCTGGTTTTCATGGCCAAAAATGTTGGCTGTTTTAAAATTGTAGATAGGCTTCAAAAGCACTCCGGAACAATCCCAAAACTTAACAGAGCCATCTTCGTGACCAGTTAAAAGTATCTCATACTCCTTAGTTGCTTCGTTTTCAAACGACTGATTCATATCTTCAGGTAGAACTCCACCAGTTATAGGCCAGTCAATACTACTGTAATCGATATCCTGTTCATCGCCGGCGCGCAAAATACGCCTATATACAGACTGTGTAACTTGCGATGCCAAATAATTACACGTCACTGCCGATGCATGCACGGAGTGTAAATAAGGCGCTTTAACGGCTGAAACTTTTGCATCAGTTAGATCGTAGGAGCACAGCTCTTCCTCAAGCAATACAACAAGCACCTGCATAGCCTCGTCGTCTTTTTTGTATGTAACAAAGAAGTCAATTACTTTCGAAGTAAAATCTAGGCAGACCTTTTCCCCATCGCTGGCGTGCACTGAAACGCAGTTGTGATCACCGTAGGCTGAGCGCGGCATGCCTCCAGAGAAAACGATTACATCATGTTCCCTGTGATTGAAAGAGATTAAATATGATATTCGCTTTAAATCAACAAAAGTCTTACCCTCGTTTTCCTCTATAAAGCCGGTTAATGCTTTTGCACGGATCTGGGCCATAGGGTACGTAGTTCACATTTTTGGGTGGCTCGCCGCTGGCAATGGTCCAGCTAGCATAAGAGCCGTCTGCATGGTACCAGCTAAATTCTGTGCCTGCAGCATTTACGTGTAGCCCCACACTTTGTCCATGACCGGGCGCTATGTAAGCACGTTCGACGGCTGACGTTTCTAAATCCCATAATACGCAAAGACCGCGATTGTAAGCAATAAGCAGTTTGTTTAATGCATTTGGTAATTGTCGTATGGACTCAATAGCGCCCGGATTTAGCTTGTAGGTGGGTGGCACCTGTTCCAACACAACGTCGTGGTAAATGACCGGTTCAAGTACAGTGAATGATTTTAAATCAAATTGATATATGTTGCCACCTTCGGTACCTATCCATACAAGATCTTTATTGAGTGAACAGCAGAGCGACGATACTTTTTTCAATTTCCCATCAAAGGACAGTGTTTTGATAGGCACGAGCGTGGTACCCGCAGGTTCCCATAATATTAGCTGATTAGCTGCGGTAAGCGACAGAATACGTCCGGTGCCATATACCCATTCCAGCAGCTGAACATTTAGTTCGGAAGCCAAGTTATTGACCAAAGTATGCTGGGCATACAGCTCAACGCCTGGTTGTCCGAAAACTTTTATTGCTCCAGTCGATGTTCCAATCGCCATAAGATTCGCGACTGGGTCATACGCCAGAGCTGAGGGCTTGTGTGGAAAACCATGTTGTGCGGTCTGAAAATTAAAATTAACATAAGTTAATTGCATTTTTGTTTAGACTTTTTGCTTTCTTAATTATTAAATCAATTTAACTATATTTTACTATGAAGTAAAGACCTTGATAAATTTTATTCTCTTAGTGTTTTCTGTTCATAAAATTTAGGACACATCACACTGGTTGGTGACTAATATTGATAAGATTGTTACTTACTATCCGATTAGATAAAATTTACAACACAATGAAATATAGCGATTCTTTTGTTTATTGACAGTTCAAAATGTTTAAGAACAACGGTACGCTTCGAAGATACTGTGTTTTAACTTTACTTAATAATAAAAGGCAATAGAATTTTCCTTTTAGTTGCTTCAAATGTAAAAATTCAAGATGATGTCGAAACTATTACAGGTGCATCATTTTACACAATTGCCATGACTGTATTTGAAAGTCTTATCAGTAACCCACAAACTAAGAACGGTTTATGTAAAAAAAACATTAAAATTACTCTTGGCCAACACATTGACTCAGTTTGTAAACACAACAAACCAAGTTTATCTTATCACCATGTAGCGGTTGGGTCGACTATCTTTTAGCTAGGTTGGGCTTTGTATACAGTATGATAAATTTAGCTTGATGACATTTTTTCATGCATTCTTGAATATAAACATATATGTTGAAATATGAAAAAAAATATCTATATGTTGGAACTGTTCAAAGCTTTTAAAGAAAAATTAATTTAAATTATATATTAACGGAAAAAAAAAACTGCAAAACTTTTAAAAAAAATTTGATAAGAGTTTTCCTCATTTATTTACATACAAATATACGCAACTAATATATTTGTAGTGCTTAAATACAGTTACAAAACAGCAAAGCCGCAAGGTGACGTAGCAGTAGATGATGTCATTGAATTCATCGCCGTAGTCCACTACAACTGGGTGATTGCGTTTGTATTCAACAACACGAGCATTTCTCAGCATATTCCAAAAGCTTTTGCAATTGAAAAAATTAATGAAATAATACTATGTTTCATATACTTAATCTTTTTTTAGTTCTTGTAAATTTATGCTTATGATGAAGTTGAATGCAACCCAACTTCATATTTATTCACATATATAACTACTGCCAATTGAGATTCTTTATTTGGCTAACAATGCGTTAAAAGTAGAATCGAAATTATTAGGCTGTGAAACAAATGACAAACAAACGCCATGTAAATGTGACGGCTCTCAACCGTGTAGCGTTCGCATGAAATGAGCGGGCGTTGGATACATGGATGAAAAGAATTATGGGCACTAACGTGTATAGGTCTAACACAAACAACAACAACAAAAAATCTATAATAGTTTTCTGCAAAGAAAAGAAGCATAAGTATACATACCTTACGATAAGCGAACAACTCTTTTTGTAGTCGCTGTCGTTCAGCTGTTGGCTGTTGACCCTTTCCTCGGATGAACTTTAACATTGTTGTAAGTGTAACGAACTTGTAATACTAAGATTCTAGAAATAAATACTACACTTAGTAAAAGGAATTTAAAAATGAAACTTAAAAAATAAAAGATTTAGTTTTGCATGTTGCATTAAACTGTGTAAATCAACTATCTATGAACATGCATATTTAAAAAAATCACAGACCAAAGCAATGAAAAATTGAACCAGTGATCGCAGCATGACCTCGACTTACCAAACTTGTTAAACAAGTTGTGTTCAGATTCAAAACGAACGCCGGGCATTTTTTGTAGGCGTACAAGAGCTACTTGTAACTTTTCCTGTTCATGGTAATTTCACGATATACATACTAACATGCAAATGTATGTAAAATGTTAAATTTTGAAATGATTTTTATTTCAATAAATTTCATATCTTTATCATTTAAACGAGGCTTTACTGCAAAACTCTTTAAATAAATTAATAAAAATGTTAATCAACTCGCTTTGTGGCACCTTGGACGAATGTATAAAAGCTTCTTGGTATTAAATATATGCTTGCAAATAACTAACGGTATTAGTTTACTACTGTCTGTCTTGAGTGGTGTGCGTGACAGCGAGGCATCAGTCAACACAATCACAATATATGTATGTTGGTTTGCTGCCATTTGTTAGGCGACGCCCAAATCTTTGTTTTTCTTTTCATTTAAACTTCAAAATGTTCGCACACACATACAATTCTAAAAACTACGTATAATATATGCGATATATACTGTCTTCTGTTTGTTTATATGCAGAAGACGTACACAATATTATTAAAGAAAATTATCAGAATGTAAGTGCCTGAAGAGATACACATACATATGTATGTATTTCTGTATGCATATTTTTGTATGTTGGTAGGTTGCCTCGATTGAGTCATTGGTAGACAGATAATTGACAATGTATGTCAACGAACTTTTTCAAACTTACACTTAAAATATGAATGGAACATAAATAACTATATAAACTGTGTTTGTATGTATACTTTTGGTTGTATATGTTTATATCGCGCTTGTGTTTTGGTCGCTGGCACTAAACATTTGCAGTTGCGCGGTGAGGGCCAAAGCAATTCGCTTCATGTATTATTATACACTTGTTGGAGCCGTTGCGCTTGCGAACTAACAGGAGAATATTTAGATTGCACTCTCCCAAGTTAATTAACAGCGGAGCGGTCGGATTCACGTATTTAATGCGATAGGGTATTTATTTTACTCTTTCTTTTAGCAGAATTTTACGCGACGCGTTCATGCCGAATATTTTTTTCAACTGTATCGGCATCGAATAAATTCTCAGATATCGATGTCGTGCAAGTGACGATGTGCTATGTAAAAGTATCGATGCCTAAAAGCATCAATCGAATAGTTTGATTTAATATCAAAATAATTTAAGTGGTGGTTAAACTAATTGATAATTGGTGTGTTCAGTTCAATATGCATATAATAATATGCATATTGTTATGGTCGGCGGCACACTATCGATGGTTGTGGTTGTTGACGAGGGGTGGAGAGTCGTGCTGGCACCCGATACTCGATTGTTCGACTGCTGGACAGGTGACTGCTAGGTAGAGAGAAGAAGAGGCCGTGAGTAGGCAGAAAATTGCAGCGGCAGCGAAAAGTGCGCCGATAAGAAAAAAATTATAAAGAAGTGCAAGTGGAAGAAAATATAGTGATTTGTGAGGCGCTGGCAGCAAAGCAGGTATGAGCAAGTGAATAAGCGGTGAGAAGCGAAGGGTTTAATAGAAGTGTTCGTTTTATAGCAGCAGAGCGAGACGCCCACCACTTGCGAGTTCTGCAAGGCCGAGGGAAGGAACCAGACCACCGGACGAGGATTGGCCAACCCGTCTGGGTGGTCTTCAAGTTTGTTTGACTTTATAGTCTTTGCCCATAGCTCCCCATTACCCGCATTTACTTTGCGCCAAAGCGCAACAGTTGCGTCAGCGCAAAAGTTGCAGCGCACACACACCCACACCTACACACTTGCGGACAGCAGCCGCCACAGGCACAGTGGGCCGCGACCCGACACTGCACAAATATTTATTTATTTACGCCCGCCCCAATTATTATTTAATCCTTATTATTTATTTATTAGTATGATTTAATTTATAATTTATTTATTATTTATATATTTATTTATCCTTTCTTCGTTTTTGTTTATTGTTTATTTTGTTTGTCGTGTATTAGATATTTGTTTATTTTGTTTATTTATTTAATTATATCCTTTTATTTTCTTTATTATGTTTATTTAACGTAAATTTAATATTAAGAGCAAACAATGTTAGATATAATTATATTTATAAATAAATGAATGTCTGTTTATTGTTTATGTGAACATGTGTGAGTAGTAATTTATGTGTGGGTGGGACGATTGTGTGTTGATGTCGGGGTAAGTTGTTGTTGTTGTTGTAATATGTTTAGGGAGTTGGCACTTAAATATGAGAAGGCCAATTCATAGGTAGGGGGGGCACACATTGGGGGTAAATGTCAACACCTATTTACCCAGTATATCCGTAAATTGTCCGACTATGTGAAGAATATCTGCCAGTCCGTTTGTTGTTAGTTTTTCGTGAAAATATAAATTTTTGTTAACCCGGCTCACGCTGTATCGAGGTCGTATCCATCCCTGGGTAACCGATTTGCTAGCTGGCTATCGATACAGTGTTGGGAAAATCAAGCCGGATCATAACAAGTGGCGCCCAATTGAAAAACCCAATAATAGGAAGCTAGTGAAGTCGCAGTACATGTTAAATTCATTGTGTTAGTCTACAGGTTGTGTTAGTTTGCTAGTTTTAACTCTTTGTATAGCTGCAAGACCACAGCGAGGTTGTATGCCTGAGCTGATGCGGAAGCAACTAGTAGAGGGGGGGGAACAGGTAACTGACCGCACAGCCACACCACATCCTTTAGGGCCTGAGCCATCCCAGCGTGGACCACCATGTCCTGCTGTAGCGCAGCCCAGTGAACTGGGGGATAGTAGGTAGATGTAAATTTTTGAATATATGTAGTTAATTGTTTCTTACCGTATATGTGTACATGTGTCTAGGCTAATGGTCCATGTCATGTCCTTCAGGACCGGCATAGTGTTTCCAGTCAGTCCATGTCCATGTATAGCGAGTAGTTTCAACTGTGATATAGGAATAGGACAATTTTAGGATTAGGTCCAATGTATACACACACAACACTTACCGTAACCGTATCATGTTCCATGTTCGTCTCACCCCGTTTATATATGTTGTTTGTATTTATTTAAAAGAAACAAAGAAAGAAAAGTTAGGTTGAAAAATTAAGGGAATGAGAAGAGAAACAAAATACATCGAGGAACAGAGAAAAGTTAGGCGCAGTGCAGAGTTCAATCGAAGTAGAGGGGCTGAATCAATGGCTCCCACAACTCGGTCCGCGTCACAGACCCAAGCTGGTGAGTCCAGCATAGAATCCGGCATTCCACCACAAGAAGAGATGGACATCTCAGATGCAGGAGCAGTAGGCGGTCACCCAGAGCCCAACAGCCTAGGAGCAGTGCGAAAAAGGAGTTCGTCGACGATGCCACAACAGCAGCAAGTACCACTGGACCTGCACAGCGAGCTGAAAGCAGCCATCAACACAGCGCTGGCGGAGGCAAGGGCAACTTTTCAGTCAGTTATGGCCACTGGAATGGCCGACATGCAGGCTCAGAACAAGCGAGAAATGCTGGAGTATGTGAAGGCAATCCGGGATAGCAGCCTCTATACGCAGCTATCTGGTCCGAAGGAAGCTCCGAAGACACTACGCCCACCGCCCGATTTCAACACAGTGCCACCGCGGGAGCCACCAGCAGCACAGGGCCACTGGTTTAACAACCGGGCGTTGGAATCCGAGCAGCGGGAACAGGCCGAACACTGGATGTTTGGAGCGCGTGGCGAAGCCCAGGATAGGAGTGACCAGGACACACGGAGGCCATTCAGTATAGCCAACACAAGACCAGAGGTTATCCCGATGCGTCGATGGGGTCTCGTCTTTGATGCCAGCCCATCTGGAATGCCAGTTGGCGAATTTATTTTCAGACTAGACCATCTGAGGCAGACTTACCAGGTGCCGTGGACGGATGTCCTGCGGGATTTTCACACTCTGGTCGAGGGACGAGCCAAGGATTGGTACTGGATGTTCCTCAGGACGAGTGGAACAACAGACTGGCCAAATCTGCGATACGCGTTGAAGCAGCGCTTCCAGACGCGCAGGTCCAATTTTGAGCGCGAGCAGGAGCTTCGCGAGCGTAGGCAAAAGGCAGGAGAGGGCATCGACGACTATTTGCAGGCCATGTTTGCTCTCAGATCGAGGCTCGAGATACCCGTCAGCGATCACGATTTGATTAAAATCGTGAAAGTCAACATCAGAGACGCAATTTCACGGGTCATCTATCCGATGTGGATCACTGACCTGGAGAGGCTGAGAGAAGAATGCCATGACGCAGAGAAGATGCTGTCATCCCGTTGGTCGAGGAGCCAAACCACGGCAGAGCCGGTCGGTCAGCGTAGGGACCGATACCAAGTGAACGAGGCATTTCTCGAGGAGGAGGAAGCCACTGCAGAGGTTGCACCAGATGTGGCAGTAGAAGCGCTGTACAGGCCCAAAGGCGGCAGCGGCGATAGCAACGCGCTTACGTGCTGGAACTGTGCTCAGCGAGGGCATACATTTTGGGAGTGCGAGGCCACAGTGCGCAATGTATTTTGTTACAAATGCGGATTGCCCGGAGTAGTACTGCCGAAGTGTCCAAAATGTCGGACGGGAAACGGGCGGCTGAGTGTGACACAGGCAGAGGAGTCACGCTCAACGATGTTGCCGAAGAGCCACTAAGACACTCTCCACAATGCATGTTAGATATAAGGACTAGAGATAAGGATTGCATGATAATTAAGGACATAGTCAGGAGAGCCAACAGCGAACACTTACCGAGGCCCAAGTGGTCGACACGACCGCCGTTGGAAGAGCGCGAGGCCGCGTACAAGGAAGCTAGAGCCCGGATCTTTACCGAAGAGGACGACTCAAAACGGAGCCAGCGCTCACCAGTTTCACGGAGGCAGAGGAGGCCCACATTACGCAGTAGGGAGCGCAAAAGCGTTTGCGAGGCGATTGGATCGGTGCTCAAGGGCGACGATCGAGCTTTTGCCGAAGTACAGATCCAAGGTCATGCAGTAAAGGGTCTACTGGACATCGGGGTGTTCCACGCTAAGGATCTCAAACAGTGACACCCGAGCGTTGGATCTATGCCCGGCTAGCTCAGTCGGTAGAGCATGAGACGCTTAGTCTCAGGGCGTGGGCGATGGCCTACGTTGGGCAGCGCAGCGGACAGATGCCTCCGTTTGGCACTCCTGTTCGTGGCGGACGCAAGCGAACCGGAGTGTGGTGTTATGGTCGGCGGCACACTATCGATGGTTGTGGTTGTTGACGAGGGGTGGAGAGTCGTGCTGGCACCCGATACTCGATTGTTCGACTGCTGGACAGGTGACTGCTAGGTAGAGAGAAGAAGAGGCCGTGAGTAGGCAGAAAATTGCAGCGGCAGCGAAAAGTGCGCCGATAAGAAAAAAATTATAAAGAAGTGCAAGTGGAAGAAAATATAGTGATTTGTGAGGCGCTGGCAGCAAAGCAGGTATGAGCAAGTGAATAAGCGGTGAGAAGCGAAGGGTTTAATAGAAGTGTTCGTTTTATAGCAGCAGAGCGAGACGCCCACCACTTGCGAGTTCTGCAAGGCCGAGGGAAGGAACCAGACCACCGGACGAGGATTGGCCAACCCGTCTGGGTGGTCTTCAAGTTTGTTTGGCTTTATAGTCTTTGCCCATAGCTCCCCATTACCCGCATTTACTTTGCGCCAAAGCGCAACAGTTGCGTCAGCGCAAAATTCGCAGCGCACACACACCCACACCTACACACTTGCGGACAGCAGCCGCCACAGGCACAGTGGGCCGCGACCCGACACTGCACAAATATTTATTTATTTACGCCCGCCCCAATTATTATTTAATCCTTATTATTTATTTATTTAGTATGATTTAATTTATAATTTATTTATTATTTATATATTTATTTATCCTTTCTTCGTTTTTGTTTATTGTTTATTTTGTTTGTCGTGTATTAGATATTTGTTTATTTTGTTTATTTATTTAATTATATCCTTTTTATTTTCTTTATTATGTTTATTTAACGTAAATTTAATATTAAGAGCAAACAATGTTAGATATAATTATATTTATAAATAAATGAATGTCTGTTTATTGTTTATGTGAACATGTGTGAGTAGTAATTTATGTGTGGGTGGGACGATTGTGTGTTGATGTCGGGGTAAGTTGTTGTTGTTGTTGTAATATGTTTAGGGAGTTGGCACTTAAATATGAGAAGGCCAATTCATAGGTAGGGGGGGCACACATTGGGGGTAAATGTCAACACCTATTTACCCAGTATATCCGTAAATTGTCCGACTATGTGAAGAATATCTGCCAGTCCGTTTGTTGTTAGTTTTTCGTGAAAATATAAATTTTTGTTAACCCGGCTCACGCTGTATCGAGGTCGTATCCATCCCTGGGTAACCGATTTGCTAGCTGGCTATCGATACAGTGTTGGGAAAATCAAGCCGGATCATAACAATATAACCAACTCTGAATGTCTCTGAGTGCGGTCTTTTAGCTACATACTCGTTGGAGTTCAGTAACAGCTGCTGTAAACGAGCGCCTCTGTTAAGCTAAGAGTCAAAAAGAACTAGTAATAGAACTACAAAAAAGTGCTGTCAAAATGAACATTCGTGAAAAAGAAATGGAACAACTACGCCGGCAATAAACTTGCATTTAAAATAATAATTAAAAGGTGGACTCGGTAATTGTGCTAACAGGTAAGGCAAAGCAAGAATAGCTCCGGAGTAAAATACAGTGAAGCCCACTTTTGCTGCTGCTCTCGTTGCCGTTGGAATGCAACAATTAACTGCGTTGGACTTTTAGCAGCTGCTTAAAGGATTGCCGCGTTTGAATAACGCCGGCTTACAGCTTCTCCTGTGTCCCTCTATTCTCATAACTAATTAGAATTACGTCTTATGTTCAAGAACCAACGACGCACGTGAAAAAAAAGTAAAATGGCTAAGCGGTTTGGACCAATTGATAAGTTGAGCTCTGCGAAAAAGTTTAAATTAGACGTTAGTGTATGTAATGGGCAGCTTAACTCAGCCACGTCTAATATGGTGGATTTCTGGGCCAACGACGATGACGACTTTGTCTTGATGGCTACGCAAATAGCAGAGGAAAAACAGCAGCAGCCGTATGCCATTGGAAATACAGCGAACGTATTTACGAGTACACAGAAAATGTTTCCAAACGATATGCTAAACATTGGCCTTCCTACAAGTCTGAGTGTGGAGGAAATATTTGGAACTGACGAAACTTTTGTTTTTTTACCTCAAACCACCGAACCAGAGCAAAAAACAGATAATGACCAGTTTGAAACTGGCACTTCCAGCCAAATGCCTGATGGTTGCCTGAATCAAGCAACGAAGAGGCGCCAGCTGGCTCAGGAGCGCCAGCTTAAATTTTTAATGGAACGCGTAGATGTTCTCAAGAGGGAGAATGAAAAACTGCAGCGGGACCTTACGGATAGCAATAATCAAGCAGGAGCCAAAGAAGGCGAGGTAAGTGGATTATAAATGTATTAAAAATGTGAACTTTTACTTAAACATATGTTTTTTAGGTAAGTCTGCTGCGTAACGAACTTCGTCAAGCGCGTAAGCTGCTTCAAGCTAGCAAGATGGAAAAGCTCAAACTAGCCGAAGAGGGCGAAAAAGACTGCAATAAAAAAGTAGCTGAAGTATTCAAACAAGTACAAGCTAAAAATGCAGAATTGAATTTTAAAAATGTGGAGTTTTCCGATTTGAAAATCCGAAACGCGAACATCAACGAAAGGAGCATGTGTAAAAATACCGAGTTGACCGCGACAAATGCTGATGAGTGTCGTAATTTGCTGCGAATTGAAAATTTATGTATAGAGGAGCCTTCCACTAAACAATTTTCCACCAAAACCAAAGGACACTATGAGTACGCCAAAGATGCATTTGGCATAAAGAAACAACGTACTTTTTTTGAGCTGGAATTCGAACAACTGCTGCTAAACTATGCACAATTACAGGCCGAGCCCAACAATGTTGGAATTGTTGAAGAGCGCATTATTATGTCTGCCTGCAGAGTCTTTTCAGAGTTTTGGTCATATACTCAGAGCTTGGAGTTACCACAAAACTGTATGCTGTATCCTCATAATCGTTTTGACCTACAATCAGACGAAAGTACGTCAATGCGCTACTCATTAGTTCAGCAAGGTGCTTTATACAACCTAGAGCAAGCCGTTCCCCTACGTCGCTATATTGGCACATTGGCGCAGATTTGTCACAAACAGAGCAGCATATCACAAACATTGCTTCAAAAAAAGTATGGTAAATACTGGGTAATGCAAATATTAATCGAGGCAATTACTAAGTTAAGCTACTCGTCAGAGGTATGTGAGCATTTTGGTGTCATCGAGGCCACTGCGTCATTCCTGCACAGCTTGCTGAGCCACTTGAATCCAGTAATGATCTCTACATGCGAATCTCAACTTGAGTTACTTTTTGATTTACTTAAGCAGTTGGTATTTACTCGTCCAAGCCCCTGGGTTTTTGGTGAACTTAGTGCATGCTTGATGCTATGCGCACGTCAGGATCGGCTTATGGCAGCAATGTGTGTCAACAGTCCAAACAACTGCTTTCTATCAGATCGAGTACGTTCTGTTTACCGATTTGGGCCGAAATCGTGCTTAATACAGGTCTACTCGGGGCTGCTTGAGTTATGTTTTTGTAGCGATCAGCCGCTTCAACCGAGTCACTTTAAACTTCTGCTATCGATATGCGAAAATCATGTACGTTTTGTATACGCCTGCTTCACTGCCACTCCCCAATTTATATTGAGAATGCTTTCATTTCCGTCCCTTACTGACGACGAGAAAGAGGACAACGAGAACCAGCTTTCAAAAGTTGTTGGTTTGCATTCGGATGTAACTCTTGGCAATTATGCACCGACAACTAGTAGCTCTAATGTTTCGGCGCTTGCCGCAAATGACATATCGAAGTGCTCTTCAATACCAGCGCAGGACCAAGTGCCACACGAACTTGGTTGCGAGTGCTATGTTAAGCTTTGTCTAAGTGTTGTAACGATCGTCTTTCAAATGATGTTCCAATGGGTGCTTCAAGATTCAAAATCAGGTATGCGAATAGGTAAACAACACAACAAAGCCACCAAATTTCTTTCTTTTTTTTTAGATATCTCACAAGTTGGGGAAATCTCACATATTGCCGTTCAGTTACTAACATTCATCTTTCGTGAATATTACATTACTAGCCTTTTTCGCGATTCTGAAGAAACAACAAAACATTATTTATTTTTGTTATGCAATTGGTGGGAAGACCATGCGCGTCTCTTAAAATTCGAAGAAACACACAGTAAGTATATTTAAAGATAACTTGATAAACCGAATAAAACACATTTTAATTTTTACATCTTCAGTTCGCTTTTTACGACAACTGCAGGACTTGCAGTTTATGCTTAGGCCTTTGCACAAGGAAGCAAATCTGAGCAATCCAACAATGACTTGGCGGAGTGGACACGTATTGTGTGTAATGCCGATGAGAATGTATCAAAATGTGTTCAGCAAACAGCCTCATTTAATTCAAAAACTTTACTTTCTTACAATGCAAGTAATTTTTTCAATGGTCTAAAGAGAATTGCTTATAATTTTGAATAATTCAGTTCAGTGATAAACCAATTAAAAATTTGTATTATAAAATTGTACACAAGCGTTGAAGTATTTTTATTAAAAGAATTTGTTCCATATAAATACTGTATAATTTACTCTTCATATCAGTGATAAATCTAGTATTAAAAATTTGTCTTAATACTTATTTTGTTAGAAATATTAAATAAGAAAATTAATGTTTTTGAGTATTCTTTTTATGGAAACTTACTTAAAATAATCCGACACGCTAGACATGTAAAAACGTGTAAAAAATTGCATTCATGTATAAAAATAATTACTTTGTAAATCAAGATTGTTTATGTTACCATTTTAGCGGGGTGCTTTTATTTTGATTAGCATTGGCTCTGTGGAAAAAGGCACTTCAATAAAATATATGAGTTCACATTTATAATTAAGGAAAAACATACCTTACAACACCTTGTGTTTGCACTGATGTAAGTGTGATAAGCGGTGTAAGACGTTCCACAAAACGCTCATAATTGCGTTCGAGTTCCCGTTGATAATCTTTTTGATCTGACAATATTAGATTCCTGTTCTTCTTTAAGGCATCTGCACAACGTTTTGAAAATTCGCGGAAACACAATCTCAACTTATTTTGATGCCTCGTAGGTATGGTTGTGCCGTCGGATAAGTTTGAGAGAAATACACTAGCCATTTCCATGGGACCTTGATTAACGGTGGTACCAATGCAACCTTGTAATACCATTTGCAGTATTTTTGGATCAGCTGGCTCTTGGTTTGTAGACGCCGCCAATTCCAAAGTCTTCTTTTGGATGTCCTCTAGTTATAGCAAAAAAAATTTAAGATAAGATCAGTTCTCCCAGACAAAACAAAAAAACTACCCACCAATGGCTACTTCAATCGGCTCCAGTTGAAATTGTGCTCTGCTGATAACTTGGATCCGGGTTTTAACGTAGGGAAAATGGTTGGCCGTTGTTAATATTGTTTTTCGTTTACATTGCTCATTTAATTCCCCATGTGCTTTTCCACTCTTAGTAAAAGGTGTTGAAAATATAAACCGTTCTAATTGAAAGAGATTTATAGTTAATAAAATGTGTAAATGTTCGACTGCAATTAACTTACTAATATTAAAATTTCGTTCGAAGTAGGTCTCACGATGTCGCATTTCGTATGTTTCGAAGTATGGTTCAACATATGTGATTTGTATATAGGCCTTTTCTGGGTCTAACGTATTTGTGTCAAAATTATTTGAGTCCTTAATAATGTGCACAGAATCGGGACCGAACCTTTCAGCATAAAAGTTCTAAATAAAATGTTAAAAAAAATAAAATATATTAAGTAAAATAGAGTTTAAAATAGTACCTGAAGTCGACTAAATATCTCCGGCAACTTAGTTAATGTAGGCTCTTTGTAAATAAATTCTTGTTGATCAAGGTCTCCAAACTTAGCGCCATAGAATCCAACCCGAAAGTACGTTCCAAACACACGTTTACCCTACAATAAAAGTTTATAGATCATAATTAATTAATCACACATTCAGAGTATCTCCCTTCCCTCTCTGTTATTTTACCTGTAGTTGGGCAATTCGATTAAATGCCTCTTGCAGCTTGCCATGAACTTTGCCCAGCTTATGGAACTCGCGATTTGCCTCGCAAATAGGAGTTAAGATTTTGCATACTTCGTTCATAGCCTCATACATGCCAGCGACTTGGAAAGAGTTTGACGCCTCTTCAAGCAATGCCTTCAATCCAGTCTCCGTGAAGTGATTTCCCAAGCAGATACCATCTTCGCCGGGACTTAGAACATCATCTGATACCGCAGATTCCATAAACGTATTGGGCGAAATGCGTTGAAAACTAACGGCTCCCACAGGCAAATGTGTTTGAGATTCGAGCATACTTAAGTATTCTGAAACAAGCGCAGCGGCATGTACATAGCACATGCCCGCCTCGGTGTGGTTGGCTCGTTCGCGGTGTTTTTTTGCCATGTTTTCCAACCATGTGAGCCGCAAGTCTGGATTGTTTTGGTAGCCCTTTGCAATGCGATTCATTAGGTCCAGCAACATTTCTGGGTCCTCCTGGTATTCTTTCATTTTAACCGTATCGGATAGGATCATGTGTAGATTGAACAACAAATCTTGGACTTGTTCTGGAAACGATGTTTCCTGTAAGTCAACATCAGACTCGGCGTAGACTAAAATCGTTTTTAGCGCACGACGAAGTGACTGTTCGCTGAAAGACGCACTAGTGCCAACCAGAGAGCTAAGTGACATGGTTACCTGCATTTTAACGCGGGCGAAATTCTAAAATCGGGGAGAAACATCAAATTAATATTTGTATATGCATACGTAATTAAATACCTACATTTCCAATTTCAAAATTCTGTCTCATCAGCAAGTACAAAGATGCAGCCGCTTGTGAGCGAATGCCTGGTAGTTGTGATGCGCAATGCTTCAACAGCAAGAGGCACAAATCTGCACAAATGTCTGTTTCTTCATCAAACAAAAGGTTGGGAAATTTGAAAATAAGCGCACGTTGCGAAGCAAATAGACTTTGTAGAGCAAGTGTCGACTGATTGCGGGACAAGCTGTGCAGTAATACTTTGAGAACAGTTCCTAGCAGATTATGATGAAGATTTGTGGCCACATGCACTATTATTTCCAACGAATCGAGCACGATAAGTGCAACTTCTGTTGAAAGTGAACCCTCAATGAAATGACTCAATTCAAGCTCCGGCTCATATCTGCTGACTGTGTCACTATACTGGGAGCGGTATGGCAAGTGATCTTTTCGCCAACGAAGTTTCTCTGTTGAATTACGATCCTTGCGACGATTGATTAAATCATAACGTGCCGAATTGGTTCCTCTGATGCATTCTTCTAGTTTTTCCTTCACATCTGTCTGTGCTGTTTTACGAAAACTATGAGTGTGAGTTCGTTTAATTATCGGCAACCGCTTTTGACCCGAATACTCAAAAGCCTTCAAACATGTGTTCAGTACTTGCAGCATTTGGTGCACCCGATGTGGACTTAAGCCGAGTAGCCAACGGTATAGGATCGTGCGATCCAAATTTTTAAGCACCCATAGAAAACATGCCAACAAATGACGCGTATTCTCTGCGCTAAGGGGCACCTTGTTTTTCGATTGTTCCGTCACATACGAATAAACGCGACGAGCCAGAGATGGCAAATGCTACCTCTGGGCTTATAACTGCCGTGGATATGGTCTGGTGAGGCCCTTGATAATCTTCAAGTTGACCCATCTGCTGCAAACGATCATGATCCTGAGCATCAGATTGATACTGATGCAATTGCGAAAAGTTATCCATGACTATTGAGAGCAGCGGTATATAAAGTGAAGCTACTCGCGCGCGTACTTCCGTATCGTACCGAGAGTCGTGTGAAGTTAAAAGGTTCCGTATGCAGTTAATGGCTTTTCCATGTAGTTGCGGATTGGGCATCTCCATGCCAGTAGCTAAATCACCAAGCACAAGACCGATCAGAAAGTGTTGCTGACGAAATTCTGTGTTAAGGTCAGCGTGCAAGGCACGCTCAATGGATCCCTAAGGAAATAAAATAAATTCGTTGATTAAACAATAAAAAAACATATCATATTTTATACGTACAAATGATGCCTGGCTTGTGTTTGATGTGGTGCTTGGTGTTGGGCTGCAAGGAGCTGAGACAGTCGTGTAAGAAGTACCAAAGGGTAAATTTAACGCAACAAAGTGTTCGTGACTACAAACGATCCGATGAAAATCTATTTTGTAGTTCATTAACTCCGGCAACGAAGCACTTCTTGACGTTACAAGCTTTGAGTACATTTTGATAAGACCAAAGACAAATCCGCGATCCATAATGCTAAGTAAATCAAATATAAAGAAGCTTAAGCTTGCGTTAAGTGCCTGAGCTAATCGGCCGTCTGTGCTATGATACTCCACAATTTTCTTTGTTACAACCGTTACGAGCGTGGCTATGTCTTCAATAAACTGAGGCGGGAACCGGGTCTTGCGAGGTGCATTTATGGTACCCGAATAGTCCAAGTGCTCTATCATTGACTTAATAATTAGCTCGAAAAGAAACCACGAATTGCTCATGGCAAAATCTGCTACTTTGCCACTAGACAGAGTATATTGCAAGGCGAGCTCTTCGTGTAACAAGCGTAAATTACTGGCATTAGCATGAAGTCCGGCATTATCAGTATCTGAAAGAAGGTTAAATTAGCGAGTGTTAATTGTGTTGGTTACAGGTCTTACCAGTGCTTGACATGTAATCGTTGACGCCATAAGTTTCCTTTGACTGGATAGACGATGGATGTGGGATTTTGCATTGGAACTGCACGTATGTGGCAAATAAGCTCTGTCTACCATATTGATCTATGTCGCTTAGAATGGATAAGTGCGATGAAACCAAGCAGAGTACCTCGAACACAGTTGAACCCAAAGACAAAGTCTGGCCTCCAACTGTATTTGTTGTAACCAGCAACTCTATAAGCTTGTCCAGTACAAGAGGTAGATGCTTAACCAATGCTTCACGATTGGCATGCTCGATTTCCAGCATACACTTTTTTAGCTCGGCTTCCATATTATACTCGCCAATATGGGACGGTATGTTGCGGGTATCCAAACACTCACAAATGAGAAAGAATCGATCGAGGTAGGCATCCAAGGTGTGAACTGAAGTCACAGCATCGACATTGATCGTAAATACTGCACGATGATTGTCCAACCATTTTATACCAGGCAGATGAACATTTGGTGGTATAAAGGAGTAGTTCTCTGGTGGCGTTTCAACCATAACAGGCAGATTAAATTCACCAACTTTAAGTTTGCCATCCTCCAGAAGCGGTAACCAGGTATAGCCAATGGGAGTTTCAACCGAGTTCTGTAGCTCGTGTGGTTTTTTTTGGCACGAAACATGATAGATCGTAAACAATAGGTGATGGTGTTGTTTTATGGAAGCGGGCAAAGCAATCTTTATCTCGTCATAGAATGATGGACACTTGTTATGGTAGTTAACAGATGTTAAAGCTTCCGATGCATATTCCGGACATGAAGATTTACCAAAAATCGCATTGACTGCATCATTTGCGGTCTCACCTGAAAGTGAGTTATATTAACGTTAGATATGTTTTATGTTTCATTAATTGACTTACCCGCCATCAGCTGAACTCGAATCGCAATGTTACGTGCCGATCCGGCACGTGCCGAAAAATTCAACTCTTTGGGTGAAACAAACAGTAAATTGCGATAGCTGTAGTGCGAACTATAAATTGGATGCGATGGAAACTCCAATATTTCTTTGACAGGTCGAGTATTTTCATCATTATACGGCGCAATTCTTGCCAATTCAGGTGTTAACGCGTTCGGAACATCTTCAGCACAAGGCGATATTTCTAACTTGATGGATCCCGGAATGCATTTATATTTTTTTATGACTGCACTTGGCCGTTTCAGTTCTGGCAAAAATTTATATAGGTCCTCGTCTTTCATTTTGTCCGCCTCTTGTTTAAAAAAACTCGGAATGGTTAAGGTTATAGGACGAAAGCTTTCGACAACGTTGGCAAAGTCGTCCGGTGACCAAGAGCGGCGTTTTTCTTTGCGTTCCAGAGAGCCACGTCTTGTCAATGTTCCGCTCATATCATTAGCCTTTCTGCGCAGTTGATCAAAACTGCTAGTTGACGACTTGCGATCCAAGCTATTTGAGCTAGCGGCAGAGCCCAAGGTGGCTGTGCCACCGCTGCCGGATGAATCTCTTTCGCCAGCGCTAGAGTCCTTGTTCTCAAAGCTGTCGCCATTAAAAACATTCGTCAAATGTATAGCCGTCCAAGCGAAAGGCATACGATATTTTCCCAAACGCTCGCAATAATCTATTGCATTCGACTTTGCTTTCTCTCTGTACTTGTCTTTGTCTTCTTTGAGATATGGTTCCACAGAGTTGTTAATATCGCCTTGGAGTACTTTTTCAAGTCGAATGACAAGGAATAAATCCTTACTTGGATAAGAAAGTTCAAATATGGCGGATCGACTTTGCGTGCTAATATCGGCACAGCGAACATGGTTTGAAAGCATTTTGTTTAGGCTGTCCGAATTCATATCGAAGTAGAAATTCTCAGAAAGCTTTTGACGCTCTTTAGCATCATAAATGGCCATCGAGGCAAATATAGGTTCCACTTCTAACTCCAATCTTAGTTGCAGACATTTTACTTGAATGCGATGACCCTTATGTTCCACTGGCAACTCTGCGGGTAGCCTGCGCTCAATTACTTCTTCGGTTTCAATGTCTGGGTAGAGTGAAAAGAATTCCTCTTGCCGATCTTCCTGTCGCCGTGCGTCATTTAATTGATCAATTTGGTCTGGCGGTACGTTGTCCAACAAATTGGGAATAAGCGGGTCATTTATAGATCGTCGTAAATCAAAACTGGCCCAAGAGCTGCGAGGAGTAAGCGTGTCGGTACACGAACTAACGGAGGCTAGACTGGCTATTGACTGTCTAGAACTAGGTGTGCAGCTTTCGCTCTTATCGATGAATGCTTCGTCAAACGACGAGAAGTCTTTGTCAATCTCAAATTCTTGCTGGTATGCTGTCGGGCTTATAGTTTCACGATCAATACGCTCTCGGGCACAACATGAGCTTGAGTAATGGCGTTGTGCATATTCGACGACTTTCCAAGGTCGCGTGTAGGAGCGAATGCATTCTTGTACATGTTTTGGTAAATCAGAACTGAAAATTCAAGAAAAATTAAATGTGTATAAAAAATACAATTATAAAATCCATTTCTTACATATTCTCTTTGGGTACAATGTGGTCAACAGTTCGAATTTTTCGCGGTATTGTTTTTACTGTTACATCTCCTTGGGGAAAATCCAAGATGTGCTTTAACGGATCTCGGTTAATAATGTTCATGTGTTGGGCAACAAACTCTTCATAATCAAGTGGTTCGGTGAGGGAGAGCTTAATAACAAAAAAAAAAAGTCGTGAGCTGAATACAAATTTTTGGTGAGATGCAAACTTACCGTAGATGAGTATATTGAAGAAGAGTTTGTGGTCTTAGACTGCATATGAACATTAACGTTTTTGCGCACATCAGACGCCGGTTGCCTGACGAAAGTACATAAATATGTGTGTAATACAAAAATTATTCGACCAGACATGAGTGGCTATTCGACCGACCACTGTGTGAAAAGGGTGCGGTTGCCATAAAGTCTTTGGCTTTGCTGTTTAACTCTCTACTTACTTGGATACTTTTTGCACAAACGACCTTTGTGCGGTAGACATTTTGAAACTTTATTATAGCAGTGCAATAATACTACAAAAATATTTCCTAATAATTAAAAACAAGACAATGAGCAGAATACAAAAATATTGAGATGAGAGTAAACTACCCGATAGCTTACCGATAAGTTGTGGCGGTAAGCCAATTAATTTAGACTATGTCAAATTCATTTTTTTAATCATCTTGCCCTCAGTTATAAAACGAAGAAATTTAATCCAAAACTTGTCTTATATTTTTAAGCATTCACTTGCAAAAAGTATAACGATTTAATATTAATTTCGTTTTTGTCAGCTGCTTTTATCCGACAAAATAATGCAGCTCCGTACTCGCTTTGTTATTTACAAAACATCGATAAGGTTCATGCTATCGGGCTGTTAAACTCCGCGGTAATTGGTGTTGGTTTCAAACTTAACAGCAGCCTAACATCCCGTGTATTTTTACGTGGCGTCAATGTACGATAACAGAATTGGCAATGGACGCAATTTCAAAAGACAGACCATATAAAAATCCATAGTGTAGATGGCCAGAGGTGATACCCTGGATCGAAAGTCACATAAACAATTGTTGGGGGTGACATGACTGCCCGTGAGAGGGTATACAATATACACAAAATGTGATTGAAATTATTGCTTACAGCTTGTCATAATTTGCTGTCGACTGGCGGCGGTTAAGAGAGGGGAAAAGTGCAGCCGACCATGGGAGTGGCGCGACATTTTAACACCACATAAAAAAGATTAAGACATAATTAATTTTAAACATTAATTGTTAACAAAGACATTAAGCGGTCGCAATTAATTTTCCTGAGAATATTAAAGAGCAAATTTATTTTTATTAAGAAAAAACAAAAATATTTACATTTGCATTTAATGCAGAGGTTCATGTGTGCACCTTATGAGCTCTATAGTATTTTAAGATCGAACTGTGTTGACGTAAATTTTAGGCCTTTTTTTAGTTTAAGTATCTTTTACACGATTATCTGCTTGCGGCTCACTCAGGCCATACCACATTTTATGGTTGTACTTATAGAATTTAAAAACACAAAATGACATCTGGCAAAACGGGGCAATGCGACTGGCCTATACATAAATATGTATGTATGTATGTACATATGTATGTCTGCATTATTTGTATGCACAACTCGCCCCCTAACTTCCACAACACCCACAAAGAATACAAAACTGTCGCCCTGACACTCAAGCTCTTAATGTGGTAATCATAGCATGTTGAAGCTTGTAGGAAGTAGGAATGCGTTCAGTGTGTTCTATATCTATAAAAATCATCGCAGCAGCTGCCAGCTGTATTTGAAAGTGAAACTTGTAGCCCAACCAAAACCGTATTACCGGAAACGAATGCAAATTAAAATAAACTGACATGTGTCTCCCTTTTTCTTAAGGAGTTCATATCGCTTGCGCCACTTGGTAAGCAAATGGGATCATTTGCTGCCAATATCAAATCTTGAGAATTACCTTTTTTGCCACATGCTTACAATTTAATGCTCATAAAATATACACATGTAAATATTGTTCATAAATAAAATCGCAAATAAGTCAGATGTTTGACTTGCCATAAAAAGATGAGCGTTATGCTTTGTTGTGGGTGAGTACAAGGTATACTTAACAAGGTAGCCGCACTCGCTCTCTCACCTAACCTTAAATAAGTGTCAGTAAAAAAAAGAGCGTGCATGCATGCACATACATACACACATGTGTGTAAGAAAAATTAGTCCGCTGTGATGCGTCTCGATTCGAGACTGAAATATAGTAAAGTAAAGAGGGCGATAGAGCGAGAAAGGCTACCTTGTTAACTATACCTTGGGTGAGTATACAGTTACTTTTAGCTACAACTAGCCTAGCTGTTAACAAGTGTTCTTAAGTAACTGTAAAAGAAGAGAAAATATATGTATGTGTGTGTGTATGTATATAGGCATGTGCCTTGCACACACATATGTATTTTTATCAATTCTATGCATTGGCGGCAGCGCCTTTTGGTAGTCTGTGCCTGTAATGTGGCTCCTTCGGTTGCGTGATTGAACTTTTGTGCCAGAAATTATAGTCGCTATTGGCCATTGGTTTCGTTTTCATCTGACGCCAACGACAGATGCGACTGCATTTGGCGACAACTAAGCTTCCCATTTGGGTGCCAACATTACATTGCCAAGAATTTTCGAACAAAGTCCACTTAGTGACATTCTGACAGTCTGTTGCTCGTATTCGTGTTTAACTTGCACATGTAAAAGCATATGTATGTATATATGTACATACATACATATATCAATACGTATTCCTTTTCATAAAAATACGCATGTATCAGTTTTTTTTTTACTTTTCTTTTTCGCGGATGCGGATTTAGTGACTTGACTGTGGATATTACAAAATTTAATCGCTTCCAGCAGAGTGTTTTAATATACATATGTTTTCATATTTGAAAGCTTATTTAAGTTAATAATATATAGTATCGGAAGTAGATATGTCTTTAGTGTACGTGCATAAGTGTTTGTACAGCAGTGAAAAACATTCATCGCGCTTTTTTATCATTGAAATATGATTTTTGTATTGACAGATGTATGCTACAATTACGTTGAAACCTAAGTCAACAATTCGCTGTTAAAAACAAACAACAGCTGTGCTGATATAAGAAGTAAGGCTAAATGACAAATTCAAAACACTTAATCAAGAATGCTACCGATCATAAAATACGTATGTATGTAAATACTCGATAAATTGAGACGAGTCTCCTTAAAGTAAATGAACACTTGGACAGGAATCCGAACTCTGTTATGTTATTAGTTATATTTATTGCCTACTTCGCGACAGCATCAATATTTCATTTGAAAATGTGTACATTGGGCAGATTTTAAAAGAGTGGAAAACTGTTAAATAATATTAAGTTATCAAATATAAGCAAAACTCCAAGAATGTATGCTTTTTACCTGAGCATATTAGTTCGATATGTTTTCAGCGAAAAGCACCTGACAAGCCAGCCAGTTCAACCGCATATGCGGCAATTAGTTAAGGCAAGACAGCAACGAATGCCTGACGGCATATCGACGGTGGCAGTTGTTGTGCACCTTTCGATTGACACGATCTGAAAGGGGCACAGGACAGCTGAGCACATCTTGCTAACTTTAAGACAATAAAAGGCGTACCAAGCACGTATTTATACACGCATACAAACTTTGCTATACATATGTATGTATGTATGAGTATCATCATATCGTCCAGCACGCAAATTAAGAATTCAAACCAGTTGTAGTCGAGACGACAAGTGGGTAAAGACTGGTCAATGGATCGCCGTACACGTTTTGTGGCATGTGTCAACATTAAGGCGCGGCCAATGTGACGCATCTGGCTCCAGCTGTGTTTTGATGGAACTTTGCCTGGTGTTTGCTCTTTGCAACTTGCCAACCTGCCAACCTGCCGTCAACTGCAGATAGCAAATACATACATACTTATTTGGCGCCAAACAGTGGTGTCAATATGATCCCTCTCAAACTCATTGAACCTACGACTTAGACATTTACTGTTAGTTTTTCAAAACTCCCCCCTACTGTGCGTCTGGCGCCAGCTAAAGTTCCTGGGTGTGTAGCCTTTTGCGAAAAAATATAAAGACAACAATATATATTTAAAAAGGAATTGTACAAATGCCATTGTATGGCAGGGTCAACAGACAATAGCCGAAAAAAATAAAACAGCAGGTCAATTTTATAGCAGGTACTTAAAATTTCCCAAAGAGCAGGTATGTCCTTTTTCAAGACCTGTCTGTAATACTCGTCATGGTATATTTGAGGGCAAATGCATATAAATACGTTAACGTAAACCTTATAAGCAAAAAATAATGTGTCCTGACGAAACTAATTAATCGTGCAAAATTATTATAAAAAGGTATTCAATAAGTTAAAGTATTTCCAGCACCCACATACTACCTTGGCATATAAGCATCCGCGTGCAGGAGTAGCCATCTCATTAACTCTCACCAGCAGCAGTCTGGGGCTCAACTTGATTAATGGCAATGTTCAGCCTTAAGCGATCTCGATTTTTGTATTAACATAATGCTGCCTGTGTTCCTCCTGTACAATTTAATGTTGACTTGAAGGCAAACAGTAGCCGATAATAAGGAATAAGGTTTCTCCATTTCATGAACATTGCACAGCATTTGCTTTATATACATACATATACTCTTTTATGTCTTTTTGGCCTGGGATCTCTCGTCCGTACAACGTAAGAGCGTGGGAAATAAAACTATTTTACTCCTTTGCCACATTGCGTGTTTAACATGCAGCTTAACAATCGCATTGGCTATGAAATTTTTGGACATAGCGTAAATTTTTGGAAACCAAATTGTGTATTGTGGCGTTTGCATGCATTTGATTGCTGCTGGTTGCTATTGAACCTTGGCTCGGGGCTGTCACGTTGTTAAAGGCAGCTTCTGATTGATCCTAATTTGTGCATACGCACTTTAGTATATATTTAATTATTTGATTGGGTAGCAAGCCCCAAAGCATGCACATAATACTAATACAAAGTCTTTCGACTTCAACTATTTGAAAAATTCCGTTAATAATCTAACACATGTAAGGAGATGACTCAACACATGGAATTTAAGAAAACAAAAAGAAAATATTCTCACGCCATACCCAAAGAAAAGCAGTAAAGCAATTCCCTACGCTAAAGTGTGCCCTTTTCGCAAATATCAAACATAAGGTCTACTATCTTTGGTTCTGGTCACCATATGTGCCATCAGTCGCCGCCGACTGTGCAATTTCCATGAAAAATCGCAAGAGTCAAGCTGACGCCGCTTGAAGGTCTTTCACGCACATGTGCTGTTTTGTCGTCTCTGTCTGCACACAAACACAAAGGCACAGACATACATACATATATAAGAAACATGCAATGTACTCTACTTCAGTTATCGACGCCATTTAGTCTCAACGGCAACTGAAAACTAAAAGCGTATTTTTCTCATGAAAATAAAAATGTTTTCAGTTTTTCTATCCCAAATGACAAGCGTGTTAAAGCTCACGCAAGTGTAACTTAATTTTTGGATGTTGCTGAATCCTTACACGTGATTCGGTTGGTTGTCATGGCTCTTTGTTGTACGTAACATATACTCCCACTAGTGACGTCACATGCGTAAACATGTGAACATTACGGCAACGAATGAAAGTACGCAAGTATTTATTTGTACTATGTTCATGCATGAATGTTGCATTGAATCATAAATAAACACAAATTTGGCTTCTGCTTTGTCGCCAGTTATGTTAGTATCGCAACTCTTCTCATTTGCCATCATCTTAATAGACGTTAACTTAGTTTCTTTGGACTCCCAAGTTAAGAGCTTTAAACATTCCGCAATAAGGTGTGCAAACGTCATGAGAGGTGCACCGTGCGCAAAAAAGAACATGAAAAACAAGTGCAAAATAATTATTGAAATTCTAGGAAGTTACAAGAACATGAATTCTTAGTTGCATACCTGGGCAAAACCCAGAAATTATCAATCGCCCTGTACGTCGGTAATTATATTATGCAGACTTAAAACAATTAGCGTTTGAGACTCGGCTAAAACAATAGAAGTGATGTCTGGCGCGGGTCTGGTTCCAAACCAGGTAGTCTGCTGTTCATATATTGAATTCTAAATACATGCATAAGAAAGGACAACAAAGTGTGGAAAGAACAAGGCTTGTCCTCTATAGCTATGTAGCCCAGACAGCTTTAAGTGCTACCGATACTTGCTGCACACTTAGGACAAAAAAAAAAGACGTAGAAAAATGTTATTGATACGAAAACTTTCTACAGAAACAAAAACTTTAAAATAAGCAATTCCAGGGTTAAAACATTTTTAACGTAACGAGCCAACATTTTGGTAATTCTAGCTGGGTTTTGAAAAGAAACTGTTCAGTTTTTAAAAAAGAAATGATCAAATTACGCCGACACACGTTCAAAAAAAAAAAAATGCTAGTTAGTATATCCTTGAACTTGCAACAAGAAATAAGTTGAAAAGCTTTGTCGCGCCCACAGTTTCAACAGTTGCTGCTGCTGTGGCGTCTGAATCAAAGCAAACAGGTTAGTCTTTAAGCCGAGTCTTGCATTCTTTTGAGCAACTCCTCAGCAACGAGTAGATGTTCAAAGATCGGCCTGCTCGACTACGAGCTGACCTATGGATAAGGTTCATAAACTTAATATAGTTAGTTCGTCTTCGTTTGCAGTTTCATGTATTAATATTATACTGATGCATATGTTTGTTCCGGGTGCTTTGAGTTTATCTTGAGTTTCTAAAGGCAGATACTTTGGATACAGGGTGTGATTGCAGGTCATCATATAAGATGTATTCAAAAATACGTCTGCCATGCACTGATTGGGAAGAATGGCTGTGCGGCATTGGCATTGTGGCCCGAAGAAGCCCTAACAATATTATTGGCTTGTCTGCAGAGTTATGTTGTTCGATGGCACGATGAGTTTTGGCTCCTTAAATTTAGAAGAAGACGGCATGATGATGCGAAACACCGCAAATTTCCTAGAAATCTTGGCTTTTTGCTCTTTTGAATTTTGGTTTTGTCTTCCTCTCCCTTAAGCTTCAAATATGCTTAGAGAAAAGAAGTTTAAAATAGAAACAGAAATGATCAAATGAGCCTTCACGTAGTTGTAAAAGCGACAAGAAAGTAAAAGTACTTCAGTCGGTTAGTTTGTTTGCAAGGAGGGGAGTACATCAACAACTATCTTCCCACTAACTATAGTAACTCTAGCTGCATTGTTGCCAAAGTTGCTTAACTTTCGAGTCATTCAGCATTGTCTTTAAAGCTGAGCGCTGAGTGTGAATGGTCTATTCTAGACGCCAATACCCACCGCGGAGTTTTCATCAGCCTATCAGTTAAGGGCCTCCAACAGAGCGTATGTGTAAATGAAACAGTTTGCCGGGCGCCCTGGCAATGACAGCACAAAATTCACACCCAACTCTTTTAAATCAAATGGAGGCCGCGTGGGCAGTCCGTGTGGCAGTGCATCGTGTAACAGTACTGTCTGCTCACCGCCAACGCTATGGGCAATCATAGACTTTGACGTGCAGGCGGTGCGTTGCGCCTGGTTGTGCGCGAAACATCCTAGACTACGAATTGCGAACGCTTTCACATGCATCTTGATAAAAAATTAAGAGTCAAGCGGCCGTTGCCAGTTGCTAAGATTTATGTAAACAGCAGACGGCCGGGCGGGGCCGGGCCGGGCCGTCCAAGCTGCTGTTGTGTGGAAGCGTTGCAACAAACTGCTGCATAAAAGTAGGGAAATGACCAATTGTGTGGAATTCCACATGGCGGCGTTAAAACTGGCTCGGCACTTGAAGATGCAGCATCTGCACCGCTGACTCATTATAATTCACTTCACACTAAGCACACAATGTGCCCGCATTATTGCAACGGTCGGCCCGGTCGGTCGGTCGATCAAGTTGTCTTTGGGGTCTGCATAAGGCGGTGGAGCTTTGGCCGCATAAATCCGCACAATTCAATCTGTTTTAAGAATACCGCCTATTGCATACAAAATTCATTTCACTTGCGTAGAACCACCAGAAAACACAACAAAAAAAGAAGGCAAACCACGATGACAACCAGAGACGCAAAAGCTGCTGCAGCAACAACTCGTTTGCATGTGGCATCATCATCAGCAGCCGACCAAAGCGAGGCCAGAAACCAGACGTTTATGCCAGTTGTGCCTAAAAATATGTATGTAGATATGCATATATACGAATGTTTGTCTACCATTCGCAGTTTCAAAGTCCCTTCGTTATAAGCGTATGGAAGTGCAGATGCTGCAACGACAAAAGTCAGTTGAAAATATGACACAACTGGCGCCACCGCATCAACAGCCAAAGCGTACAGCCGAAGCCGATCCCATGCCCTCTAAAGAGCGATGATTATATTTCACAACATACTTTAATCTTTTCAGAATTTCAAATATGTTTGATATACGTAACAGTCTTCGTTTTAATAACTAAATAGTTTAATAAACGCTAAGTTTTGTGACTCCTTTACAATGCTGTAATAATATTCTTAACTGACAAATACTTTTAAGTTAATAAGCAGCAACAAATATGTTGGCTCGTCGTTTTTTGTTTCATTCATAAACTCAGCGATAAGACAGCACGACGCGTTGCCTCGAACATGCTTGCTGGTTCGATACACATACGACGAGAGTTGATTTTCAAAATGTTTGACTAGAGAATGTAGCGTGACAATAATTTTGCATTGTTAAAATAATATTTTTTTAATAAATTTGTATTATTTACCCAAAAAATAAGCAGCATTTGTGAATCTGTCTAACAAATATATCGCTGCTAAATTGGTTACGAGAAGTTCGAAATATTCAAAGCGCCCATCCCTAAGCGCAAAACAACCGGTTCGACCGCGTGCTGCATTTTGCATGAAGCGAACGTGCATGGTCGTCTCAAAACGAAATTTACTCTCGTGGTTAATAGACGTGCTGTGCTGCTGCCTGTCGGACGTGTTCTGTTCGAGAATGCGTTCTATAGTGTGAACAAACAATTCAAAAAAACGCATCAGATCGCTTAAGTGTTTAATACTTGTGGAATAATAAAAAAAAAAACTCTCAAACAAATCTGAAAAATTAAAAGTGCGGATAAAGCTTTAGCGGCTAAATTCATAAAATAGATATCTTTGACGTGTTATTGATATCTTATCAGTTTGAGTGAAGTTACTGCTGCTGCCACAGAGCAAAAAATTAATTATTTACAACAAAAGGAATATTTTCTAGCTCGTTTTATGGATTACGCGTTGCTCAATTCTCTCAATTCAACTATGGAAGTCGTCAAAACAGATCAACTTTACATGCAGCTTAATTCAGCGGAACTCGAAGCAATTATTAAAAAAGGTAAGATACTTATATTTATACATGGCTTATATTTATACTTGGCTTGACAATGTTATCTTAATTCAATTCCTCCGCGAAAAGGGCGATTTTTGCTTGACTTCTTACTCAAAAATCTTTCGGAGCGTAGGAAAATAAACTTTTTTTTACACACTTGCAAAACGATGTGTGGTTTAAATAACAAGGTTAATGACAGTTAAATAACTACCAATTTACAAAACAGCTGTTAAAATATAGAAATGACGGATTTGAAAAAAAAAATTTAACGTGTGTTCCAAATGAAAATAATAATTATATTATTAATAAAAAATGGCGTCTCTGTTTTTAAACACAAACACAAATAGTAACGCCTTTTTTTATAGTTTGAATAACACATTTTTTTTTAAAATCTAAATGAATGCTTGACTTCATTCAAACTTCGATACCTCCGGTATTTCATAGCCAATTTCAATGAAATTTCACTACTTTGTCTATGCTATAATAAACTTATTTAAAATCCATATATCAAGTTTATTGCTCTTAAATTCAGGGTAGAATAAATCGTTCTCACTTTCATATTATCATATTTTCGCAATACATTGTTAACCGCCACCAGACGGATGAGCATAACTGTAAACAGTGGCGCCATCGAATGACGGCGCCGTTTGGCAATCACATTTAGCTTTTTTGACTCAGCTGCTTGTCGCTCCGCCACATCCCTGTTGGTCAAGAGTGGGGTCACATCTCGTCGCGACAGTGCAGCTACAGCAGCCATTTAGATACATTTCAACTATTTTTTTCTTTTTATATATATTCTGACTTGCCGTGCAGTTACTTAAAGAAGCTTTTGGCAACATATTTTTGGGTTGATAGGAATGTGAAACTGTGGGATTTATGTACAAGAGTTTTCTGCCAAAATAAGCAGATGTTCTTGGCGCAATATGCCAGGTTTTCTTTATAGTTGTAGAAAGGCTTTAATAGTTAACGCCAGTCGGAGTATAATATGGTTCAAGTTGCAGTTTAAAGTGTGATTAGGATTAATAGCCAACTAATGCTGTGCCTAGCAGCGTGCGGAACAGAAATGTGAAATCAAGAACATCCCCGACTTTGGTACATTTAACTAGATTTTGTTAAGACACGTTTACAACTATTTGCAACTGTCTTTTCGGTTAAACATTTTATTAGTTTTCTGTTGTTTCATTCATAAAAATGACTCGTCATTTTACTATTGCAATCTAATGCGCTCATACGTTACGCTTAGAGCTATGGTGATAAGCAAATGCTTCCCACACACGCAACCTGACAGCAATCCAATAGGCAAACAGACTCTGTTTGATAACCTTTGCCTTTGCCTGACTTTCAGTATGAGTTTGCAGCTTTCTTGTTTATTGAAATGCAACTTTTTTAAAATATATTTCATTAGAAGTCATTTATTTTCGGAAGAAAAGGCTGATAATATCCAAACGGCTCATCTGTTTTACTCAAAAGTTGCTAGATTGGGTTGTCGGCTCATAAGCGGTTTCAGATTACATAAAATAAGCCCAAAAAATTATATTTGAACTTTTCAATGACTAAGAACTTTATCTAATCTGTTGTTCGCGAAACCTGACAAAAAATCTCAAAGAAATAAATAATTTACCTTAAGAAAGTCAACATTTTCTACATGAGCGAAAAGGTAAACATTTAATATTATAGCAAATAATTGTTAAGTTAGACGGTGTAACGCCTCCCATATGTAGTTAACATTTTGAATATACAATAAAAAATATTTAGTTAGCACTATTATTTATGCAGGCCGTCTTTGCAGTTGAGCAAACTTACCTTTGCTCTTACCGAAGGTAAAGAGTCTATTGGGTTTGTGCAAAATCCATCAGGGTGTCTGACGTCTGCATGAGCGAAACTCTGCTTTCGATTCCGTAGCTAGAGACTTGAAACTCTTTCAAAAAAGCCTATATCTTCCATAGTTTGAGCTAAAGCCACCAAATTTGGTGTCAAGATTGGTGATGAAGTCCCCCAAAAAACTGCAGAAATTCTAGCTAAAGTACCAGGCAAACGAAAATCAGCAGCTGAATGCCAACGAACGCACTTAAATTGGTGGGGTATACTAACAGTAATAAGCCACTTGCTCATTGTCCAAAGGAGAGTTATTTTCCGTTCTCATTTAAGTTATTTCCCATTTTAACTGTCAACAAAAACACCTGCTGCTGACTTCTGTTCGCGTGGTAATTTAGCTAGAATTTCTACTGGTTTCTACCCAGTTTTCCATGCTCAAATCACTATCAGCCAATCTTTGAATGCAGCTCACACCTCTGCCGCTTGCGTATCCCTCTTGTTAGCCCTTTTTAAACAGGCATCGAGTATACTGCAGTCGGTTGCGTTCGACTGCAACGTTTCCACTTGTTTGGTCTAAAATTAGCAAAGCTAGCAAAAATATTAATAGCTGTATCAACATGAAATAAAGTCACATGCGTCTTGCTGATCATGTTAGAAAAACGGTATTTAACTGTGGGAAGGTAGACGGATATAATGCTTTCGATAAGTTTTTATTACTAGGAAACATAGTTCAGGAATATCCAAGATTTGTAACTTTCTAAAAGCCCATTTGAAGAAGAGGAAATGAAGAGAAAACCAAAAACTTTTGTCTTCATTTTCCATACCTTAATGTACGTTAATAGGTGTCCATGGTTTAAATAAATAGACGATCTGAAGTGAACTTCAATTAAGTTTTTCTTCCAAATTCGTTGTGGAGTTTAATGAAAGATAGAGAGATATCGATGAATGAGTAAATTTAACAATTTCGAGCCTTGTTTATTTTTATTAACTTAAATATTGATTTATATAAATAACACTCTTTTGATTAATTTTAGATTATCCAAGTTCAAACGATCGCGATGCGGGCTTTTGTTCGGCAAGTTCGGAAAGCGAAGGTGGCGATGATTTGGCGTTAGAACATGCACGCAGCGGTGGAAGTCCCAATACCGGAATAACGGAAGAAGACTATAGCGCTATGAAAGAAAAAACAGTTTCGTTGGTACGCAATAAACGCAAAAGCATGGAACCATCAAAAGTTGTGGAGCCAAGTTCGATGTCATGTAGCTCTTCGCCCGCAGCAAGTTCGTGTGGGGCAGTGTCAGGTCCACTTAAGAAACGAATACGGTATACATCTTCGGCTGACTCGGCGGTTATGTTGACACCACCAGCTCTTTTGTCCCCACCTCACAATGCCAACCCCAAACCCACGCCCATCGTATGGGATCCTAGTCAATTGCTGCCGTGTGAACAGATGCCAAATCCTGCGCAAGTTTTTTTACGTCATCCAGGCGTTACAACGTTGCATCGCGCGTTCGCCTTGACTACGCAGCCCGAACAGCAAGAACCCTTAGCTTTGGTTTCAAAAAAGCCGCAGTACCATGATGCTAAAATCATGCTCTCGAGTCCTCAGTGCAAGACGGATGCTAGTACAACGCAGAAAACCTCATCGAAGGAATGCAACGAGACAATTTTAGAAGAAAATATTGATTATATAGGCAAAGATCAACAAAATAGCTTTTCATCGAGACCGCAGCAAAGGAACTATAAAAATATGACGCGCGAGCGCAGGATTGAGGCCAATGCTCGCGAGCGTACCCGTGTCCACACCATTTCAGCTGCCTACGAGACATTACGTCACGCTGTTCCAGCGTATGCAAGCTCCCAAAAACTGTCCAAGCTTTCGGTATTGCGCGTAGCATGTTCCTACATACTAACCTTAAGTCGCATGGCTGGCAAGGACTACAGCTCCGATCAATGTGAGCCAAGCATTGCAGATTGCATCGAGGCAATTAGTTCAACCATTCAAACCGAAGGAAAAGTCAAACGCAAGAAAGACGAGTAAAGGAAACTGCTTCACATCTTAATTTTGACTGAGCTACCACTTAATTCGTTTAAGTGTGTAATTTTACGTGTTGTCATAATGGTAGTTCCTGAGCAGTTACTTGTATCCAAACTAGACAAAGGATATGCGCAACTTAGACATAGTTAAGGTAACAGTTAACCAAACAGCTTTATAAGTCTAATAAGCCTAATAAACGGGGGAAACCACACACGCTAGAAGGTAACTTTGGTAACAGCGGTATAAACAGCTTAATATTATAATGTGTAAGGGTGTGAAATCAGCAATGTGATCTTATTTTAAACTCGCTTTAAATATAACCATCTACAATATGTTAGGCAAAGTACAAAAAGTAAAATATTCATTTAATATTTGTGAACTTTTGAAAAGACAATAAATGTAACCATACACAAGAAAAGCCTTTAGACAGTCCCACGACCGTTTGTACTACATATAAACAATATACATACATACACGCCAATTGTATTGCCTTGGCTTGTGTTTTTGAATTTTTGATCAGATTTAAGAATTAAAAAAAAATATTAAAGATATTTTGAGTCATTTATCCTCGATGTAAACTATCTATTTATAACTGATAATCTCATTTTATATATGTACATACATACGTATAAGTGCCATAAGAGCTGTATGCTTAAATACAAAATTGACTATCATAGTACATTAAAAATGTGTTTCCGTGTAAGTGGGACGGACCGATTACTCATCCTAGTGCGAGCGTACCGGAGGAGAAATTAAATAATCTTATCAGGCTACGAAAGAACAAAATAGTAAGACAGAGATATAGAAAGAGTTTGAAGCAAACAGGTGCTCGGTTCATCAGCACCAAGAGTTTCAAGAGCTGTTTAGGGACACTTGTACTAGCCCACGGCTTTTATCGGGCACAGAGGTACATACGTACATACAAGCATTGCCATTAAATATCAGTGGCAAGAAAGGTGTTCCGATGATTAATCCGCATTCTTGGTGCAAGCGTACTAATTAAACCAAAAAATGTATTACTTTTTAGCAACATCCACTTGACCTAGTGTGCAATAGCGGGTTTAAATTACATCAGCTCGAAGCTTATGACAAACTCGTTTTCTAAAGCAAGCTGTTGTTGCTGCGATAAAATGTATAATGCAGCCGTCTGGCGCGAAGCATCTAGTATATATTTTATTAAGGTAGTTTTTAATATATACCCTTTACCTAATGGCTTAGAAGCTACACCAAATATCAAATATGTGTTTCAAGACTTGAACAAGCAAGCGTACCACCATAAAATTGTAAATCATGATGTAAATTATTGAGCGAAATTCCCTTTGAATTAATGCTTATTGCGTTTCCGATCGTAAAGTAATATTGTTTGATTTTTAATGGAGTTAAGGAATTTCATTAGAATTAAACACCAGCACTTAGTTTACAAGTACAAAGCTTGTAACTTAGATAATATATTTGTTTTAATTTAAGAACGTTTGAATATTTAATTAGCTGATGTAATTTAGACACTTGATTGCGGTCTTATCGGGTTGATTATAGTATAATCTTATGGAATCTCTGGGTAATTGAGAAAGTAGTAGTGTGAGGCTCTACCAGATGCCTTTTCTGCAGTTTTTTGATGCACAATACATTTAAGTTATTAAAATATAATACGACTAAATACCAAGTACAAACACATATTGAAGCTAATCTTTCTTTGCAATATTAGCAAAGCCCAGAAGTTCGTTCAACTTCAGCAAATACGAAGTTTTTGCTATATAGCTTATAATAAACGTTTAGCCTTAAATGTTTTGAACGAAAGTTCATATATTTAATTGCTAATTTGTCAAATACCAATTTTAAAGTAAGTAAATAATTGTATATGATTATATAAGAAAGTTTTAACTTTTGCAGCGCCAATTCGATAAAGTTTAAGCTTTGCTTTAAATGCTGACTGCACGGTTTTTTTTAAGGCACACACATGAAATCGTTGTTGTAATATAATCGAAAGACATTCAAAGTCAACGACATAAATCTTGCGGACGCATTACAAATTACACAAAATTAATTAATATTCTGTCATAAATGGCATAAAACCAAGATGTTTCAATGATTTTTTTATGCTTTGGCTTAAGCCTGATCCCAAGTAATGGAAAAAGGAAGACTTGAGATTTGTGGTTTAGGTTTGGGCATATCAAATCAAGTTTGTTTTCAAATTATCGAAAGGCTCTTCTTCATCTCTGAAAATGTTATCTAAATCGGTTGACAAACTCCGGAGATATCGAAGTTGGAAGTTAGGTGAAGCATTCAGTACCGCATTTTCCCTATATGAAGGCGTAATCTCTAGGATTCAGGGTATCTCCAAGTCGAGTTTCCTTACTTGTTTCTTAGATGAAAAAGTTAATACGTATTTGAGCACACGCAGCAAAAACAATTTATAGTACTTCGCTTCCATTGTCGACTCAAAATATTAGCATTTGTGTTAACAATTGAAACAATAACTACAAGTCAGCAGATCACATGTTATGATATATATATATAGCAGCAGTAAAAAGAGAAAATTTGCACAAATATCGTGCAAACCAATAGAGCTCTAAAAATAGCTCCACCAACTGTTGCAGTATTTTGACAGGCCCATTGGCTTCGCACTTTTGGCAGGTGCTAACGTCGATTTTTGGATTCATCTTATCTTTCAGTAGTAGTTGGGGGGGCGTTAAAATGATGATATCACACGTTGTTGGACAAATAACGTGAGTAAACAGTTAACATAAGATCTTAGGGCTTCTCGAGCTATAAATAAATACGCCTAACTCGATTTTTGCTGTAGATGGAAAAGGCACAGACATCATTTCACTCGATAAGTATTTTGTTTGATTCTCATAATGAACTTTTCAAAAGTATTTTGTAAACATAGCATATAATAAATTGCAAGAAATTTGATTGGAATGTTTGCTTCCAAATTATTTGTATAAATTTCTGTGTGTATGTGCAAAAGAATGCTTGCATACGTATACAGACGCGTTAAAAGGGGCCCAACAGCTGGCGTCGCTTAGTTAAAAACAACTCAAAAGCAAATTATTTGCATACTGATGCTAAATTGCACGCCAAGTCAAAGCAGCCTGGGTAGTAGGTAGTAGGGAGGGGCGCTAGACAGTAGTGGGGACGGAGTTGGCACAAACGCACGAAACATTGGCGCCCAGCTAGCAATGCACAAGTGACATTCTTAAAATAAAACAAATGAGAAATAATTTTTTTATTCGCCAGCTATTCGACTAAGAAATACTCAAAACTTTAATCGCATAATACCTAAAAAAAAATATTATTAATATTAAAGCCCATATCTAAAAGCACATAACGCCGAAACTAATTTAATGAAAGTTTTTTGTGCTTCCCTTATCAAAATTAATCAAACTTCGATTTGTGTTTGATGACACCCTACTTATTTATTTAAACAAACAATGGGTATTGTACAGTCTAGGCCAAATGACAGTTGTTGTCTTACGTCTGTGAACCATCCAATCGAAACATCTAATAACGTTTCGACATTTCTTTAATTGTTCACAATATTATTTAGCTTAAGAAAACAATTTATTACCAAACGATAACAACTATATCGTTTGTTTTTTCATAGGACCTTCTTTCGAAGTTGTATTATTGTAATGCAAGTAATTATGTATGCAACAGTTAAGGTACTGGCGCCACTTAAGCGGCAACAAAATGCCAACAAGACCAAGACGATACCTGCCGCTAATCATGCAAAGCCAACACCTGGCACAATACCAATGCATGAAGAGTCCACCCACACACACAGTGGCAACTCTTGCCTTTATAACAAAACAAACATTGCCGAGCCGGATCGAGCGATACTTATCAGCCAAATAATTTACACGTTTGCTTCGCTGCCAGCTGTGGCCAGTGTGCAACCGCCTGGCTCTGGTCAGTCGTTCTGTCGTCCGAAACTTAAATCAACCTGCAGCTTAAGAAGACATGCACCGATGGCGCGTATGATTTCACACTGCAATAAAATATTTTGAGCGGTGTGGCAATACAGAGGATTGTGAATATTGTTTATTATAAACTCTGTCAATGGTCAATAAGTTGTAATGTTGGGCTTCGTACATACATATATGCATGTATGTAAGTACGAAATACTGTGAATGCAAACAAAATCGCTCTCTCGCATGCACAAAATGTAACGGAATCTCTCTCAATTGAGAGTCGATCGGCTTTACGCATTCAATGTCGCGATTTTGTTTTCGGCTGTTTACCATTTAGTTTGTGCAGAATTTTCACAGTGGCAGTGTGGAGAGTTGTGTTATTGAAGAGACTCAGCCGGAGTGTGTAAAGTTACTTACAATGTAAGCTTAATTAATATATTTTATTTGTGAATTAACATATCTATTTGCATAAATATCTGTATATGTTTGTATAAATGAGCGTACAAATATGCAGACGTTTGTATACGCATATGTATGTACATACATACATATGTACATATGTAGCTGTCACCGGCAAAAAATTAATTGAACGCCGAAATAAATTTCGCAGTGCTATTAAAAAGTTATTATTTAAGTGTCAACATAACATAGTAATATGATCCAATGTACGAATGTGAATAAGTTTCTAACAAGGCTCATCAATAATTATTTGATATTGAGAGATAATTTCGTGTGTTCAGTTTATTTTGTGCCGGCGTCATCTGTGTGCATAAATACATACATATGTATACGTGTGTATACAGGTGCAGTTAGCGAGAAACGCACCGTTAAGTTGTGAGCGGCCGGCTGTCTGTCGCGAGATGTGCCAGTGTGTCTATATGTACATACATATGTACGTCTGCATATTCGTATGCATATTTTTTACATGTATAGCTACATGTACATATGTTTGTATTATGCGCAAAATCTTTAGTTTTAATTTTTTCTCTATACGCAACATACATACATATATGTATGTACAATGTATATGCATGCATATGTATGTATGTACTTTGTCATCTATTCAAAGATAAATATATTTATCTCTTCAACTTTTCTGCCTCTTTCATTCGGCTTTCAATACCTAGTTGACATAGTTTGATTCGTCGTCTTCTAGACCAAAGCCTTCATACAGACCGAGCGAAAGGTAGCAAGGGGTTATTTTGTTATCGAATATCGCAGATATACTCTTATGCAGGTTTCGTATGTTGACGTGTGGCCAATGGTATGGTCATAAGAATTAAGGTCCACACGGGATCCACACCACACATACAATGTGCATCAAACATAAGTGAGGTTAAATGCTGTTCAAGTGTTTAAAATTCACAATAAGTATAAAATAAAGCAGACTATATGAATGCAAAAAAAAAAACCAAAACAATGTTGTTGCATGAACATACTGGAATTTTTAGTGACTCGTGAACCAAAAATTAGGAGAAAACAAGTTATAAACGACTTAAAATGCTCGATAAAAAGATACCCATTGAAAAGCATATTTTTCATTCAAGAAATTATATTCTATGTTCTAATTACAACAGATATTATAGGAAATACACAACATTTTAAATGATATGATAACATTTGCTTTGACTCGAAGGCGCAATTACACCTTATCTGTATTATGAGTACAGGGTATAAAGAAAAGGAGCACGTGGTAAAAAAAAAAGCAAAGAAACAGCAACTAGTTGCTGGCAAACGAGAAGGCCCAAAAAGGATGTGAACGATGTGCCCAACTACCATATAAAAAATATGCAATCAGATGAGTGAAAGGTTGATCTTGAGCGATATTCCAAGAAACCGGGAGCCCGGCTCGAGAAACGGTAGACGCTGTCGGTCCCTTAGACCCACAGATTAACTTAAAAACGTTGCAGGACGAGACCTTAGTTAGCATTAAGCAACAAGTTTCAGACTGTATTGTGAAACACGCTTACAAACAGAAGGAGAGCTGAGTTCAATCTTTAAAATCAGCACAATTTCAGTTTGATTTTATTAACTGAGGAAAAAATGAAATAAGTGTGAACATTGCTGTCGAAAGCTACTCACTGTTAGATATTCTTTGTCCACCATTAATTTATGTGGGATGTACGAAAGAGGAATAAAGATCAAGTGATTGATTGTATGTATGTATGTATGTGCTTTTGTTCATACTTCAGGTATGGCTTTGCTGCAACTTTACTCAAATATCTTGCGGACCGATGTACGCCGGAAAATTTTTCGTTGACTGGTTTTTGGACGGCAAGCGGCTTTTATTTAAGACTGTTGTGATATTGCGTTGTATGTGAAACAAGTTGCATTCCGTTGACCATTTCAAACAATTGACAGAAGCAGCTAACACTGCACTGGCAGAGCGGGCAGCGATGTTTAATTTAGAATGTTTCCGATGGTGCCGCACTGCGGACACATTGGTTGTGCCATGTTCTTAAAGATTGAACTACACATATGGAATATTGATAAGCCACTTAATGCAGCAATAATGGTAACATCAACTTACTTTTGTGTCCCTGCAATTACGTTCGCTCGTTTGGTTAAAATTTTGTAGAAATATTTTTGCAGCACAATAAGATTTGTTTGCCAATTTAATTATATGTTGATATACATCGACAAAATAGTTTAAAATAAGTAATAATTTTGCAAAAGATTGCAAAGAGAGTCATCAAAATAGCACAGAGACATCCTTGAAGCAGCTAATAATATCATCAACGGTGACAAATTACAGCATTGATCGAGTTATGCGCAAAATGTGAAAACGGATCAAGAAAACTGATCAGACAGCGTTATAATTAATAATTAATAACATTTCAAAACAGCAACAAATGCATCATTAATGGCAAGCGTTACTGGCATTAATTGCCCCCACCATCGGGTTTTCAGCTGTCATGCAGGACAGGTCCGGCCCAAATTGGACAAACTTTGGACGCTTTTTTCATTATGTTTTTTTTTTTTTCGGTGCATCGACATTTTAATTACGGCGGTGGCGGTGAAACAACATTTTTAAGGAACGAAGCGTTTACCATTCGCGCATAACAAATTCAAAGTCTGATTAATCACAAAACTTGGATGCAGTTTTTAAACCTACTTGCCGTCTCTGTGAACCGATCCATCCTGCAAGGTTGTTGTAATGAAATTATCGATTTTATTAATTTTAGTATGCGTGATGACAAAATAATATCGTAGTTCCAATTATTTATGATTGACTTAATCGTGCCGAATATTTTGTACCCTTGCAGATAGGATGTGTTAAATCATTAGTCAATGCATACCTAACATAGCGTGCATGATATGCAACCGTCAGCCACCCTCTCATGTTCCCAAACGAAGGGTTCCAAAATCGATTTCGTATTCAAAAAGCTTAAGAAACTAAACTTTTATCCCAGTACACTAATTGCAGAAACGTTGAAAGAGTTGCTGGTTTATTAATTTTGTTCAGGACTAACATTAATATAGTTAGGCATCAAGACGATCTGACGATCGCTGTCGGGCGCATTCTGTGGGACTGGCAATGATCCACTTCATTACCAAAACAGAAGAAAAAAATTCGTAGCACGTTCGAACTTGAACCATAAATAATATTAATTCTTTTCTCGCTGTGACAGAAGTGACTACCTTTGGCAACCTTGGGAAATATTTGCCGTCCGTCTACGCGACGTTTTCGGCGATGCCCATTTTGATACCGCTTTTTGCTGCACATGCCAAAACAATGTCAACTGTCTTGCTCAACACATGCAGACATAAACGTCAGTTTGCCGCAGCAGGTCCACAGACAAGAGCTTTGCAAGCTGGCATGAGGCGTCTTTAATCGATTATCATTTTTAATAATCAATTGAAGAAGACCTCTGCAGTCCACCTGCGTGCTTTTTATGGGCTGCAGTCAAGCTGACAGCACGTTGACATTTATGATTGGAAGCGCCCTGCAGTTTGCAGCAGACCTATTTGAGCTATGCTTTGCTTTTTGCTATTTTAATTGCAGAAAAATATGTAATATAAATGTTAAGTGGAGGATAAAATATAAAAATGTCCTTATCATCGCCGGCTGGTGTTTCTTTTGATGAATGTGGTTAAGAAATCAAATCAAGGGGTATCAATCAATACTTCCTGACTTAACAGCGAACCCTTTCGATCTGGATGCAACAAAGATAAAACAGGTAAGTTTGTGAACACAGGGCTCGAAAACACCCATCAAGAAGCCTTCTTTTAGCTCGCAAATTTGTTAACTTTACTTAACTTTTAACTTTTACTAGTGCTTGGTCTATTGGAGGCGCTTATAATTCCTTATAGAAGTCGGTTTCCAAGAAACAGATATTGTGTGCAGCATGTAAGTATGCAAAGGTTTTTATTCAGTTTTTTTAATTTTGAAACGCACAAAGGTATGCAATCAAAAACGTAGCATCAACTGAAAAATTACACATAACTTTTAAGAACTCATCATTTTATTTATTTCAACAAATAAATGGCAATGCACACGTACAACAAAACTATTAAAAAATTATTACTATCCAACATATTTTTTTTTTTATTAATTTTCTTTAACTCGAAACAGACCTGCACTAATAATAGAACGACCTGCAAGAAAGAAATAAAGCCAAAAAACGTATTATTTAATTATAGATTGAACTTACCCAGCTTCTTAACAGGGGACCTGCTGGTTTCCATAAAAACATTCCAGAGTCTGACATCCCCTCGTATGTTAACCATGTCGACGTCTGCTGGGTTCATTTGATGCTTAAAAGTCAGCAGCGAATTGCTATTGATAAATAACTCATAGCATTGCTTCCGACAGGCGATTATAAGAACAAACGCTTTTCCCGGTTCTAAATAAGTATGCAGGCGCGACACCTCGCGACTTACCCACGAACCATTTACATAGGCACTTCTCGTAATAACAGCTTTTCCGACCTTCGCGCGCTTGCTTCGCAAGAAACAAGGGCTAAATAGCAATGATACCGTAGGCTGCGGCCAAATATTTTGACCCTTCTGTAAGGCAACACTAAAACGTTGCGGCATTAGACGCACACGACCCTCAATACGCAACGCACGGCCAACAGTCAGCTTTCTGTCTTCTTCCATTCGACCATAGAATGGTATGCTCAGATGGGCTGGTTGATGATTTATGAGTGCATGAGATACCGCCGGTGGTACTTCAATACGCAGCCAATCCCGCGGCATTTTGTGCGAGAAATCAGGTATCAGGGCTTTTGAAGTATCACTGTTAAAAGGTATAAAGTTGGCCATCGAACGGCTTATCCGGATCGGATATTCCGAAACAGTAAAGACATCAATGACCATCTCAGCAACATCACCGCGCACATCTACACCAGTCAGCCACTGGTAAGGCATACGGTATTTATAAACAGCAAAGTGAAAACCATTTACCGATATGTAAAATGAATGCTCGGTTAGCAGCACTTGCATCCAAAATGTTTTACCACGTTTCAGCTGAAAAGGTAGGCTAGATGAGTTCTCCTCGGGCCCCCATTTGCCCATTAGCCGCGAGTTGCGGAGCATGTAGTTCTGTGGCAGGCGGGCGCCGATCTGCAAGACAATATCGCAACTTAATTTGTGTTGCTTTGTCTGTTTAGCCAGAAAATTGATCGCAAAGTGTTCGCAGTCGCTAAGAATTAGGCCGTGAAAGAAAAAACTGTGCCCAGGCACTGGTAGTTTAATCAGCTTCAATTGTTTACGTCGCCGAGCCGCGCTGCGTTCTTCATAGAATACAGACATAGCATCCAAGTCTCGACGGAGGGCAATGCTCCGCGCGCCTTCGTAAATATTCATGGCCTTGCAGCCGTCTACAACTCTTGTGCATGTTCAAAGAACGGCCTTTTTACAGGCGTAGATTAGGGAGAAATGATTTCGTAACTCAAATAATTTTGACAATGACATGTGCATAACAGTTAAATCGAAAACCTCTTAAATTAGTACTAACTTTTAGATACACAAATAAAGTACTTTTAGAGGTACCACAACAAAAGTCCGCTGAATTCGACCAATATAAAATATTTTATTCTTTTTGTATTTCTTAAAATTAGAGTATATTTTTAAAAGAAAATATTAATAATAAATAACAAAAGGCAATGGCGTCAGCTTACATTACAAATACCATTAACAGTTTATAATTTAGGTAACGTAACAAAAACGTATTTTAACATTGAGAAAAGTGTACTGCGAAATTCTTTACTTAACATGAAAATATCCTCATTATTGTCGGTTAAAGTTTTATTCAAACTGATCAAAATAAACTAAAAGTCCTCAATGTACAAAGGATTGTGATAGACTCGCACATTTTTGCCCTTGATCATTGGATTGGGTTCTAGTGTGACGTTCCAGAGCTTCACATCGCCCTGTATGTAAACCGTATCGACAATATCGGGTTTGACATGGTACTTAAATTCGGTAATAAACTGTCGGTTAACATAGACTTCGAATGAAGTCTTGCCACACACGATAGCCAAACTAAATGTGCGACCTGGTCTAAAGTTGGTGTCCAATTCGGACAGTTCCTCTTGGGCCCAACTGCCATTATACCACGCATTGCGGCACACTACCGCTTTGCCTATGGCACCACTGCTTGACTGGGAGAAACGCGGATTCAAATGGAATGCAATTATAGGATGTGGCCAAATGTTCTGACCTTGTTGCAAATTTATATAAAATGAGTGTGGCAACAGACGAACACGACCTTCAATCCTTAAGCATCGGCCTTCCTTCAATGATTTCGGCAATAGTTTGCCATAGTATGGAAGTGTTAGTCCTTGGTTTGTACTAGTAGCACAGTTGCTTTTCGATGAATTGTCCGACAGTTGTGCGGGGGAGTTGATAAGACACCACTCATGCGGTATGCTTATCATATCCTTCTCGTTGCTATCAACCTCGTCCAATTCTTCGTCCAGATGCGCTTCAATGCTTCGAGCTGCTGATTCTGTCAAGCGCTGCGGGTAGTACTGAACCATGGTTCTCTCCATCTTCAAGTCTTCCACGTCACCTTTGACTTCAAGACGTCGAACACCGCTATAGGGAAGGCGATGCGCGAATTCGGCAAAGTGATGGCCATTTATCGATATCATGTAACATGCGTCGGTAATGAAAACTTGAATTGCAAATGCATCGCCACGGCGGAGCAAGAAAGGCAGTGCTGACGAAACTTCCTCATGACCCCAAACATCGTTTACCTTGCTGTTGCGTACAATGTAGTTCTGAGGAAGTCGGGGGTTGATGTGCAGGGCAATATCCCGTGTTTCATTGCCATACACAAAATTAATGGAGAACCTATGGGAATGCAAAAGAATTATCTTAGGGAAGTTCATGTTATAAGTTGAGCAAATTACTTACCTTTCGCAATTAATTGCAATTTTTCCACTAAAGGTAAAGCTGAGACCTTCGCAAAGTTGACCAACATCATCGCTATGATACTTCAGCAATGCGTCCGAATATTCATAAAAGGAAGCCTGAAAAAAATACAATTCAAAACATTCAATTTTCTGCAATTATTAAAAACTTAAGAATTAAAATGTCTGGTGTTATCTCCCTAATAAGAATCTAAACCTTTATATGCAAAACTGGCTTAATTGCAAGCAATAAAATAAATTTTTTAGTAATTTGCGTTTTATTATTGGCTTCCCAACTCCAAGTCCTGACTCACTGCTTACCTCATTCACCTCACTCTTTCTGGCTTGATGGCAACAGCTAAACAGTTTTCTACAAAAAACTTCAAAGCACATATTTAATATTTTTTCTTTTAAATGTATGCATTAACGCAACTGCAAACATTAATACACAAGTGTATATAGGTATAAATATATACTATATACTTATGTACATTTCTCACACGATTCATCGATTTTCGTAAACAATCATGAGTTAAAATAAAACAACTTTGAACATAGCCAAACAAGGTCAAAGTGCATTATAGATTTATATGAAAATACATGTCATCACAGTTATTTTTTTTTAGTTTTTTTATGTGCATTTATATCTACACTACTGGGATTCAATTTGTGTATTGATGGTCAAAAGCTACAACAATAGCTTTAACTTATTATATTGTCTCACATTTCACATTAGGCTCGCACAAATCGTATAAAAGTTTTAGCGACACTCAGTGTTCAAAAGCTTATGTACTTATGTATGTATGTAAATACGCATGAATGTGAACACAAAACCATATTGGTTAAACATGAAGGCGTGGTTGAGAATTACATATGTGGCTCACGTTTAAAGTTAAGATAGCTGAACTGCTGACAAAAACACCAGTAAAGCGGCATTATGTCAGATACGTTAGGAAGGACTGTTTTGTTTGCCACGACTGTTTACAACAGCTGAGCAAAAGCTTGCAAAGTTTCTCTCCGCAAGAAGAAGAGAACAGACAACAGCAAACGCGATAGTCAAACAAAGACGCAATTAATAAAAATCGCTTTTATCGAAACATATACACATTTGTATGAAAGAAAGTAGAACGTAACTGAAGGCGGCATCGTCAATATTTACAAACTAAAGCAACAAATGCTTGCTTTGGCCTTTTTACGTACATTGAATTCCATGCCATTAACTATTTCGATGTCATCCAAAAAATCAATTTGTTTCTCGTCAAAAACGTCAATGGGTCGGTAAGCCGCGCTTGCCTCAGTAGCTGCAAAATCGATGCTTGCATCCGCAGCGCTTCGCATGCTGTATGTTTTTGTGTAGCCCGATAAGTCTTTCGAAGGCTGACGCAACCAGTGTGCCCGACAGTGAAACCAAAACAACTGCAGACGACGCTTGGTACGATAATATTTTATACTTTGGACAAAATCAAATTCGTTGTGCCAGAATGCATCCGACAGATCGCAGAGTTCGCGTATTAGCAACGTTATTGCAGTCATACTAACCGGTTGTCAGCAAGCACGAAAACACTTCTTGCTTTTCACATGCTAGAAAGCTTACGCTCAATGTGTTTTCTCTCTGCTGCGCTCTTTTTCTTTTTGTCTCTCTCTCTTTATCACTCTTTTTCTATGTACATAGCCATTTACGTGTATTATGTGTCTATATGAATACATGCGTGTATATTGCCTTGGTGTCTGTCAAGAAAAGGCAATCGGAATGTTTGGAGCACTTTTTTCTTTAAATAATATTTTTTCAAACAGATAACCAAGTTGCCACCACTTATCGACTGTCACATACCTATAGTTTGCTAAACATAAATATTATTGTATAAAAATAGTTTTTCATTGGCAGCATACATATGTATGTTGACATGTTATTAAGTAAATGCGTTCGTTATGAAGCTTTTGCAAGAGCTTAACAATTGTTTAATAACCTTAGCGCCTAATCGGTAGAAATATATGTACGTACTTACGTCATTAGTGTTAAGATGCAAATAGTTTTCCTCGTCACTACTGTAACAATCAGCTGCACGTTTTCGTTTTTCACAGCAGCAGCGCATTGTACCAAAAATGGTGCTCCCAATCCCAAACTATTGTATCAAACAATAATTGTCTTAAAGCAAGAGTCGAAGCAAAAGTAGTTATGTGTATGTGAACAAATAGTATATAAAACAACACTAAAATACTTTTCTCATACTTACTTTAATATTCGCTGTTAGTGCAAATTTGCTCTCTTTTTTGCAACCGTCTCAAGTCACAAATAATTTTCAACTGATGTTTTTCTTATACTTTTGCTTAGCACATGTGTATTGTTTATGTGTACATATATGCATGTACAAAGGTATATAAACAAAGATGTACATACATACATATAAAAGTGTGCATGCATACAGCTAAAAATCTACAGTATTGTTTTTGGCGCGACCGTGACATCATCAAAAGAGCAATTGTTTTTGTTTTTATCATTGTTCAAATTGGCCTTATGATAGGCAAATGATATAGCGACAGATCCAAACGCCCTAGCAGCCAGCGTCATTAGGGAACGTACCCAAATTTTACCTATAATTCATGATCCAATGATTTGCCAGCCGTTAGCACTATACAAGTTTGTTAATATGCTTAAGTGCCAAATAAAATTGTACACTATATTTGTTATGACAATTCATATATTCAACTCTTACTAAATAATAGTTAAACAATTTTTTTTAATAAAGTATGTTTTTACAAACTGTGTTTCAGTGCAAACTAACTAAAGAATTATGAGAAGTTTTAACAATGTCTGTACATATTTTATATGCCAGACGTAAGTGGTGTCAGTTAAAACTAAAGAAAAACTAAAACTGGAAGGCTTAACAATTTAGCGTTGCCTTGTTGAGCGCCGGCCCATAGCATGTTGCGACTTTTGGGGTGACAATGCATTGTCGCTTCTTGGATTCTTGTAATACTTGGACATGGTTTTGCTTGTGCGCGTCGGACGATAAGAATGCTTTTTGTTTTTTTCTAGCTCGGTTTTCAATGGCAAATCATCATCTTCATCCCAACGCTCACTTTTCCGCTCCTCAGCAAAAGAGTCGTCCTCATTGGCGTCCGTTTTCGATTTTTGACGATTTCTGCGGTTGCGTGATGATGATGAGCTTACATCCGTGCGTTCCGATTTATCACTAAAATATACTTGAAATTAGTACGAATGAGAGACAGTAAAGTGAAATGTTATTCTTACTCCTTTAACGACAAGTTGGATTTCTCAGCATTTTTTGTCTTGCGCTTAAGTAACTCTAGCTCTCGCTCAGCAATGGCCTTTTTGTGTTCATCCGAAGACTCTCCGGCAACGGGCTTCGTGGTTGAGTCCGCCATTTGTTTGACGGGTTCCTCGTGCTTAACGCGCTTCAGTTGTTGCTGCTGTTCTTGGGCCTGCTTCAGCGATCGTTTTAATGCACTGCGCAATGTGTCTCGGGAACTTTCCGGTGGTACGTTGTTACCAGGTTGCGGCAGACCAATGGCCTCCAGAAGCTTTTGCCCTAGCGCCGATTTAACATTTGGCTTACGCGCGCTTGCCAATGATGGTTGTTCGTTGGGCACGTCGTTTAAGGTTGCGTTGAAAGCGGTGTTTTCAGTGCTGCATTCTGGTTCCGAGTCATGTGTGTTACTAAGATTTATTTCCGGCACAGTGCTAGTCGGTGCTTGAGACGTTTCCACTGCTTGTTGGACAACAGAAGCTTCCATGCTCTGATAACACTCAGCACTACTGGCAGTCTCCTTTGTAAGCTCATTATTCGAAGTACTTTCGTCTGTTTTCAGCATCGAAATGTCACCTTGATTTGTGTATTTTAAACAGTTTTGCTTTGACGTTTGCAGAACAGCCTTGCGCCGCTTAATGATAGGACGTGTTATGGGGGGAGGCTCTGCTATTTGTTGTGGCGGCATCGTGACAGTGGGAACATCACAAACAGGCGCTGTAAGAAGTTCCAACGATGTTTGCGGCTCAACCAGAACAATGTCTTCCAAGTTGGGTGGAGAGTACGTTCTTGAAGAACTACGGCATCGTCGACTTGGTCGCTGGCTCTTTGATTCCTGCTGTTGTTTCAACATAGAAATTAATGCCTCGTTGAGCGCATCTGCCGGATTTGCACCAAACTGTGAGATCAACATTGAATTAATGTTGAGCAATTCATTAGTTACAAGTGCAGCTTTTGATTTGGAAGCGGCACTGCTGGGTTGTCTATCAACAAACGATTCTTCCGCACGCGATTTTCGCTGTGCGAGCTTTGCATCTGTGTCCACTGATTTACTAGATAATGTCCGAGGCTGCTCCTGGTCCATCGGACAGGATGGCACTAGCTGTACCGACGTCTCCGGTGGTAGTTTATACGGCATCGTACAGTCTCCGATCGTTCGTAGTTCATCTGTTGCTTGGGGCGTGCTCGCTGGCGTAGAAGTTTTAACACTTGTCGAAGCGGGTGGATTTTTGTTCTGCTGCTGAATAACAGCCATCATTGGGCCCAGATAAGGACCCAGTAGCTGAGTCAAGTCGGTATCCTGCAAAAGATTGCTGTCCGACATAATGACGGCAAATTTTGAATTTTTTAGGCGCGTCATTTGCTCATCACTATTTCCAGCGGTAACTGGCCACTTGAGGGCTTTGAGTATAAGCTTAAGTAGATCGGGATCTCGAATGACGTTGCCCAGTGAAATAGCATCGGTAAGGCAGCTTATGCTAGGCGGTGTTTTCGATTTGGTTGCAACTTCTGTCGCTGTACATGCGTCAGGCAATGCTCGTACTGATTTTGAAGCGCTTGCTGCTGATTTTTGCAACTTCGATGCACTTGGACGGGCCGGATAAGAAGGTTCCTCCTTTTTTTTCTTAGGTGCTGCGATAATGATATGCTCGGGCAGTGCCTCCTCAACAGACGGCTCTACTCCATACAGCGATTGGTGAGGAACTACTGTGGTTGTGACAAGGGGCCGAAAATCAATATCTTCGGCTGTCCGGCGTTGTTGAGACGATTTAAGAAGGGAAACTTGCCCGTCGCGTATGGCACTGATGTTGTTCAAAGTGTTTTTAAGATTACGGCGCTTTTGTTGAACCACGCTTTTGGGCAGATTAGGTAAGCCTGCACTGACAACTGACTTCTGTGTGGCAGGAGCAGGAGCAGTAGCAGAAGCAGAAGCAGCGCAAGTTTTATTGTATTCCTTATCAATTGTAGTAGTGGTAATTGGCGGTGGTGCATTGCCTGTAATGCGTCCGTGAGTCTGTATAAAGTTAATCACACCGGCTGGCGAGTGTTTCTTTTGGATGCTATTCTTGGAGGCTTTAGAGAGCGCAAGATCAGGATGTAGAGACGCCAGGGATGGTGGTAGTTGCATTGAACGCTGCGCTATCGACATAGGTGCTGAGCTGTACCGCGTATCCACAAAGACGCTGTTACGGCGAGCCGGTAGCATTAGGTTGTTCATTTTAATGCTGCTCCGATTGTTGGTATAATCGGTAGGTTTGTGTTGTTGTTGTTGCTTCTGCTGTTGTCGCATTTCAGCGTTAGTATTGGTCAAACTAATAACAACATCACGGTTTTGACTACATGCTGTTAGCTGTAAACTGGGTGGAACGGTCGTCTCCGGCGGACGTGTAACTGATTTCGGATAATAGGTGTCATTGTCAATGTTGCTGCAATAGCGTTTTTGATTGTTGCTGCTGCTTTCGGAGTCACTAATATTATGAGTTGGTGCCGCTGGTACTGGCGAGCTATTATAAAGTGTATCCGTCGGTTGGCGCGCATGCTTTGGCTGCAAGAAAAATAATCTTTTGTTATAAATTGTTCCAGAAATTTTAATATATTTCTTACCACTGTGCTAATCAAAAAATCCTGAAATACCCGCTGAGTGTGCTTCGCTATGTTGGAAAGCGAAGCGGTAGCTTCCACTTGTCGATAACAGGATTTGCAGAGTACTTTCGGTAAGGGATCTTCTTCAGCAACCTGGAAGCATAACAAAACGATTATCAATCAATGTAAAACGGATTTATGTAATAGTATATAGTGAGAGAAGCAGAAAATAATATCACAATTTGGGCAGCCAGTTTTTGGGTTTTTCTAAATTTGTGTTGCACGTTACATACATACATACATACAAACACTTGTAGAAGTACGCGCGCACACACAACATGATCTTTATACACTTGTATTGAGTCAAACGAGATTTTTTGCTACAACTTGCCGTTTCTCAGTATTGGCTAGAAAATTTTCTTTGCCTACTTTACTTCATCGTTGTTTTTGCCCACACGCGAATACAAGCCAACAAATACAATGGTGTGGATGTACGCATACACACTTATTTTATTGAATGTAGGTCTGTTTTTGTTTTAAAGAAAGTATGTAGTGTGTATGATCATAACATAAGTTGCTTAACGCAACGTGCAACTTACATTCAAAAAAAGATGTCGTGCTATTTTATCCTTTAGGCCAGATGTTTTGAAAATAAAAACGCTTTCTACAACCGAATTGTTTTTGCATTTCGTGTCAGCCGCACAAATGCGACACAGGTGCTCGAACTGTGAATCCATTTTGAGAGCGGCGGCACCAGTTTATGTTGAATCAACCAGATATTTTATGTATGAAACCGTAACTTTAACTGAATTCCGTTATACCGAAGAACATGCTGAAAGCGAAACACCGATATTATTTGTGTTTTTAAAAATAAATTATTTTACTAGTTTACCTGACTTGAGATGTATTTATTTTTGAATGTTTGTGTAATATGTATTCATTGCACTTCGTTTTTAGACATTTTATGTATGAATGTTCCTTAAATTCGCTTATTTTATTGTGCCGATTTACGCACTGCTCACTTTACACAAGCTTCGTTGTCATCAATTTGTATATGTATACCCACACTAACGCTCACACACACGTGCACTTATACAAGTTAGCTTGCCTTGTTTACGATATTTATTTTTGTATTTTCGTGGTACCCACTACTGTTTCGTGAAAGTCGCGAGCGTGTAAGAGAGAGCAAGCGCGAAATGGCAAAACACAAAACTAATCATCACAACAATTGCAGTGAGAATGTGAAGCTACCAGACGATCGAAAGAGAGGCAGCGAGAGAGAGAGAGTAGTGTGCTTCGTTCAGTTGTAACAATCAGGCGGTTAATGGTGTTTGTTTAACATAAATCTTTTTGGGTTGTATTAAACGCAATGCACAAGCTTTACAAAATATGTAAGTCTGTATATTTTGTTATTAAAGAAGAGAGGTATTTAATTTAGTTTCGTCTATCCTTAATACACACGACGTTCGCAAACCCACTAACACTTGCGTTTCGGCGAACGAACGAAAATAAACTGAAAGAAAAATGAAAAAAACATATACATATACTCTTTGACGGCTCGCCACACATACACTCTCACACTGCAATTCCATGTCGTTTTTGTTGTGCCTTTGCTTTGCGTTGGGTCGCTGACTGTATGCGTGCGTGTCTGACTGTTGTTTTTACTTCATTTATACATACATACATATATGTATGTGTATATGTATGTTTATTTTTTATACTGTACACTTTACTTTATGCGCGATGTTTTGTTTTTTGTGTTCGTATGGGTTAGAGTGCCTGTGTTGCAGACATTTTGATGGCGAACAGCCAGTTTTTCGATGTGTCTGTGGAATTGCGTTGATATGTTTATAAATATGTATGTGTGTTAATACAAACACGTGCATATTATATTTATTTATGTACTTGCACATGTGTATAGTGAATACTTATGAATGTTGACATGCCGTGCCTTGTGATTTTTCCGCAATTGTAGTATTTTAGTGGGGTTTTTATTTTTGTTTAAACTTGTTCTCGTACCGAACGTTTTATAAGGTTTTACGTTCTCTTGCGCACACCATTCTCGTTCAGTTCGCTTGTGTTTGTGTGCTCAATTGTGTGTGTGATCTTTCTTTATTTTTGCTTCGCTCTCTGTTTCTATTCTTGCCTCACCGACATGCACCAACACTACCAAACAGCATCACACACCTAAATATTATTTTCTATAGCATTCCTCTTAGTTGTGGGTTTTCTTTATTTTGTTTTTTTTTGACCAGAAATCTTTATACAGAATTGTTAAAGTTCATTTAAAAAACAAAGTATTTTTTATTTGTAGTTAAAATGACTTTCATTTATAAGGAATAAAAATTATAAAATTAAATGAATTTATATTTTATATTTTTATATTTGTTCTGTTTCATTTTAGAGATCTGCAAGATGTTTGGCAACCTGATATGTGGATATATAAGGTATGTATATTGCATAAACATGTTTGGACGAATATAAATAAATGTCCGTTTGCAAGTACAAAAATATATTGCCGCAAATATGGTGCATGATTGTTTGATAAGAGTATGACAAACACGTAATATTTATAGACATACAAAGAAACTATTTTTTTTATAGTTTCTTTCTAAGTAATCAGTAAAACCAATTATTACGTAATTGCGATCTCAGATATGGTAAAATCTTGATTTTTACAAAGCTGATTTGGAGTTGCACAGAAATATACTACATAATTAGAAATTGTGAGCGACTGTCTCAAGAGCGCACAGTGAGCAAACTACATACATACATACAAATGTACTTATCTGGACGTGTTTAAATTGTGACGCATGAAAGTATGCATTACTCTGGTCCATTTGATGCAATCTTGCGTGCAATTCTAACAAAAATAGTTAAAAAATTCAACTAACTAAGATTGCGGCGCGACCATCTAAATAATTAACAAAGCGTTACCAAGATCAATTAAAAATGTGTTGTTAAGGTAACGCTAACAAACTTAATAACTAATAATACTAGAGTTTTATTAAATAAAGTTCAAAAAATCTATTGTATCCTTTTGACGCATGCGAAAAAAGCCATATTTGCCATTGCCGAATAAGTCGCTCGCATCAGGCCTTAACTTTCTGTAACTAAGCTTACAAATCGCAATATGAGGTATACTTTTAGGCTAACAATTAAAAGAAAATTTGCAAGTGCAGCAGAGTAGTGCAAGGATTATTCTGAGCTTAACATAATTCATAGTATAAACTCAATAAGGAACCATTAAATTCGAGACAACATTTGTATAAATAAAGTAGAACACTGCATAAGTCAGTTGTAAATACAGTCAAACTTCCATGTAACGAAGCTCAAGGCAACAAGAAAAAGCTTGGTTATAGAGAAATTTCGTTATATAGAATGGGTTTTTGACTGAATCAAATTGCAGGGTTCTGATTTTTGACTTCGTTGTATAGAAAATTCGTTATATGGATTATGCCAATATAGTATAACAATACCAGTAAATTCAATAGGCGTATGAAGCCATTCATTTACAAAGGACTCAAACAGAAGATACATATTTTTTATGCTCAGTTAACCTTAGTTTCCAGTAACTAACAACCAAACTAACAAACATTCTTGACAAAAATTATTTATAATTTGTGTAATGGTTTTGATGATGATGCAGTTTTATTGGTTATTGTTTCGATTTCAAACCCACTCAAGATGTCTAAACTGGGTGTGTCTCCCGATTGACAAATGCCAAAAATGCCAGAAAATATTCAGGCCACAGCTGCATGCACTATTGACAATAAATTGGCATTTACGTTCAGTGACAAATACTTTTTGTTTGTGTGCTGGCTCTGACTTGTTGAATAAACAAGCCAAAATTTAAAATGGTCAACTTACTTTAAAAACAAATTTGTTGCAGCTTCCAACGGATTTTTGCAAAACATTTCATTCAGCTTAAAACAGTAGACGATTTTATTGCCAACTAAAGCTTAACATTGAATATGCCGAATATTTTAAGATTTTTTAAGTATGTGACAATAAAATAGATAAATTAAGCCATTTGAAGTACTTCCCTCTTTTAAATTCATTTATTCAGCATCTTAATATATCAAATCAACATATTTAAAAATGACATTAGAAATCAACAAGTGAGAGTCGGATTAAGTCAGGAACAGTATATTACAAACATTATTCGTACCAATAATTAAAAGTGCCCGGGCAAGGCGTGGTTGGTCAGCTGGTTTTAGTGTAGTGCAGCTGGCGTAATATAGTCTTGTTGAGTGTATTATCTCTATATAAACTACTAGCCGGTTTTCGTTAATTCTAGTTACCTCTTGCTACAATTTAAATGGCGCGATCGTGCTGGTTTGCCTGCTTCCATATGCATAAAAAGTTGCAGTACTCGCACCAATACTCGCCTGCTATGGGACCCAACACAAAAATTGTAGCGCTAAGAAGCCGCCCGCCCAGTCCGTGATTGCGAAACAGTCACTTCAAGGCGCGGAGAAGGTCAGCAAGTTGGCTGTTACCTTTGTTGTCGTTGCATTCACATTGTTTTTGTTTTTTTTTTTCAGACACTGTTCTGATTTCGAATTGTTTAACTGTGGCTAAAAAAAAGCTTGCTTTGTTGTTGCCTTGGTTAGTGGGTGAGCCTAATCTTAACGGATATTTCGAAGCAAGTTTTGGTGCGTTACATGATCGCTGTTGATAATGCCTTGGCATCTCACTTGCCAGCTCCAAAAAAAAAAAAACAAACATACAATTGACTAGAAAATTTATTGAGCGCGCTTGATTCAATAAGCAATTCGTTGAAGTTTTTTTTCCAGCCCTTTTGTCAAATACTTTGTGCAGTATAATATTTTAATAGATTTCTTTGAACAAAGCTAGCATTGATAGACTTAGTCATGCCAATATTGGGTATATATATTTTAGAAAAGAACTGGCCAAACTTCCTGAGTTGTTCGTTATATTCCACTAAAGCTTTTTAAATTATCAGGGCCATTAGATCGTAAGCCTCTTTTTGATATGCAACACTCCCATTTTGGGCTGAACTACGAATACAATAGATCAGTATTTCGACCACAGCAAGTACATATAATGAATTTCTGCTACGAAGGCCGTTACAAATGTGAATTTGTGCATGTACGTATGTGTATGTGTGTGTGTGTATGTACATATGTTTATTTTAGAGCTTACTCTGCACTGTTTGTTATAAAGTTTGATAGGGAAGTTATCAAGGTTGAATGATTAACGGTTTATTGTTCACAAATTTGATTTTATTTTTTTTGTACTTTTGTCAATGCCCAATGTGTTATTAATTTGATTGTGTATAAACTTAAGCAAGTTACCAGGGACTTCCATGCACTGGCATAATTCCAATTCATGTCAAACAATTAGAGCCAAATTGCGCTCTCCTTTCATCTACAACTGATTTTGAGTAGATTTAAAGTACGGTAATCAAGTAAGAATAATATTTTCATGTTGTGTAATCAACAAATTCCATTTTATTATGAAATTTTGTCTTAATACGTTAGCTATTATGCAAGTGCACTTATCTATCCATTAAAAGCTACTTTTCTCATATTGTTATGAAGACATTCTTGTATTTCTCTGCATAGTTTTGATATTAGCATAGCGCCAACTGATGTTGTTTGGTGTAGTAATTAAGACATTAGGGCACAAAATTCTAAAGTTCTTGTATTGATACTGGGCAAAAGATACATTATTACATGCATTTATGTATTGTATCTGTTCAGTCTTAAAATCAAGTCTCATTTATTAACGTTTAAAGTATTTGTGGGATTTGGTTTTGGTCTAGTGCTTCGGCCCAGTTCTTGTCCGTTGCCGTTGCTTTTCAACGGTTTCACTTTCAATTCTTTGTCTCACAATGACGTGAATTTTTCCAAGCGTTAGTCTGTGTAACGCTTTTTGGTAGCTGACTGGTTAAGAGAGGGTGGAGCTTAATATACAAAAATTAAGGCCAAATGTGAAATATATTTATTATATATATATTTTTTGAGCATTGTAAAAGTATAAAATTTAATTAGTATATTCAATTATTGACTTCTTTTTTGCGTAAATATCTAAGAAAGCTTTTTTTTGAGAAAAACCGTCTTACTCTTACTTTCAAAAGCTTAAGAGATACCGTTGAAGCGAACGGCATTGCAGATAGCTTAGCCTGACAACAGCCAACATTAACAGTGACGCTGTTAACTAACAGCTTAGAGTCGAAACCTGGCTTTGGCATGGCTCAGCTGACTGACTTGAAGCACTTGCTGCGCACAGTCGCGTTTGTTATTTGTTCCGATTAGGACGTGTGGTTCCCTTAAGCGCACGGTAAGAAGTGTTTTGTTTGTCTGAAAGAATTAGAGTGTTGCAATAGGCTTGATGCCCAAATATATAAAACGTGCAATGTTTAATAACTGTTTCAAAAGAAACAAATATATACTTAGCAACCTATCTGGAATATTAATGTAAAAAATATATGTACCGTAAAATTCGTGACTATTGCAGTGAGCTTAACCCATGTATAGAAAGCAGCCACAACTGCATTTGATAGTTCAAGAAACGCTCGTGTGTGCGCGAAAAGCTACAACAAACTTATTCGGACTGGCTTAACGTTAAAAAGAAAGTTTTGCCATGAAAAACATCAACAAAAACAAAATCTATGAAGTTTTGTTATTTGTTTATTTTATTTTGCCTCACATTTTCTTTGCCAAACATTGACTTGCTCTTGTGCATGCTTCTCCGGTTTTGTCTGTTGCGACAGTGAAAAGCGCGTGCAAAACTTAAATCTGACTAAGCGGCCGATTTATTTTAACTTAATCGGAAAACGCTGCTTTCAAAAACAAAAGCAAAGAATAAAGTGTTGAAATTGAAGGTGTGTGTGTGTGTGTGTGTGTGAACTAAGATTTAACAAACGTGCGAATTACAGGTGGCCAAACATGCTAGATGCAAAACTGAGTTGAAGTGCAGTCGCAGTCAACAAATAAACCGTAACACAAAAGCAAGAGAACGAAAAAATCTAAATTGAAAGATTACGACAGTTTCTTCTTATTTACTTACGTGTCTGCCTACCTAACAAATACAAAAAAATATATATACATATGTACATATCTAGCTTTTGTTTGCAGTAGAGACTGCCATTATTTTGGCTGCTGGTGCCGTGCCGTTTGACTGTCGGCCTGTGCTGTGCTTGCATTTTGGTATTTCAAATTCTGTGAATTAACCTAAAAAAAAAAGGCCCAACTACAACAGCAACAACAACAACAAATTTATAGTTACAGTTAAGGCGATGCGCAATAAAAGCAGCAACATGCAGTTTTCAACACATCGACCAAATGTGTACTGGCTTCTGGGATTATGTCTATTGTTATTCGAAACAGGTGAGTTTGCCATTTGACATCATGCTCAAAAAATCAAATGACTTAAGACACAAACTGGTTGTTTAGCATTATTGTGCATAGTCGACTTGTCTGTTAGACGCAGCTAAAGCATGTTAGCATCAAGCTGAGAGAGCTGAATCACCTTATCTGGCAGAGAACACATTCAACAAAATCTTAAGTAGAACTCAAAGCAGAATTCTTCTTAAGTCTTTAAACAAACACTTAAGCACTGTTGCATTTTTAAGGTCACACAGACGCCCTTAACCAACAAAAAAGCAAAGCGTTGAACTTAACAGATTTATTTGAAAGAAACAACTCATGTTATGTTAATAAGGCAAATAGGTATTTACCATATCAGTTAGCTCACCATTTATCCATTTATTGTATCTTTGACAAGTCAAATGACGCCTCAAAAGTGTCAGCTGTTTTGTTATTTAAATATAAAAACGATGAAGGAACGAAACTCGTTTTGATTAAGGTAAAATTGACAATTTATAAAAAAAACTAAACAAAGACTGATGTCGAAACAAGAAGTAGTTTGCTAAAAACCCAGCATTTGTGCCTTGTTACTCATAGAAAAATTTCGGAACTAAATTGTGAATTCATTTAAAAATATGTTGACACAAGTTTTGTTTATGATAAAGCATTTGCGACAGATGGTTGTTAAAGCAAAATTAATTAGCTTATAAAAATGAGTACGCTTACTTGATCCATTTACACAACATGAACATATTTGTATATTCATATAGTATGAAAAATATGTAACATAATAATTTTCAAGCATAACAACAATCCATAGCGATTGGTGGTCGGTCGGTCAGCTTGGGTTGTCCACTCAACGAAAGACACACACAAGATATCAGGCTTATGTAAGCTATGCCAATCAGCTTGCCAGCTTATGGCATAGATATTAATTGCATACAACACAGTGATTCGAGTGCCATGAACGAATTGAAAGAGTTTTTTTTTAATGAGTGAATGTATATATGTTACCAAACGAATTTTGTTTTTAATAACTGTCAATTGTTTGCAGCAATATTTGCTGAGCAAACAAATAAGAATAATATCAAAAAAACAAAAGAAAATCATTTTTGTCATTTGCATACAAATTGAACATGCTTATGTAAAGCTTAGCTGTTTGTGTTCGTACTTCTTGGCAACAAACGTGTGTAAGAAATAAATTAATATTTTGATTTGTATTTAAATAAATAAATATTATTGGGAGCATGACAAAGGCAATATACAATTACGTGCACGTTTTAATTTCGTTTTTTCTTTGCCTTTATAAAGCAAGTACAGCCGTGGTGTTGCACAGCATATTCAACTTTCATTTTTTTCTTCTTTTATTGCTTAGACTGAAATATTTAGCTCTTGTGTAGTTGGAGTTTTTGGTTGATTTGTTAATGCGTAAACACTGGCGAGTGGGTCCGCTGTAAGAACGGACGCTGGACAGCATTATTTTCCTTGTTGTTCGGAAATTAATGTCAATGTTAAGTCGAAAATCACAATAAAAAGTTCACAAAGCTGTTGCAAAAACAGCATATTTAGTTACTACACACAACTGACGATAGCGTCAATGCACGCCGTGGGAAAATTGTGGTAACTGCGGAAGGGCGTCATTTAATAATTAGACCAGTTGAAAAAAACAACAACAACAAGCTTGCCTTGCTTTTACTCCTAAGCAAATGTAACCTGAGAGCACTGCATATGTACAAACATACTACAACAATGTGGCGTAACACAGCTTATAGTGCAGGCAGCCGCATTGCACTTTCGTTTTTTTTTTTTTTTTTTTGTTAAACTTACATGCCGAGCACAACAAAAGCCTTAGTCAAAGTATGCAAACGCGTTATGAATATTAAAAAAAAAAAACTATAGTGTATGTGAATTCGCGTACGTTGTGCAAATTTTGTAATAGTATGTGAGGGTCTATGACTTCTTAGCTTTAAAGTTTAAGCAATGTCGAAAACTGAAACAAATTTTGCTTTATATTGTTGAGACACCTAGCTGCTGCACCCCAACATCCTAACACTATTAACTATGGGATTGTTTCTTATGCAATTTTTGTTTGTTTGTAATTCACCTTGAATTACTTTTCTTTTAACAACGTTGTGTGGACACACAAACAAAACACATAAATTGTGTACTGGCAACAACATTGTTATTAATGCGCAATGAACATGGCGCTGCACTCTCTAAACATGTTCAACCAAATATATACTTGGTAAAACTTTTGACATCTCTATATAAATCGTAAAGCTAAATAGCCAGCAAGTTGCCTTGACGGGCACGTCTGCTCTACTTAACACTCTAACACCTGTCTCTGCCCAAACCTGCATCCAGATTGCTCTGTTTTTTTTTTGTTCACTTATGGCCTGTAGCTAATGTCTGAATACTCAGATGGGATTGCGCAAGACTCTTAATTTTTATGATTATTTTATGCGCGTTTTATTTACGGCTCGTTGCTCCTACATTGGCGCGCACCCGTAAAAGTAACACATGAACTAAGGTTACTTCACACCATGTCTTTGTAATTGATTAAATTGTCTTTGGACCTGACATTCTACATTCACCAACTGTTAATTACCAAATGATATAAATACAATTATGTAAGCTAAAGCGTGAAAGCATATCGCAGCTATGATTTTTAGACAGTCTCATATGCATACATCATTGTCATGATGTGTCATATGCGCGTTGTCTGTTTTGGTCAGATTTGCTTTATCTAACTTTCATTTAACTGGACAGCGTACAAAATGCTTCCATAAAAGCGTAAAACTATGATTAAACTACTATACACAGACTTCCTTTATACGCACTGACCGTGCATCCATGATAATAATGTAATACTTTTTAAGCATTGCCGATCACCCACACATGTACATGGGTTTATGTAAGTATTCTTAAGTGGCACAATGCATATATGTTGCAGTCACAATCAGAAGCCGCAACTCAAGGTTGAACATGCAGCACACAAATTTAGAAAGGCATGCTTGCAAAACGATTATGCCATCGTCATGGGTCTTGGGCGTGCAATTGCAGCAAGGACACTCACAGTCCAATCAAATAGGTTTAATGTTTACTTTTCATTTATTAAAAGCCTTCAGACTTAATTTTATAGACTATTTCTTGATTCCTAAACCGATGTGCAAAATTGCAGTCAACTGACATTTGTTTTATACGCCTTTGCCACTCTGAAGCTTTCCGAACTGTTCATCGTTGAGGGCAATAACAATACTCAAGGCCACCAAGGGCAATTTTGTTTTTTTTTATTAACGGAACGTAACCGCATCTTTCCTGGCTGCGCACTTAACGACTGACAATAAAAGCACGCTTAAAATTTTTCAAATAATTATTTATTATGCAGCGTATGCAGCGTTAACCTTTCACTTTCACTAGCCAACACAAGCTCACTAGTTTCGCTTGTTAAGCTTATGTCAGCCACCACAGCGATACAACATATGTATCAATTAATACGGCTAGCGGCGATCGTAGCTCTTCTGCTCTTCCAAATCAAAATAAGTGTTAATAGTTTCTGTCTGAACCTATTAAACAAAACTACGGAAGATGATTAATTATGCCAGCAGCCTGTCAACTCAATTATCGAAAATTTGTCTGAAGATGGGTCATCAATAGTTTATTCACATTGCATATTTGAACTCTAAAACCGAAAACTGCACAACAGCTAGTTGAAGTTGCCAAATAAGTCTGATGCAGCCATTCATGTTTTAGTTAGTGGTTTGGCTCTCTGCAAAAAACAACAAAAACCGCGTCAATTTGGTTAATCACAGCGGGAACCTGATGTGGCGGCAACATTTTCAATGCCACCAAAGAGCGTTGGGGGAGAGGTGCAAAAAAAAATAAAATAACATTTAACAACTGGTTCCAAACACAACGTGAAGTTTGATGACATTAGGTTTAGTCGCAAGCGCTTCTTATTTGTTATAAAACAAAGTTATTGATGCATTTTTACTGCTTCAAGTCTAGCTAGCCAGACGCGGGCCTCTGCTCGCTCAGCTACCAAATGCTACTTGGCAATAAAAGCTGTTGGTGATTGTTGACGCACAATTCATATATCTGAATCAATATAAAGCGAAGCCGAAGTCATTGAACTTTGGTTTTTTTCTTAGACAATTTACATCTTTGAAAATACATTAAATTCATTAATAATGTTTTTTTTCTACTTGGTGCGACAAATTTATGTGCTTTTTTTGCTATGGACTGTCCAGCTTATAATATATCAATGCAATCGAATTTGTAATTTGTTAGCCGCTAAGACGTTTAACTTACCCTTATTGCTTTTAAATAAATCTTTTGTTATTGACTCAACTCATTATTAAATCATTTGAGCAAGTGAGATAATTAAGTTATTAAACCTAGTCGTTAATCTCCTAAGATATAGTTAATTTATCAATATTAATAGATCAAATATTATTTTACAAAGCCTTGAACTTATTTCTTCGATGATTAAGATATTAACGTAAGCAAATGACATTATTTGCTCTGCACATTCTCAGAAGGCGTAAAATAATATTGCTCTTTGCAAGCGGATTCGATTTCATTTGCTTTGGTCTTTGTGCTTGTTGGTGAAGAGCTTATAGCATGTAACCAGCTTCCTACTAAATTCAACTGTCATCCATCAACAAAAGCACACTACAAAAAAAGGTTTATTGGAAAATACGTTTTCTTACACAAATTATGGCAAAAAAGCAGCAATTCACTTTGAATAATTAATAAGAACGCATTGTATGATAAATAGTCTGTGAAATGCTGCATAAAAATACGTCAAATGTTATTAAAAAATACAATAAATTTGTTAAGTGTTCGTAGAGGTTGTGTTGGACATGCGAAGTGCCGTCAACACTGCGTAGGATTCGCTGGCAATGTACTTTATTGTATTTGTATATTTTTTATGCAGGCAGACGGGGAGACTATACTCTCCAGCAGCGGCTGTCTGCAACACGCCTTCTTGCACTTCAAGCGATGCTTTTGTGCTGATTACGCGCCAAGAATTATATTTAACATGTTTATTGTTCGCCATCCTTGTCGACGAGTTGTCTTGCCTATAACTGACATTAACATAGCTCAAAGTAATAAATGTGACACCGATAAAGCGCTTGATACTTAATGTTCTTCTCCGACACTGACTTGAAATAATGATGTGTGTGTTTTTTTTTTGTTTAAGGATGAATGATAATCAGATGATTTTTGTTTAATTTACATGCATATTTTTTTTTTTTGTCATTATGTATATTGGCAAATGGGCAGTAACCAAAAACTAAGGTCTACAATAAATCGCCTTAGGTAAAAATTCACATATATCAAGATTGTCTTTGATTGACGCGTGATTAGGAATTGGCCTTCAATCTCTTTTGTCAGTAGCAGCTAATAATCAAACAATCAGTTAACGCTACTCATTTCTTAGCTCACTTATCTAGCCAAAAAGTCTTGAAAATGTTAGACTAACACAGAAAACCCCGAAAAAAAAAACAAACAAAACCGGATAAAAATCAAAAAGCTAATAAATTTAAACAAATGATATCCGCTTATGCCTTCACGCTGCGAAACATGTTATTAGTCACAAAAATATCAACAGAAATAACATGGTAAAGCCCTAATGAAACAAAAATGTTCTCAGGATTATGCAATTTTGAAAGGCTACAGAGTTGCTACAGTTGAGTCGCCAGCTATCGAATGTAGCTTAAGTTTAGGTTTCGGATCTCAGGATTGTTCGCATATAAAACAAAACTCATGGTTAGAAAAAGACTTAAGTTCACAGGCTTAAACGTAAACCTTGACTTTGGCTATCACACGCTTGTCTCGTAAATATTTTAATTAACCTAACTAAGGGAATATGATTTAGACATGTTTATTTTTAGTAGAAACTGTATTTAAGTAACATAAATTGTTTGTTTAACATTGCCATTAGCAACAAGATTTACTGCACGCATGGTGCTTTTAAGCTTTGTTATTTCAATAAAGTTAGTGTGCTCAGGTAAATGTTTGCACATTTGGCATTTGTCGTTTATGCTTCATTAAACAGATTTAATACAGCAGCTTTTTATAAACTTTAGCTCCGCGAATGAATACAAGTACAACGAACAGATGATTACGAACTTGTACGACAACTTGTATTTAATTAGGTTAATGATTATTTGGTAAAATAGTGTTTCACAATTTAGAGCAAAGGTGTAAAATATGTTACAAAAATGGAAATTGGGAAATTAGCTTTGTGCACTGCAATTAACTACTTAACAACAAATGTCGTCTTAAGGTTAATTAAACAGATCGAAAATTGCACAGCTAACAGAGGAAATGCAAACTACAAAAGCTCCTTACAGGAACTGTCTTATTTTTGTTCTCTTAGAGATGTTTGTTTTTGTCAATTCTTTTGTCTAGTTTGTTCAAGTTCAACGGCTTGTTTAACTGCTCTATCCTACTGCATTTTAACTCAATCAGTAAATGGAAAATGCAATGTTTGAGGTTTGATTATCTTCTTGTGACCCCGACGGTTTTTACAGCCAAGCGTTTTGACATCTTATTGCATGTCTTTCGATGTTTAAACAACTATCGAAAAGGTGAAGGCTGTTTGCCAGCTATACCTTAAGGCATTTCGGATTGAAATGCATGACTGCACTTGTTATGTGGATGCAAGAAATACAAATAAACATTGAAAGTTTGTCGCTTGAGTCATTTATTATTTTCAGATTTTTTAACAAATGATACTTTTAAAAATTATAGATCATATGTCAAAAGGAATAGTAACTTATTAACTTGCAAAGTAGTGTCTAACATTACTCATTAAGTATTTTAGATAACTTATATATTAAATTAAATCAATAATTATTATTTCTTTTCCTCCTGGTTAAATATTATTCATAATGAATTTTAATATAACATTTAACACACTTAAATACATACACACAGTTTAAGCTTATTAAAGAGTGTCAAAATATAACTCAAAGCTCAGCTTGCCTCTTAGCTTTGCGCTCTTCTTGTGCGCTCTTCTATCAGCCTCTTATCTTGCGCTCTTTGTAAGCCCTGTTTGGTTGTTCTAACTCAACGAAATCACCTGCTGCTGACTTCTGTTAGCCTGGTAATCTAGCTTGCCTTTCTACTGGTTTTATCCATTTTACACAGCTTAGAGACTTGTGACGTCTGCCCAGAACACCCTAGCCACACCAAGCCGCTCAACTGGTGACATCTCCAAAGGATCTGCATCAGCCAATCTTTGATCTGCATCAACCCCTTTGAAATCAGGCCTCTTGTTAGCCCTTTCTACCAAGAATCGACTGCAACGTTTCCACTTGTTTATGTTGAAAAATCCAAGCTGATACAGTCTTAAACAAAGTGATTTTCGAGTGTGGAACGTTCTTCGAAATGAGGCTGACCGAGAAGTGAAGTGTGAAACCCTTTTATTCTCCTTCAACCGATTTCTCGGGGCGATTTCCCCGGCTGACACCCATTCGCGTCGGGTCTGAGTGTAAGGTGCTGGGTATCTTTTAGTCGAGTTTTCTCAACCAGAGCCTTCTCACTTATTTTTAATGTTTTTCTAGCATGTTTTTCTGTGACGTGTCCGCAGCGGCCCGACTTAGAACAATAATTGTTTTTTTTTTTTGTTTACTTATCTGCTTGTTGGCGTCAATCTTTTGCGCAACAGCAGCAGCCGTCGCGACGGGTCGCCTTTTATAGGCGGCAGCTGACTTGCTTAGGCGTCTAGTGACCCTGAATTGGTTACTTGTTTGAGCTTTTCGAACAAACTAATTGAACGTTATTAAAATATCATTAAATTTACAGGGACTTGTAAAATGAATTCTGTTTTACAGAGCTATTTTAAGTAATTCCGCCATTAAAATCGGATCGCTTAGTTACAGTCTACTAAGCCAGGTCCCCTAAATTTGTGCAGGAATATTATTTTTCGTAGCAGTACTTTGAACAGGCAAAGAGTCATGCCTTATGCTAATGAGGATAGTTAATTAAATTAACGTATGCGTATTTGACTCATAATTGTTTCTCGTCGGCACACCCAAAATGTCGATTTCAATAAAATTCACAATCTAAAGACCGGACACAGTCAAGCAACAACAAACAAAGACTCCAATCACTTTCAATTCTAACGCCAAGTCAGCAAGCTTTTTGTTTTACTATGTAAAACACTTCAATAAAGAAATAAATACATATATGTATGTTGTGCATATGCATACACAGAGAAAAAACTCGAACATTTGTATGAGGTTAGGAAAAAGATTAGTTGGTTTGTTCAGAAATGGCCATTCTCCATACAATACTAAAGAATCAATGTAGCGGTGACATGCATGCCCTAAAGCAGGTTTAATTAAGAAAATACAAAGTGCAAGATACACTTACAAGGCTAAATCAATTAAGCTTGACGGAAACCAGTCTAATTTTAAGAATATCAACCATTTTTTTTTTTTTGCTATCCGTTCACATATACGAATAATTGACGCTTTACAAAACATTTGTGGTAATTACTTCAGTGTCTTGCAGTAAACGGATTGGGCGTGGGCTGGTCGATTGGTTTGTTCTCTCGATTTGGGGGTGCTGTGCGAATGGGTGCCACCTTTGTTTGACTTTTGGTATTTGGGCTAAGGAGTGGATTAACCTGTTGTCGTTGGTTGCATTGTGGGTAGAGCATACAGCCTTATGTGATCTTTAATAGGGCAACATTTAACAGTGCTTGTTATTCAGTTCCGCTTCAAGAATAAAAATATACACAGTCATATTCTTATTGCTTAAAGTTATCGAATTGTTCACTTTCAATAAGAACAACGGCAATTTATTTACATTAATTTTCAGCTTGATATGGCATAGGAAATGTTGAAGGACAACATTAATGCGAAACCGAAGGTAAAGAGTCAAACAAAGGCGGCAATATGTATCATAAAGGCATAATGCCACGCATATCCCTGCCGCCCCCAAGCTCACTCTTTAGAACAAGTTCGTAACAAATCCCCGGTCTGTACAATGCAAACCGCACGGCATGAGAAAAAGAGCAGAATTTCAGATATGATTTCCTTCGCGTTTCATTTTATATAGTGCAGTAGGAGTGATAGAAGTTGCTCATTCTGCGTGGATTACATCTGATCCGCAATGAAGCTGAGTCAAAAAAAAAGTTACCCAAATACTTTACACATGCCGATTCAGTAGCCCAACTCTGTCTTGCTTTCGTGCACTTAAAAGTATCAGTTAATAAATTGTCTTTACGCCAATTTGTTTTATATTTTAAAGACCTAATACAATTTCTTTTAAATGCGGAAGCTTTAAAATGTTGACTTGACTGCGCATATTATTGTGCTGAATTCAAGCATGCTTGTATTTCTGCCCCAAATGAATTTCATAATCGTGCGTGGTGAGTCTTGAGCTTGAAAAAGATGAGTCAATCGATCTCAAACAGACCTTCTCTTCACACCAATAACTTATGTGTCCCGAGGCACATGGTGAAAGTATTCACATAAACTGATTTTAGCTCAATTATCTTTTCTAATTGGTAAAGGTTTGTAAACAGAAGTGGCCTGAAGAGTTATCAAGATTATCTGTTTGTTTTTATAACCAAAATCGAATGGAACTAACTTGTGATGCTGATCGATACACATGCATGAACGTATGTGTGCACTGATTATCTACAAATATAGCTAATTTCTGACCTTTCCTGTAAAGAAATGCAAAATGAAATTGCGTTGAAACTTTCAGATATGCCAATAAGAGAAACGGGTTCTTAAGAAAATTTGAACGTTGCAGAGCATATGTGTATTCAAATGCAGTTTCATTCTCGGTGCCAAACCATGACTTTAAGACATTGCTTTTGAAAATCGGTTCAGTTTTGCCGAAGTTATGGAAGTCGAAAGATTTGCCATATGATGATGTCGATTTTTTAGTAAAAAATTTAACATGAAATATGACCAAAAATCGAAGTTTATTTAATTGTAATTTCTTAAATGCAGTTTTATTCTAGGGGTCAAACCATGACTTTTAAGATATTGCTCTTGAAAATCGGTTCAGTTTTGGCGAAGTTATGGAAGTCGAAAGATTTGCCATATGCATAGTCGATTTTTTTGTAAAAATTTAACATGAAATATGACCAAAAATCGAAGTTTATTTAAATGTAATTTCTTAAATGCAGTTTTATTCTAGGGGTCAAACCATGACTTTTAAGATATTGCTCTTGAAAATCGGTTCAGTTTTGCCGAAGTTATGACAGTCGAAAGATTTGCCATATGATGATGTCGATTTTTTAGTAAAAAATTTAACATGAAATATGACCAAAAATCTAAGTTTATTTAAATGTAATTTCTTAAATGCAGTTTTATTCTAGGGGTCAAACCATGACTTTTAAGATATTGCTCTTGAAAATCGGTTCAGTTTTGGCGAAGTTATGGAAGTCGAAAGATTTGCCATATGATGATGTCGATTTTTTTGTAAAAAATTTAACATGAAATATGACCAAAAATCTAAGTTTATTTAAATGTAATTTCTTAAATGCAGTTTTATTCTAGGGGTCAAACCATGACTTTTAAGATATTGCTCTTGAAAATCGGTTCAGTTTTGCCGAAGTTATGACAGTCGAAAGATTTGCCATATGATGATGTCGATTTTTTTGTAAAAAATTTAACATGAAATATGACCAAAAATCGAAGTTTATTTAAATGTAATTTCTTAAATGCAGTTTTATTCTAGGGGTCAAACCATGACTTTTAAGATATTGCTCTTGAAAATCGGTTCAGTTTTGGCGAAGTTATGACAGTCGAAAGATTTGCCATATGATGATGTCGATTTTTTTGTAAAAAATTTAACATGAAATATGACCAAAAATCTAAGTTTATTTAAATGTAATTTCTTAAATGCAGTTTTATTCTAGGGGTCAAACCATGACTTTTAAGATATTGCTCTTGAAAATCGGTTCAGTTTTGGCGAAGTTATGACAGTCGAAAGATTTGCCATATGATGATGTCGATTTTTTGTAAAAAATTTAACATGAAATATGACCAAAAATCGAAGTTTATTTAAATGTAATTTCTTAAATGCAGTTTTATTCTAGGGGTCAAACCATGACTTTTAAGATATTGCTCTTGAAAATCGGTTCAGTTTTGGCGAAGTTATGGAAGTCGAAAGATTTTCTCAATGCCCATGTCAATTTTTGTTTATAAAATTTTAACATGAAATATGACCAAAAATCGAAGTTTATTTAAATGTAATTTCTTAAATGCAGCTTTATTCTAGGGGTCAAACCATGACTTTTAAGATATTGCTCTTGAAAATCGGTTCAGTTTTGGCGAAGTTATGGACAGTCGAAAGATTTGCCATATGATGATGTCGATTTTTTGTAAAAAATTTAACATGAAATATGACCAAAAATCGAAGTTTATTTAAATGTAATTTCTTAAATGCAGTTTTATTCTAGGGGTCAAACCATGACTTTTAAGATATTGCTCTTGAAAATCGGTTCAGTTTTGCCGAAGTTATGGAAGTCGAAAGATTTGCCATATGATGATGTCGATTTTTTGTAAAAAATTTAACATGAAATATGACCAAAAATCGAAGTTTATTTAAATGTAATTTCTTAAATGCAGTTTTATTCTAGGGGTCAAACCATGACTTTTAAGATATTGCTCTTGAAAATCGGTTCAGTTTTGGCGAAGTTATGGAAGTCGAAAGATTTGCCATATGATGATGTCGATTTTTTGTAAAAAATTTAACATGAAATATGACCAAAAATCGAAGTTTATTTAAATGTAATTTCTTATATGCAGTTTTATTCTAGGGGTCAAACCATGACTTTTAAGATATTGCTCTTGAAAATCGGTTCAGTTTTGCCGAAGTTATGGAAGTCGAAAGATTTGACACATGATAATGTCGATTTTTTGTAAAAAATTTAACATGAAATATGACCAAAAATCGAAGTTTATTTAAATGTAATTTCTTAAATGCAGTTTTATTCTAGGGGTCAAACCATGACTTTTAAGATATTGCTCTTGAAAATCGAGTCAGTTTTGGCGAAGTTATGGACAGTCGAAAGATTTGCCATATGATGATGTCGATTTTTTTGTAAAAAATTTAACATGAAATATGACCAAAAATCGAAGTTTATTTAAATGTAATTTCTTAAATGCAGTTTTATTCTAGGGGTCAAACCATGACTTTTAAGATATTGCTCTTGAAAATCGGTTCAGTTTTGGCGAAGTTATGGAAGTCGAAAGATTTGCCATATGATGATGTCGATTTTTTGTAAAAAATTTAACATGAAATATGACCAAAAATCGAAGTTTATTTAAATGTAATTTCTTAAATGCAGCTTTATTCTAGGGGTCAAACCATGACTTTTAAGATATTGCTCTTGAAAATCGGTTCAGTTTTGCCGAAGTTATGACAGTCGAAAGATTTGCCATATGATGATGTCGATTTTTTTGTAAAAAATTTAACATGAAATATGACCAAAAATCGAAGTTTATTTAATTGTAATTTCTTAAATGCAGTTTTATTCTAGGGGTCAAACCATGACTTTTAAGATATTGCTCTTGAAAATCGGTTCAGTTTTGGCGAAGTTATGGAAGTCGAAAGATTTGCCAATGATGATGTCGATTTTTTGTAAAAAATTTAACATGAAATATGACCAAAAATCGAAGTTTATTTAAATGTAATTTCTTAAATGCAGTTTTATTCTAGGGGTCAAACCATGACTTTTAAGATATTGCTCTTGAAAATCGGTTCAGTTTTGGCGAAGTTATGGAAGTCGAAAGATTTGCCAATGATGATGTCGATTTTTTGTAAAAAATTTAACATGAAATATGACCAAAAATCGAAGTTTATTTAAATGTAATTTCTTAAATGCAGTTTTATTCTAGGGGTCAAACCATGACTTTTAAGATATTGCTCTTGAAAATCGGTTCAGTTTTGGCGAAGTTATGGAAGTCGAAAGATTTGCCATATGATGATGTCGATTTTTTGTAAAAAATTTAACATGAAATATGACCAAAAATCGAAGTTTATTTAATTGTAATTTCTTAAATGCAGTTTTATTCTAGGGGTCAAACCATGACTTTTAAGATATTGCTCTTGAAAATCGGTTCAGTTTTGGCGAAGTTATGGAAGTCGAAAGATTTGCCATATGATGATGTCGATTTTTTTGTAAAAAATTTAACATGAAATATGACCAAAAATCGAAGTTTATTTAATGTAATTTCTTAAATGCAGTTTTATTCTAGGGGTCAAACCATGACTTTTAAGATATTGCTCTTGAAAATCGGTTCAGTTTTGGCGAAGTTATGGAAGTCGAAAGATTTGCCATATGATGATGTCGATTTTTTTGTAAAAAATTTAACATGAAATATGACCAAAAATCGAAGTTTATTTAATTGTAATTTCTTAAATGCAGTTTTATTCTAGGGGTCAAACCATGACTTTTAAGATATTGCTCTTGAAAATCGGTTCAGTTTTGGCGAAGTTATGGAAGTCGAAAGATTTGCCAATGATGATGTCGATTTTTTTGTAAAAAATTTAACATGAAATATGACCAAAAATCGAAGTTTATTTAAATGTAATTTCTTAAATGCAGTTTTATTCTAGGGGTCAAACCATGACTTTTAAGATATTGCTCTTGAAAATCGGTTCAGTTTTGGCGAAGTTATGGACAGTCGAAAGATTTGCCATATGATGATGTCGATTTTTTGTAAAAAATTTAACATGAAATATGACCAAAAATCGAAGTTTATTTAAATGTAATTTCTTAAATGCAGTTTTATTCTAGGGGTCAAACCATGACTTTTAAGATATTGCTCTTGAAAATCGGTTCAGTTTTGCCGAAGTTATGGAAGTCGAAAGATTTGCCATATGATGATGTCGATTTTTTGTAAAAAATTTAACATGAAATATGACCAAAAATCGAAGTTTATTTAAATGTAATTTCTTAAATGCAGTTTTATTCTAGGGGTCAAACCATGACTTTTAAGATATTGCTCTTGAAAATCGGTTCAGTTTTGGCGAAGTTATGGAAGTCGAAAGATTTGCCATATGATGATGTCGATTTTTTGTAAAAAATTTAACATGAAATATGACCAAAAATCGAAGTTTATTTAAATGTAATTTCTTAAATGCAGCTTTATTCTAGGGGTCAAACCATGACTTTTAAGATATTGCTCTTGAAAATCGGTTCAGTTTTGCCGAAGTTATGGAAGTCGAAAGATTTGCCACATGATAATGTCGATTTTTTGTAAAAAATTTAACATGAAATATGACCAAAAATCGAAGTTTATTTAAATGTAATTTCTTAAATGCAGTTTTATTCTAGGGGTCAAACCATGACTTTTAAGATATTGCTCTTGAAAATCGGTTCAGTTTTGGCGAAGTTATGGAAGTCGAAAGATTTGCCAATGATGATGTCGATTTTTTTGTAAAAAATTTAACATGAAATATGACCAAAAATCGAAGTTCATTTAAATGTAATTTCTTAAATGCAGCTTTATTCTAGGGGTCAAACCATGACTTTTAAGATATTGCTCTTGAAAATCGGTTCAGTTTTGGCGAAGTTATGGAAGTCGAAAGATTTGCCATATGATGATGTCGATTTTTTTGTAAAAAATTTAACATGAAATATGACCAAAAATCGAAGTTTATTTAATGTAATTTCTTAAATGCAGCTTTATTCTAGGGGTCAAACCATGACTTTTAAGATATTGCTCTTGAAAATCGGTTCAGTTTTGCCGAAGTTATGGAAGTCGAAAGATTTGCCATATGATGATGTCGATTTTTTTGGCATAAAAATTTAACATGAAATATGACCAAAAATCGAAGTTTATTTAAATGTAATTTCTTAAATGCAGTTTTATTCTAGGGGTCAAACCATGACTTTTAAGATATTGCTCTTGAAAATCGGTTCAGTTTTGGCGAAGTTATGGAAGTCGAAAGATTTGCCAAATGATGATGTCGATTTTTTTGTAAAAATTTAACATGAAATATGACCAAAAATCGAAGTTTATTTAAATGTAATTTCTTAAATGCAGTTTTATTCTAGGGGTCAAACCATGACTTTTAAGATATTGCTCTTGAAAATCGGTTCAGTTTTGGCGAAGTTATGGACAGTCGAAAGATTTGCCATATGATGATGTCGATTTTTTAGTAAAAAATTTAACATGAAATATGACCAAAAATCGAAGTTTATTTAATTGTAATTTCTTAAATGCAGTTTTATTCTAGGGGTCAAACCATGACTTTTAAGATATTGCTCTTGAAAATCGGTTCAGTTTTGGCGAAGTTATGGAAGTCGAAAGATTTGCCAAATGATGATGTCGATTTTTTTGTAAAAAATTTAACATGAAATATGACCAAAAATCTAAGTTTATTTAAATGTAATTTCTTAAATGCAGTTTTATTCTAGGGGTCAAACCATGACTTTTAAGACATTGCTCTTGAAAATCGGTTCAGTTTTGGCGAAGTTATGGAAGTCGAAAGATTTGCCAAATGATGACGTCGATTTTTTTGTAACAAATTTAACATGAAATATGACCAAAAATCGAAGTTTATTTAAATGTAATTTCTTAAATGCAGTTTTATTCTAGGGGTCAAACCATGACTTTTAAGATATTGCTCTTGAAAATCGGTTCAGTTTTGCCGAAGTTATGGAAGTCGAAAGATTTGCCATATGATGATGTCGATTTTTTTGTAAAAATTTAACATGAAATATGACCAAAAATCGAAGTTTATTTAAATGTAATTTCTTAAATGCAGCTTTATTCTAGGGGTCAAACCATGACTTTTAAGATATTGCTCTTGAAAATCGGTTCAGTTTTGGCGAAGTTATGGAAGTCGAAAGATTTGCCATATGATGATGTCGATTTTTTAGTAAAAAATTTAACATGAAATCTGACCAAAAATCGAAGTTTATTTAAATGTAATTTCTTAAATGCAGTTTTATTCTAGGGTCAAACCATGACTTTTAAGATATTGCTCTTGAAAATCGGTTCAGTTTTGCCGAAGTTATGACAGTCGAAAGATTTGCCATATGATGATGTCGATTTTTTAGTAAAAAATTTAACATGAAATATGACCAAAAATCGAAGTTTATTTATATGTAATTTCTTAAATGCAGTTTTATTCTAGGGGTCAAACCATGACTTTTAAGATATTGCTCTTGAAAATCGGTTCAGTTTTGCCGAAGTTATGACAGTCGAAAGATTTGCCATATGATGATGTCGATTTTTTAGTAAAAAATTTAACATGAAATATGACCAAAAATCGAAGTTTATTTAAATGTAATTTCTTAAATGCAGTTTTATTCTAGGGGTCAAACCATGACTTTTAAGATATTGCTCTTGAAAATCGGTTCAGTTTTGGCGAAGTTATGGAAGTCGAAAGATTTGCCATATGATGATGTCGATTTTTTTGTAAAAAATTTAACATGAAATATGACCAAAAATCGAAGTTTATTTAAATGTAATTTCTTAAATGCAGTTTTATTCTAGGGGTCAAACCATGACTTTTAAGATATTGCTCTTGAAAATCGGTTCAGTTTTGCCGAAGTTATGGAAGTCGAAAGATTTGCCATATGATGATGTCGATTTTTTAGTAAAAAATTTAACATGAAATATGACCAAAAATCGAAGTTTATTTAATTGTAATTTCTTAAATGCAGTTTTATTCTAGGGGTCAAACCATGACTTTTAAGATATTGCTCTTGAAAATCGGTTCAGTTTTGGCGAAGTTATGGAAGTCGAAAGATTTGCCAAATGATGATGTCGATTTTTTAGTAAAAATTTAACATGAAATATGACCAAAAATCGAAGTTTATTTAATTGTAATTTCTTAAATGCAGTTTTATTCTAGGGGTCAAACCATGACTTTTAAGATATTGCTCTTGAAAATCGGTTCAGTTTTGCCGAAGTTATGGAAGTCGAAAGATTTGCCATATGATGATGTCGATTTTTTGTAAAAATTTTAACATGAAATATGACCAAAAATCGAAGTTTATTTAATTGTAATTTCTTAAATGCAGTTTTATTCTAGGGGTCAAACCATGACTTTTAAGATATTGCTCTTGAAAATCGGTTCAGTTTTGGCGAAGTTATGGATAATCGAAAGATTTGCCATATGATGATGTCGATTTTTTAGTAAAAAATTTAACATGAAATATGACCAAAAATCGAAGTTTATTTAAATGTAATTTCTTAAATGCAGTTTTATTCTAGGGGTCAAACCATGACTTTTAAGATATTGCTCTTGAAAATCGGTTCAGTTTTGCCGAAGTTATGACAGTCGAAAGATTTGCCATATGATGATGTCGATTTTTTGTAAAAATTTAACATGAAACATGACCAAAAATCGAAGTTTATTTAATGTAATTTCTTAAATGCAGTTTTATTCTAGGGTCAAACCATGACTTTTAACACATTGCTCTTGAAAATCGGTTCAGTTTTGGCGAAGTTATGGAAGTCGAAAGATTTGCCAATGATGATGTCGATTTTTTGGCATAAAATTTTAACATGAAATCTGACCAAAAATCGAAGTTTATTTAATTGTAATTTCTTAAATGCAGTTTTATTCTAGGGGTCAAACCATGACTTTTAGACATTGCTCTTGAAAATCGGTTCAGTTTTGGCGAAGTTATGGAAGTCGAAAGATTTGCCAAATGATGATGTCGATTTTTTGGCATAAAATTTAACATGAAATATGACCAAAAATCGAAGTTTATTTAATTGTAATTTCTTAAATGCAGTTTTATTCTAGGGGTCAAACCATGACTTTTAAGATATTGCTCTTGAAAATCGGTTCAGTTTTGGCGAAGTTATGGAAGTCGAAAGATTTTATCAATGCCCAAGTCAATTTTTGTTTATAAAATTTTAACATGAAATATGACCAAAAATCGAAGTTTATTTAAATGTAATTTCTTAAATGCAGTTTTATTCTAGGGGTCAAACCATGACTTTTAAGACATTGCTCTTGAAAATCGGGTCAGTTTTGGCGAAGTTATGACAGTCGAAAGATTTGCCATATGATGATGTCGATGTTTTTGTAAAAATTTTAACATGAAATCTGACCAAAAATCGAAGTTTATTTAAATGTAATTTCTTAAATGCAGTTTTATTCTAGGGGTCAAACCATGACTTTTAAGATATTGCTCTTGAAAATCGGTTCAGTTTTGCCGAAGTTATGACAGTCGAAAGATTTGCCATATGATGATGTCGATTTTTTAGTAAAAAATTTAACATGAAATATGACCAAAAATCGAAGTTTATTTAATTGTAATTTCTTAAATGCAGTTTTATTCTAGGGGTCAAACCATGACTTTTAAGATATTGCTCTTGAAAATCGGTTCAGTTTTGCCGAAGTTATGACAGTCGAAAGATTTGCCATATGATGATGTCGATTTTTTAGTAAAAAATTTAACATGAAATATGACCAAAAATCGAAGTTTATTTAATTGTAATTTCTTAAATGCAGTTTTATTCTAGGGGTCAAACCATGACTTTTAAGATATTGCTCTTGAAAATCGGTTCAGTTTTGCCGAAGTTATGACAGTCGAAAGATTTGCCATATGATGATGTCGATTTTTTAGTAAAAAATTTAACATGAAGTATGACCAAAAATCGAAGTTTATTTAATTGTAATTTCTTAAATGCAGTTTTGTTCTAGGGTTGAAACCATGACTTTTAAGATATTGCTCTTGAAAATCGGTTCAGTTTTGGCGAAGTTATGGAAGTCGAAACATTTGCCAAATGATGATGTCGATTTTTTGGCATAAAATTTAAACATAAATTCTGTTTTTAGGTGCTACTACTCAATAAGCATTACTCGTGATAGATTTATTTTTTTCTGGCAAACAACTGCATCAATGTTACTTTTTCTTTTACATTCACATAAAACCGAAAGTAATCAAAGCAAATTTTAAGAAAGACGTTTTGCACAATATCAATTTATGAAAACGCATATGTATGTGAGCAGAAAGTAGATACAGATAAAAATGTCTATAATAATGGATCTCAACTCGAATATGAACCTTAAAACACAATCCCTATTTGCATTTATAATTGAAAACCAGCAGCGTCCGGCTTTTTTTCCAAAAAAAATCAAATAATTACTGCTTCACAAAACACAGCAGCACTCACATGAGTAGCTGCGACTTCCACTAAAACCATCAACCAACCATGTCTGCGGCAACAAAGAAGCCACAAACACCACTGACAGATTCGAGCACCTTGACCTCTTCGCCGTTGTAGTCAATGGGGCGTTTTTCTTTCAAAATTAATTGAACTGAAAAATGAGCGTCATGGCCGTGGACCAGTAGTAACTGCAGTTGGCTGATGTTCAAATTGTTTTCAGTATGCTAAAATGCTAAAAATTTTTGCTGTATGTAAATTTAGACTGTTACACTCTGCGAGTATGAAAGTGAAAACTTCATTTATGCGAGTGTTTTTTGCTTTTTTTTGCGCCAAATTTATGATTAACTGGATTTCAGAACATGGACGTTGACAACGACGACGAGTACGGATTGAGGCTGATAGCTTTTCAGTACTATTTATTCCAGTTAAACGAAACTTCTTATAAGGCCTACAGAAAAGGAGATGTATGAAAAGCAGGTTGACGTCGAACCAATCGAAGGCTTACAAGCAAAAGGGCTTTAGTCGAGAAAGCTCGGCTAGCTTATACCCTCTATATATCCGATTTTTCTCAATCAATTTCGATGAAAACTTCACAGGCTTTCATTATTTTGTCTATAGTTTCCAAAGCACGTTGCATTATTTCTAAGTTCAAGAGTTATCGATTATTTAAAACCAACTTGTTCTGCTTATGGTAGCCCAGCTGTTGATGTTGATCGGAGATGCTTTCTTCTGTCTGGTACAAACACTTGCAAAAAACCATTAAAACTCAATCGATGCAGACTATTGCGGTTTACTGATTGCAAATGCGACACTCGAGCTCAAATCATCAAGCATTGCGCCGCTTAAAGTTGCAGGTCACATTGGCGTTGCTGTTGCAGCCCAGCTGGCTGAGTCGATTTACAAGTATGCGAAAGTGATCGATTTGAAGCAGGCGTGGCTCACCGCATTTTAAATGCGCTCTACAAGCCTTGCGCCACACTAGGCCGCTGTTGTAGTTGCAGTTGTCGTTTTTGCTTTGGTTGTCGTTGGCAGAAATGTCGACGTCGCGTGGTCTAGTTGCTGCAACTAGCAGCAAGATTTGAAATAGCTTGTCTCTGTATGTGTGTTGGTGAGTGTTGTGTCTACATCTTATGCAATATTCTCAGATTGACCCACTTTTCGTACTAGCTTAACTTTTTGTTGTGGTCGAAGTTGGCGTTGCTTGGCAACATTCACTGTGACCAAAAACAATTTAATCGAAGCATGTTTGAGTATATTTCTGAGTATGCACACATAAACATATATCCTACCCCTTCTTAGATATATATTATATTATATTTTGTTCAATTTATGCACAGCAATTAGAAGTGAGCTACCTGTGAAGAAACCAGAAACATGTATTAATGTTTGCAAGAAATGTGGATCTTAAAATTCTAAAATGACAAAACAGTCACAAATTAAGAGTCCAATCGAAAGTTAACTGCAGTCAACATTTTTTAAATTCCATGTGTAATAAAAACCAAGTGCCATACTGGCAATCACAGCTTGTCATTGTCTGTGCCACAAATTAAAGCAGCAGAACAAACGTTAGGTTTTGCAATTTGAGTGGTGAAAATTACTTTGGGCCCTATCTTAAGCTTATTTTTAAACCAACCCTAATAGCATCATAGTTCATAAAATATTCTTACATGCATCGGCTGACCTAAACCTGACTCTGCACATTTTACTCTTACAAGCTCACAGCTACAAAAACATACTACTCCATACGATATGTTTGCCAGGCTCTCTTAAGTAGGTGCAATATTCAGTTCTTTTCTTGCACATGAAGCTTATGCACATATCCCCCACCAAGACACATCCAGAATTTTTCATATGCTTGTCATGGCAAGCCTTATAGCCATAGACTAAGCAAAGAAATGCGTTAGTGGACGTCTACACTGAAATGCTTTGGCCGACACTCAATTTACAGACATAATCTTCTATCTAACAAACTAGAAACACAACGGACCATAACTTCATGTGATATATTATCATTATCTTACTTATTTGCCGCAATAACATATTCAGCGTTCTGGATCTAAACTAAAAATATATGTTCCTTTACCCAGAGTCATAAACTTCTAGAACATGTAGTTAAGTGTAATGAATAAAAACATTGCTGTAAAAAAAACAAAATAAGTGGTTGATAAGAGGCTATTCTAAATTTAGTCATTAGATTTACAAACAACTTTGCACATTTGATAAAAACTATAAGAGAGACAAAAGAAAAGTTTATTATATGTAGCAATGTTATGCTATTCAAGAGCCCTATTACGTAACACCCAAAAACTTGCACCGCTCCACTGTAGCCAATGTTTTAGAGTGTGGCTTAAAGCTGACCGTAGCAAACATAGTAGCTTAAGCAATAAAACGAAAACCAGGCGAGTGTTGCAGAGTTGAATATTTCCTGTTTGTGGTGCAGAAAAATAGTGGGTACCAATATACAAAGCTCTCACTTTTACATTTGCTACATACCATTGCATATTGGCTTAAATTTCAGCCATCGAAACGAAAGGAAGCTGTTGAGTTGCTCAAAGGCATCCTTTAGTAGATATGAGCACTAACTTATAAGATTATTCTTGTGACAATTGTCTTCAGCAAAATAAAGAAAGTCAAGCATTTGACAGCGCACAGTGATTTATTGACCCTTGAATAAAGTACATTAAAAGTGGTATCTGCGCATTTTGCGCAAGTCAGCCATAGCCGATTGCTAACATGTACTTGGTCATAAATCTTTAATTATTCCAAAACCAGACTCGAGATGCAAATCAATTAAATAATTTATTGGCTATTGAACGATAGCTCCAAAATTTATAGCATTTTCAAATCTGTATTATGAAGTTTAATTTTGCTTGTATTTTATAACAGTCATATAACACTTTAAGATACATATTTGGATCTGAATATCGTCCGTCTAACGCACCTACTAGAAGATTTTTAGCGAATAAAAGTTTATGCGAAGGCGTTATTCGTGACTTCATGTCCAGGAAGTGACTGTGTTACGGCGCTTTTTTAGAGAGGAAAGTCACTAAATTCCTGCGCACATGCAAAGCGATTGCAAGGTAATCGGTGCTTTGCTCTCCACAGTTCGGTACAAAAGAAACAACAACAAAATGTAGCAAACGTTGCTGTGCTCGCTTAAGTGTACTGTTTGCTTTATTGTACAATCGAAAAAAAGCTGAAAGCTGACCAATGATTTTTTTTAACGGGAGTAAAACAAGAACAATATTTGACTAATGACTGCAATTTTGACTAAAATTTATCGATAAACTCACCCAATTTCTGAAAGCTTAATTTTTTAAGGATTCCAAACTTTCGCTTTCTGCTAAAATAATAATTACAACTTATTTTGAGCAATTAAAAATGACTATAATAATTTGCATCAAATAAGAAAAGTTAATAGCACGGAAGTCGTAGGTGTATTAAAGCCACATAAATTCCATCCAATTGACAGAAACCTATATCAATAGATATATATATATATATGTGTATATATATATATGAACAATTCAAATTGTCTGAGTGTATGCCGGGCTGACTTGTTGTGCGCGCTGTATAGTGTACTTCACTTTCAATAAAAGTCGCGTAATGTTGTTGCACTTATTTTTGAACAAGTAGAGCACAAAGCAAAGCAATCGACAAGCGCCGAAGAAACACACGAAAAAAAAAATCAGGCTTATGGCCGAATTACTGTGCATTGCATAACGACCCAGCCACGCTCTAACTCTGGCTAAGCAAATCCACGAAACACATTTTGTTTAGTGGAGCAAAAAGTACGAACAGCAACAATGAATCGACACAGTTGTATTGCCAAGAGTGCGCTGGCAATGGCTAAGACAAATGTCATCCCAGGCGATAGCGGCTCTAAGCTTATGCATGGCCAATTGCCATTGGCACGTGATTAACTTACTTTTTACTTTTTACCACCAGCCTAGCTACCAGCGTAAATCACTCATTCAGATAGTCGGTCAGTGCTGCGTTTGTCAAACGAGACGCATTTGTGTGATAATTACACAATTTGTGGTGCGTGCTGCATACTAAATAGATACTAATCCAGCAGCCTTGACATTATTATCTACAAATGAGGTGCATTATAAGTATTTGCATTAAATAACAATAAAAAACATGTTCTTAAGACAGGATGCATCTACCTAGTATACACAGTAGCTTAAAAGTCATTAAATAAGGGCACAACTCGTTTTGCATTCCAAGTCCAATCAGTTGAGCAGGGCTTATGCTGCCGAGTGTTTAAAACGAATTAACGATTTATCTACGCCCAATTATAATGATCATAAAAAGTTAATAGAGGCAGTCTTTACCTAGCCTAGAAATAATTATTGGTAAAACAAAAAAAAAGTGAATGTAAATTTGGTTTGGGAAAGGTGTCTTTACAAGCCAAATACTATATTATGTTTCTGAAAAAAAACCATAAGGTGGCTCTCGTGCCACTTCATGGCTGGTCAAAAGTGCAACTTAACGGAGTGTTATTAAAACTGGTTATTGTTTGTAAAATGCTCACGATACAATTAAAGCGTAGCCTAATACTATTTGGGCTGCAATCCATTTCTTGCGTTCGTGTGTTTGTGTGTTAGTATGTGTGTGTAGGTGGGTACAGGCTCCTTACTTGGGCTTAGTAGTATTATGCCGCACATTCTAAGTTGAAGGTTTTTTTAGGCAACAAACAGAATGAAAACCAAAAAAAGGTTGACTTATGTCGTGCCGGATCAGACTCCTTACATAATTGTAATGTGTTGCAAGTCGTTTAATTTATTAGCTGTGGTTATTTCTGTCAGTACAAGATAGATGTATGCTTACAGTGCTAAGCAATAAGAGCAAAAATAACTTCCGTCCCAATTATTATACTAGTATTGCGCCTATAGATTGGGCGGGCCGATCCAACTGGTCGCGCCAATGCCCTGAGGCATGCTGAGTAATGTTCGCTTTGTTTATAAATTGCAATAACTTTGATTGCATCAGCTTCAATGGCTTGAATTACTAATCACTTTTTGTTTTTCTGTATGGGATTGCAATGACTTTAAATGGCATTTTGTGGGTTTGGACCAGGTTTGTTTTTTTTCTAGTCAAAAGTCTACTTTTGGTTTGGTTTCAATGCTCAAGTTTTAATGCTTATGTTGCCCAGGTACAACCTCTCTAGATCTTAAATTCCAGTTTTTAAGCAATTCACCAATATGCAAATCCGACTGTCAAAGAAAAAGTTCTTTGGCTCTTTTGCTAGTTAAGGCACGTGTTCAATCAAACATGTTTTTTTACTTAGAATGGTTGATTAATTATTACTTCTTGACAAGTGCTTGCCTGTTTTAAATGGATAATCAAACTCAATAAAATCTTTTTAAATATTCGTTACAACTAAAATATAAATATTAACTTTGCAGATTCAGTATATGCGCAAAACAAAAGAGCACCACGGATCACCAATTCGCGCAGCTTTGGCACAAATGTTAAAACAACTAGTTCAAATGGCGTCAGCTTCGATTGTCCCGAAGAGTTTGGATACTATCCGCATCCCACGGACTGCACACAGTATTATGTTTGCGTGTTCGGCGGTGCACTGCTCGAGAGCTGCACTGGAGGTCTTATGTATTCGCATGAGCTGCAGACTTGTGACTGGCCCAGAAACGTGGGCTGCGAACTGGTGGACAGTGGCACGTCGGCCACCTCTGCCGAAGTAGGTGGTTCCTCACGTAACAAGCCACAGCAACATGTTCCCAGCCGCATCCGCTTCGGATCCGCCTTTACCAGCCCAGCAGCTTCACAAAAGACAATAACAGTGCCACCGCAGTATCATCGCTCTCCACCACAGATCATACAAGCGCAGGTTCAGCATATACCTCCGCCTCCAGAGCTGCCAGCTCCACCAAATCCGTTAGTCACGTCACGTGGACAGCCAAAATCACTGCTTGACTCGCAAGAGGACATAGCAAAGGTGAGTCACGGCGCGCTCCTAAATGCATATTCAACATTTTTTTTATATTGACAGCTTTATGCCGAGGCGCAGGAAACACTGCCGCCAATTGAAGAAGAGGAAAATGATCGCCAGCAACGTGTTTATCGCGGCCAGCCAAGTACTGTTAGCCAAGTACAGCGGGACCGCGATGGCATCCTACACCAAGCTAGCATCAATGCTATACCAAATCACGGTAAAATTGGGTCCTACACATTCGGCACCGCCTACAGGTAAGTTCTTAGTCATTTATTTAGTGCTTCACTGATCTAGTGCTATATCTGCAGTTGCTTTCAAAATTGAATTCGATTGTTTTATGGTTATGTAATATTTGCTTTGTTGTGAAACAAGAACTTTATAGAAAATTCTCTTCTACTCATTGTACTACTCTTTTTTCTCATACATTGCATACTGCACTATCTCTATATTATTCTCCAAACGACACACCAACCGACTGAATATGCTTTTTGGTTAAATTCTGTACGTAAACAGCGAAAGCTTGGACGACGACAAAACAATTGAACACGAACTGTCACATAAAAGACTTAATGTAGACAGGGGACGCAAACGACGGGATGTTAGTGTACTTAATTCGACTACGCTTGTGGAAACAACAGCCTCAACTGAAATGACCAACGTTTCGAATACCTCTAGCCAGGTTAGGGAGTCTAATAGCGCCAACTTTACCCGATTGGAAAGTGGCGAAGAAACCAAAAGTTCCAATAAATCAAATACCTCACAAGAGCAGAGTGTCGAGGGAGAGCCAGCTGTCACTCAATTGCAGAAGTATTCTTCAAAAATCAGTCGCTCCGAAATAGATTTCTCTTATTCGGACACAGACTACAGCGATCTGATTGAGGACGGCAACGATACTGCTGCAGGAGAATCTAAGCGACGTTCACGTCAATTGCGGCCCTTTCCGAATGCACCTATTAGATGGCCGGCAAATAACTACCGTGCGCTTGACTCACCAGTCCATGAACCCTACACACATAACAATGGCTATAGTTTCGGTAGCTATAATCCATTTCTTACGCCGCCCAGCCAACAAACTCCGCCCAATCACAATTACAATCAACTAGGCCTTGGAACTGGTGGCTATAAGGCTTATTTCCAGCAGCAACAGCAACATGAAACTTCTGCGACAAGCGGCAAAAAGCCCGCTTTCTCCTACACAGGTTACAACTTGTCCCTGCCGCCGCCTCCATTAGAAGATGACTTTAGGCCAATTGCAGGAAATTACTACGGGGCAGCCAGCTCGACTAGCTTAAGGCCACCGGCTGGGTACCAGCAACAAACGCACCAGGGCGATTTACTTCCCTATCTTATTCAACAGCTAAAGGAGCTTAAGGAGCGAAGAAAACAAATACAAAGTGAAAACTTTGCTTACTTTCATTTGGATAATCAACCTCTTGCACCCACTGTTCAGCCCACAACACCGCGGCCCTCGTTTGACTATTATTCTACTGCTAAGCCGTTGCAACAAGTGACTTCAAACGGCCACTACGCGCAATACAGCACAATGGGTGGATTTTACAATAATTCACCAAACAAATCAAATTATTCGGGCAAGCTCGTATCTCAATACAGCATTTCTCAGGAACGGGAACAGCTAAGTACGACGGAAAGCAACTACTTCCAGTATAATATCATCGCAAATCAAAAGATGAAAGGCGTTTATAAAACTGCCAAGCTGAATCAAATAGATAATGCTGCAGTCAAGGTGCGTCCTCCAGTGACGCCACTGCACGTCACTCCCAACTTCAATATCGTTTCCGCACCGAACTTAGCGCATGGCAAACCTGGTAATCTGCAGGCAAAACCGTTAAGAAATTTGCCACATTTGCCAGTGGGTATTAGCTATGCCTCCAATACAACCCTACCTGAATCATATCAGTCATTCACCAAATTGATCAGCTCAACTACAGCTCCTAAGTCGGCGTCAATCAAGCCTCCGACAACACCTAAGCCTGAGATGACCAATTTTCAGTTCAATATTAATGATTTTATGGCCAACTTGAAAGCTAGTGATCTTGCAAGCTTTAATCCGGCGATCAACCCATTAATAAAGTATTTTAAACAGGTAAGTAATGATGGGAATGGCAATGTTCGCAATCCACTGGTACTTCGTCGACCTGCCAGCAGCACAACGCCAACAAGTACAATACCGTCACGATTTATAACAAAATATAAAGCGATTCCAACAAGAGAACCGATTAGTTTAACCACCCAAGCAACGACAACACGCACCCTCAAAGGCTACGAAACGTTCGTTAAGAGTATGAATCAATCAACGACAACAAGTACGCCGGGTCCAAGAAGCAATGGAGGCAAGACTACCACCACCACCGAAAGTGGTGCCGATTACTATGATGAGGATTACGATGAGGGAGTTGACGATGACATGCTGCCACCGTCTCTCATGCCGCCCTACATGCCCATGTCAGAGACAATGGCACCACCACGTCCGCTAGTCACAACCGATGTGCCACCTACAGTGACACCCGGCAAAGTTCGCCCCAACTTTAATACTGGGCTTATGCAAGCAACGACAACGCGTCGGCCCTTTCCACATTTTTCACAACTTAATCAGCCCAACGCAGTCAATGGTGTTCCTGCGTTCATACGCTTTCCAAGCGACATATTTCAGGAGCTTAAGCAACGAATACCACAAACCACTCCCCGCGCCAAAACTACAACAACAACAACAACAACAAAAAGTCCTACAAAGTCTACAGCCCCAACAAGGATCCGTTACACTGTGAAACCACAGAGTGTGCGCGGACAACAGAAGTGGCAGTCGCAAGCTTCGGAGAGCCTGGACGAATTAGAGCCCAAGCAAAATGAAACTCAACGCGGGGCCGACTATGTCAAGCCTGGCGCAAGCCATGGTGGCTTAGGCGGCCTGCACTTGAACTCAATACACATCACTCCAAATATGGAGAGGCAAAGGTAGTTATAAAATTCGTCGATTTGAGTGCTGTTCAATTATTTGGTTCCGCTACACAAATACACAAAAGAACGGCAGTAACATGTACATAATAATAATATGTCACTGCCCGCCGTCGCTACTTTTTATACGATTACGTTCTGACCTTACTTTTAACCAAGAAATCCAATACGATGGATTTCAAGGCTGTACAGTTGACTAAAAAAAAAATTATGTATGGACCGGGCTACTCTAACCTTAATTTCAAACGCTACTTACCCTCTTCTTGTTTAACTCATCATCTAAACTACTTAATGGCTAACATTTTTTTAATTCAGAGATTTAATTTTTGTTTTGTTTTGCATTTCTCTTCCTTGTAATATATGTCATTACCCCACACACATAAACATATGTATTATAAATTGGCATCAATAATTTTTTTAATTATTGTGTATACATTTTACTGTAAATAACTTGCGCCGTACGCTCTTTTCACAAAATTGTGTGTGTGTAAAGAGTTGAATCATCCTCACCGTCATCGCTGACGGCGCAAACTCCCGATAACATATTTGTACAACCAAGCTCACAAGCTTCACCGCCACAGTTTGCATCCAATCGTAACTACTACAATACTTCATCCATATTCAATCATGGGGGTGGCTACCAAATACCACAGCAGCAGCAACAACAACAACCGTCACCATTCCAACAACCAAAACAACAACAGCAAAAGGCCATACCAAACCCCTATGATTCATCATACTATTCTGTTTACGACGACGATATTGATTTGTATAGGGATATTGAGTATCAACAGCAGCAAGAACAGCATCAGCAAAAGCCCCAGCAATACCAGACTAACGTGCGCCAACAACAACAGCAACAACAACAACACCAACAACAATCAACATATCGACCCTTAGAAACATTAACTACGCCGACACCACCACAAAGGCCAAGCTTTAACAGTCAACCCACCTTGGGTTACAGCACGGACTATGATGAAGATCTTAACGCACAGGTAAGAGTGTTACATAAAGTACTATATAAACTAATAGACATATGTATGATCTGAGTGATCTGCTAGTATCGGATCTTAATAACAAACAATTTCAACAGATCGAGCAGGATAATGTGTACAGTCAACATACGGCCACAACGCAACGGTATGTACCCTCATTCGATTGCAATTGTAATGTGTTAACCTAACTCGGTAGCGTACATTAGCTTAACTAGCTCGCAGATAAACTTCACTGACAACCATTAAAGTATTTCGATCCAAAAATCAGTTAGCATGCTTGAACGAACTCTTAGGTTTGGTTAGGTAGCGTGTCCTGTTTAAACACATGAGACAAAAATATACTAGCGCACAACACATACAAAGAAATACATACACCAAAATTTACATACATTTTCATCTCTTAAATACGCCAACACACCATCGCCAAACAACAATGGTTCTCTGTGCCAGACCCGAAGACGTTACCATACAAACACTGGATGCACGTGCCTCTGCCGCCACGACGTCAAGGCCACCGTTAAGACCTGATGGGCGTAACTACTACAACACTGTTACCACACCAAGTGTTAGCTATGAAGAGGCCGATTATGGCTCAGTTGAGTTTGCCAACAATTCGCCAGCGGATTATTATCAAAACGAGCCAACGCCGACGAAAAAAGCCGATACGGCCGATTATTACCTGATCGCCAATGATGTCAAGCAGACGACGTCAGCTTTTAAAATGCGACAAAACGGGAAGCACACGACGATGGCACCTACACGTACTCCGTTCCTTATTACATCACCTGTTACAAGCAGAAGTACAATCAAAACCACAACCACAACACAAACCGTCACAAAGCCTCCTGCAAAAACGACAACAATCGCAACATTTACACCTACAAGGTACTTTCTATAACCCAAATCAAACACAGTGCCTTCTTAAAGGTCCCCATTTGCCAGTTTTCCACAAATTGGTCAATTATTTGTAAGTAGTTGATCAGGTTTTGTCTTCAGAATGTTCACATGACTTTCAACGTTACACCTATTGCAAACCTAAAGCAATTTTCATAGTTTAATTATTAGATACAGATTTCTTTGCCATAAATATTGCTAAAACATACACATTATTTCCATTAATCTCCTCTGTCTTCTCTGATAGTCTTGCATTGCATGGTTGTCATACACAAACATCATAAACATATTGTATGTATGCTATATAGTATAGTATATTAAATTGCGAAGTTCGCATGAAATGTGCTCGTAAGCCGAAACTAATTGAAAGCCAATTATTAAGATACATTTATAACTTTATGTAGGAAACGTACTCACAACAAACGAAAATCAAAAATTGATATGTTACTAACACTAATGTGATTGTTTATTATAAATACACGTTTCTTCAACAGCTCAAAAGCGCATGCGAGTAAAAACTTTAAGCAAAATGTTATAATTAAATTAAAAACATCCACAACACCACGTACCACACAATCACCCAGTACAACAGTACATCATACGACCAGCACACTGATGCCACCTTCCCCAATATATGATTCCAATCCCTTTCTTCAAACAAAGTTACAATTTCTGGCCAAATCATTAATTAGTGCAGTGGCTGGCGGTCAAAACCAAAATAGTAATAGAACGAAAACTTTGAGCCAAGTCCAATCTGCTTCAGACACACCTTCTCTAAACAGCAAACCGTGGGCGTTGGTAAATGACAGTGCAGACAGTAGTACGCAAAAGATCGTTGAGACGATTTACGATGAAAGTCAAAATGTAAACGTCCAGACTGCGGAGATACCTCAGAGTCGTTCCTATGAGACCAGCACTTCGACCAAATTCCTCGATTTCATAAATGCTGCGGCTTATGGGACTAGCAACCTGGTGCGCACGCCCCCGGAGAAGGCATTACATACCTCATACATAAGAGAAAAAATAAATAATGGTTATGAAAAAGACAAAACAACCAGCACTGAGCAAAGTCAAAGCAAACGTATTCAAACTTATGTGCTCTCCGATGTAAAGCCTCAGAGCTTTAGGACGACGACAAAGAATACGGCTGAGGCATTGCCACTGACGCAAAGCTCTGGATTAAGTACAACGCGACCTAACAAAGCATACGAATATAGTCTGGAAAGCGGTTCACATGGATTTACTTTGAGAGCGAAAGAGTCGTTTAATGAGGAAAACGTCTCGGCGCCACTCTTTGAACGCCCTGACAGTGGGCACCTTGTTAAGCCCAGCTCAACTACCACAACAAAAACGACAACTACGACTACGACACTCCGTTCAACACCCACACACGATTATCTGAATAGCGCAGATTATGAGGATATTGTGCCAACAACTTATGCCCCGCTACGTATCTGGCGAAACGGTCGCCCGACTATTAAACAAGCACCTAGTAAGCCAACGACAACATCTACATCGAGTTTTACAGACTTGCCCAGTAGTACCATGAGAACCACTACTACAACAAAGCGTCTCCTACCACAAGTACCAGTACCGAACGCATAAGCTCTGGACAAAGCTTTACCGCACGAGCCAATCTCTTCAAAGACAACCTAAATCGTGTTGTGAGCAATCCCAGTATGCGATTCGTCTCGCCCTATAAGAGCCTTGAAAGCTTACTTCAAGATGAACGGCTGCCACATAATAGTCTCAGAACTACGGCAAGAACACGTTATGCCAACGCACCGTTTTACCAGACACCGACAAAGTCCATCAAAAGTCACTTTCTTTCAAGTAGTTCCCAAAAGAATTCATCCCAAATTGTGATGGAAACTGTGGCAAATGGCAATGCCCGTAATATTAGTATAAGCGATGTTATTCTCAGCACATTTAGTCCACAAAGACCAACACCAAGCCTTACACGCGCTTTCACTTCAAGTAAAACCACAACCACCACAAAACCAGATCCACAACCATCAACCGAGGTACCCCTTTCGATTGTAGAATCAACAGTAGCCACTACTGTAGTGGCTTCGCCGACGATCCTTGTGTCTGAGCCGCCAATGCGTCCTCGTGGAAGATCTCGGTACACTGCGGCTACCGTTAATTATGACTTGGACAGTGTCGATGAGCCTACTACTTATGCGCCTAAGTTTAAAATGCCTGCCAGCTTTGAGCCGCGGAGCTCCGCATCTGTACCATATTTGAGGCGCAAGACCCATCGCGTCAGAGTTGGCAGCAGTCTTCGACAAACTGTGAACGAGCCCACATTTATCTCACGAGAAAAATACGAAAATTACAAGGCAGCGCAACAAGCCAAAGAGACTGAAGATATGTATCAAAAGCCGACATCCTCCATGAGACCGATATCTGCTGACGCAACAAAAACACCTAAACATAGTCCCATCGAGAATGAAGCCACAATTGCAGATACACCACGGGCAGAAGCTTTAATAGCACATCAACCACTTGAGGTTAAACTGGATAATAGCATCGAGCAAAGCTTAAGCACAGAAACATCTCCTAGCTCTACAGAACATGTTGTGCTCATTACTGATCGTCCCGCACTGAAGTTTCTATACTCAAATAAATATCGTCAGCAAACAGCGGAGCGTACACTGGCTGAGAGTCTGCAGAATGCCGGCTACATTACAACAGCCAATGGTCGAAATAAGTTTCATACTTCCAATGTGTTGGAACAACTGCAACATTTCCTCGCCGCCAGCGACAGTGATGAGAGTGGATCACCACAATTTGTCGATGAGACTTCCGGCCCAGAGATAAAAGCTGCCGTTAATGAGATTAAAACTTATACTCCAACAAGGCGAACAACGCCAACGACTTCGACTACAATAAGAACAACTACTACGACGTCCACTACGTCTGCATCACTGCCAACCACACGTTCCCCACACTTTGTACTTAAGCCCATAGGAAACCCATCCAAATCTTACACTCAATCCTCGTCTCTTGGCCTAGTAGATATAGATACAACAGTAGAAAACAGTAGCACCCCCGTTTTAAGTACCTCATCTGAAGCATCAACTTCGACTGCCACGCCCTCTTTTGTATCGATATCGTCCCCAACAACAACACGAGTTTCGAGGGTAAACACTGCCATAAAATCGTCGATTGCTGCTGCTGCCGCTCAATCATCTAGCCCGAGCTCTACCTCGTCCACCTATCAAATGCCAGGGGGTAGAGCTAACAAATTTCAATATGGCCTTACACCCAACAGTAACAGTAACAGTAACAGCAACCAACACCAATACAACAACAACAATGCCGCTGTCGCTGCCGTCTCGGTGAAGTGCTCCGATAGCACACTAAGCCCCAAGTGCAACGAAATTCCCTCAAGGTATAAATAGCGATTTCTTGTATTTAACGCTCCTTAGTAGCTGTTATCTCTGCATTATCACTTTCCTCTCTTTTTTTAAATACAAATTCACCGTAATTTTGTTTTCAACACAAGTAGAGTCTCCTTAAACCAACCCAAAAACTGTACTTTTTTTGTAGATTTCGTTTTTCATTACCCACATTCACCCACTTCTGTATAACTCTGGTTGTTTGTTGGCTTTTTAGTATGCCTTTAGTACTATACTATATTGAATAAAACAACCAATAGGCAAAAATGCCAAAAAAAAAAAAAACTATTTCTGATCACAGTAATGCCCAGTTCACGTAAAACTACATACTAGTTTTTCGCCTATTTCGTTTTTAGTTTGATTTTTAGTGCAAAGATACATAAATACTAAACATTAGCTGCTCTGTAAAATGTTGCAAAGATGTAAAAAAACGGTGAGCATAAGTACGTAAATAGTAAATCGTAACCGTTAGGTGGTGGTTTCTCGTTTAACTTTTTCATATAGTATCTTTGTTGTGACTTATTTTGTTTTAGATTGTTACTTATTTTTACCTTAAACGATTAAAACATACTGTTAATATGTATGTATGTGCGTAATCCAATTGTGTAAGTTAAGCACAAAATAAACTATTTTTAGAATTTCACATTTTCGGTTTGTATGTCACTTCTGACCAAACATGTTTTATATTTTAAAATACCACAATTGAAAACCAACATTTGCACATTTTACTGAGCGATGAAAATCAATAAGTTGTCAAATTTTATGTAAATCTGCACTAAAAATTGATCTCTCTTTTATTTGAAGCGATATCTGCATTTGTTGGAGCTCAGGTAATCAATCTAAACCTACAGAAAGATTGATTTATCGTGTTGTTAGGCAGACATGCACAGTTTAAAAGACGACTTCTCAGAGGTCTCTACAAAGCTTAGCATTATCAAACTGTAACTGTTTTATCTATTATTCACAGCATAGGTTTACAGACCAAGCCCGCTACACGAACACATAAGTATACTATACATATTGGTTTTCACTTAATTTTTAAAGAATTGGCTGTTGAAATTACACAATATTTTACTTACGTGTACATAGTTACATGCTATATTTTATTTCTTAATATATATGGGTTGTGCAAGGTACTACTATCACTGAGCAGGGAAATCACAAACGTTCCTGCTGAGTGATACTTTTTTATACTATAAATAACACTAACCATGCATTTAATTTACATAATAACCGATATCTAAACTATTTGTGTAGCAATAGCCCAGAAAATTAATTGTTTGGCATTTCGCAAGACCTTTACGTTAACTCTCTCAATGAATAATACATTTCTCAAAAATATTTGAATTTAGAAACAACAATAGGAACCGTGGCAGCGCCATATTTTCTAATCAGGATCGCGATACAGTAGCCACACCAAACAGAGGCACACATCCACCGTAAGTATTTTGATTTAGTTATATCAGCTCACAATTTATTTTATCGTTGTTTTGACAGACGGACGCGTCCAACGCTCAAACCATCTGGCACAATAGTTTCAAAGGCCCAAGAGTTTGTGGACATTTACAGGTATCCGCCAAGCCGTCCGGCGCCGCTGTACCCACAGCCTACGCCGGATAAGACCGCTGCCAAGTGCCGCAAAGACGTGTGTCTATTGCCTGATTGCTATTGCGGTGGCAAGGATATACCCGGTAAGTACTAATTATTCACTTCGCTGAATTAGTTTGGTGCACCAAATATGTTTGTCGCTAAGCAAATGGCTCAAAAATAAAAACTTGACTGCCCCCACAAAACATAGGAGGGTTAAATGTATCGGATACACCACAAATTGTTTTAATAACCTTTGATGACGCCATCAATCCAATTAATATTGAGCTTTATGAAGAGTTATTTAATAACAAGTCCCGCAAGAACCCCAATGGATGTCCTTGGCGTGCGACATTCTACATATCCCACGAATGGACGGACTATGGCATGGTCCAGGACTTGTACGCCGACGGGCATGAAATGGCTTCGCATACGGTTTCGTAAGTTGCGATTGATGTTCGTTCGCTTCTGTCTGCCATTTAAAGCTTAAAAATCAACATCAATTACATGCGGCAATCTTAATCCTTTACATCTTGGCCTCCTATGTGTATGCTTGGCTTATATCCAAATCATTTACCTCTTTATTTTTCTTTACATTTCATTACCCAACCACCATCAATCCATCAACATTATTTTCATGGTTGCCAGGCGAACTACCGGTTGAAAGCATACCTCAAATCGTTCTTTTGACCTTCGATGATTCTGTAAATGATTTGAATAAGCAATTGTACACGGATCTTTTTGAAAAGGGGCGCATCAACCCAAATGGCTGCCCAATCACGGCGACTTTCTACGTGTCTCACGAGTGGACCGATTACAGTCAAGTTCAGAATCTTTACGCCGATGGACATGAAATGGCATCGCACACAGTTTCGTAAGTAGACGACACGAAACACACGGCGATACAATTCTAATGACAACACCAAGCTAGTACAACAACAAAGCACAACTGAAAAGTTCCACATTATTCACACACAGACACATTACTCCAAAGGTCACGCTTTATTATTAACAAACTAACCTGGAAATAAAACTATAGAGATTTGGTAATAATTTTCCTACATACTGTTTCCACAGTCACAGCTTTGGCGAGCAGTTTTCACAGAAAAAATGGACTCGAGAAATAGCTGGACAGCGCGAAATACTCGCTGCCTATGGTGGCGTGAAGTTAGCCGATGTGCGAGGCATGCGAGCACCTTTCCTCTCAGTTGGTGGTAATAAAATGTATAAAATGTTATACGATTCGAATTTTACCTACGACTCATCGATGCCGGTCTATGAAAATCGTCCTCCTTCCTGGCCATATACCCTGGATTATAAGATCTTTCACGACTGTATGATTCCGCCCTGTCCGACCCGAAGCTATCCGGGGGTATGGCAAGTACCTATGGTTATGTGGCAGGACTTGAACGGCGGACGGTGTTCTATGGGTGATGCCTGCTCGAATCCAAGTGACTCGGAGGGTGTAACCAAAATGATTATGAAGAATTTCGAGCGTCATTATACCACAAACAGGTAATAAGACAACAAAACATTTTGTATGTTTGAGACTAAAGGAAAGGTAATTTTTCTTAGGGCACCCTTTGGACTGTTTTACCATGCCGCATGGTTTACCCAGCCGCACCACAAGGAAGGTTTCATTAAGTTTCTCGATGCCATTAATCAAATGCAAGACGTTTGGATCATTACCAACTGGCAGGCCCTACAATGGGTGCGCGATCCGACACCAACGTCACGAATTAATTCTTTCCAGCCATTCCAGTGCGACTATTCGGTGGGTGATACAACGCTTACATATACAACTAAACTTACCATTGTTTCTCATCCTAGGATCGCCCGAAGCGCTGCAATAATCCAAAAGTTTGCAATCTTTGGCACAAATCTGGTGTTCGGTATATGAAAACGTGCCAGCCGTGTCCTGACATTTACCCATGGACTGGAAAGTCTGGCATACGCTCATCACGCATCGACAACGAAGTTGAGGAACCTTCGTCGTAAAACTAAAAATTCGCAGTCTTAACATCATGATAGTAAATTCCACACTTAAGTTTAAGAAATTCTTCTGTTCGTTTAGATGCAAAGAACGAATCAATTAGTGTTCAAAAATAGATATTGTCTTAAACAAAAGCCCAAAATACGATATTCACTCTTTCAAATGTTCTTCGTCTTGTATTTATATATTATAGCTAATTTGTTGAAGGTCATCGATAGATTTATTTTACTTTTCGAAGCACTTTTCTCAAAATTATTTATTTCCTTATAAAAGACTTATGTATGTATGTGTATTGTATATTCCTATAGTTTGCTACTCATGTGCAAATTCTCATAAGCTCTTTCAAAATGCAATATTAGCATAAGACCTTATATATGTAAAGTAAATAATATACATATTACTGTAGGTTGACCCTAAAACGAAAACCAGAATAACAGACATAGAGTGCGTATTTCAGTTTTTCGTTTCATTAACAATACATTAAACAACCTTTCAGCACTTTAATACGTGATAAATATTTAAAATCTTAATTTGTGTGCGTGTCTCAGTTTCCAACACTAAACATGTACTAAAAGTTAATTTGCAAATCCGGTGAAGGGGCCTAATAGCCTAGTACTCTTAGGTATAGTTATCACTCTCTATTTATATTTTCTAAATATGATAACTCAAGTGTTATTTAAAACAACTTTTGTACACAACATAATAATAAAAGTGCACAAAATATAGATTTACGGTAAACAATTTTTAAATTCACATTCTACAAAAATATTCAAATTTTCGTTATTGACATACTTTCTTCATTAAATAAAATAAGCATATAAATAATACTATCACATATTTGTGCTATAAAAAACATTTAAAATCGAAACAATGTTAACACCAGTTTAGACCTCGTTCATCTCCGCACTGGCAAAGTTTTGTAGAAAGTCCAAACCTTGCTAATATACTATAATAGGTATGACATTAGAAGTCTTACGAAAGTATTAAATCGATTTGTAATTTTGTATGCTCAATTTGAGAAATATTGAGCTTGAATGTCTTTATAATTAAGGTATATATACATATACAATTTAAATTTTGCACAGCTGCAGCAAGGAGTGAATTATGTATTTTGCGCTGATAATTTTAAAAACTAAATATGTACGTGTAAAATAAATTAAAATCTGTGTATAAGTATAATATATTTTTTTTTTTGCATTTTAATTAATGAAACACCTTAATCTGCTTCTCTTTGTGCTTATACTATGATAGAGTATAATCCAACGTGATGCAGAAGCCAAGGTAAGGGAACAAAACAAAAACAAAAACATTTTATTTTATTATTTTAATCCCATCTGACCATAAAATATTTTATAGTAAACATAAGTTGCTAAGTGATGCTATTTTCTTTCTTGCAGCTGTATATAAGAGAGACGCGCAGCATGCAGAAAAACATTGGGATTAAAGTTCCGTTAGAGGCGATTCGCTTGGAAAATACATGCGTTAGAAAAGGGCAAACGGATATATGCAGAATGTGGGGAATGCTAGGAATGGCACACCAGGCGCCATCTGTTCGCCTGGTACTTTAGCTGGACTTGACTCATTTTAACTCAGACTTGAGTTAAATGTAACCTCGCAGCAAATCAAGCTCAAATGTAATACCGCTCCAACCACCCGCCGAGTCACCGAATTTTTTTTGTTAATGTTTACCTGCGTAATTATGTAAATCCCATTTAATTTGATATCGCGCTTGACTTGATAGTAATTTCACGCGCCCCACGATATTATTTTTCCCTAATTTCACGAAGAGAGTAGTGTGATGACTTGTACCCAAATCACTTTAATATTTAAAACGGTTAAACGTTGCAGTCGGTATACTCGATACCTGTTTAAAAAAGGGGTAAAACGAATTCTGTATTACCACGAAATTTGGTGACTAGCATAAAAACTGAGAAAGATATACAGCTGATGCGGTGGGGTGGTTGGAGGCGGCGAGGGCGGTTTGAGTCAGCGTGGCATCCAAAGTTTTGATGCAGTTTTCTAGGGGACGTCATCACATATCTTGGCACCAAATTTGGCAGCTCTAGCTCAAAAACTGTGACAACATAGGCGTTTCAGTCCAGTAGTTATCTCCTCACCAAGTTTGGATACTCTAGATTTAAGGATGTGGTAAGTATGTGGATTTATAGATTTTCAGTTATCGAACTTAACGATTTCCCAGTCTCTCAGTGGGCGTAGAGCCCCAATCTTGACTTTTTATCTGTCCCAGCCATAGCAAAAGATGTTTGCAAAGTTTCAAGACTCTAGCTTTACGGGTTTCTAGTAAAAGTTGCGTTCATATAAACGGACAGACACCCTGACTGATATTGCACCCAATATACTACCTTCGGTATCGAGTATATTTACAAGCATTAAAACGAATTGATGTTAATTTTTTTTATATCACAATTTATTTCGCATAGTATACAAATATTTTTGGTATTCACACAACAAATACTTTGTTAGTGTAAAATAATAATACACATCAATCAAACTACCTGATTTGTTTTAAAGCTTCCTTTGTTGTACCTCTTATGGCAAATTAAATAATAGGTTATATTAGGTCAAAATTAAACTACTGCTTGAAGCGCAACAACAATGAACAAAAAATCTAGAAAATTCTGCATTGACTCTTAACAATTTATCTTACGCGCTTAATTAAAAATTCATAGCTAAGACATTGTCTAGTACCACCACCATAACACAGTAAAATTTACACATATAAAAAAAAGTTTGCTCAATCACAGGGCATAGGGCAATAATGGTTTGGATTATTTGGACCCCGACTGTGATTAGCAAATTTTGTAAACATTAAATACTTTGGACACATGGATTTTTTTTACATTTTCAGCGACTAGACTTACGTTCGCGTCAATGTATTTTGACTTGTTGTGGCCGAGAGCCCAATTTCATCATCCGACTCATCTGAATCTAAGGGGCTAATGCGAATGGCCTGGTACCATTTGTTAGTTAAATCGGCCATTTGGGACTTGCACTCATGCAGCTCCTGGCTGTTAAAACGACGTGTGAAAAATGGAATGAAGTACTTGCGATCCAAACGCCCGAAACGATCGCGTGCCTGTGTAAACGAAACATCCTCTTCCTCTGTCAATTCGGACAAGTGCTCTGAATCGATGGCCTGTCCCCATTCTCGAGTTTTGGAAAGCGATATTGGCTTGGTGCGCTTACGCTGTGTGTTGTACGAGCTTCCGTTTGAGGACCTTGCAGCTCCACGTACTCGACGTTTTTTGCCTGGCTTGAGGTACTTAAGTAGAGGCATCGTTGAGCCGCCCAAAACGAGCGTTGTGAAAAGAACAATGATTAGCGTTGTGGTGATGATAACGTGCCGTTTCTCCTGGCTATCCAGGTGTAAGTGCAGCGAAAGTGCGTATGAAATGGCACCACGCAGACCCGAGAACCACATGATGAACTGCATCTTGTTGTTAATTTTGTGCTCACGAAACTTATTAACCAAATAAGCTAGCGGAAAGATGTTACAGGCGCGTCCAATCAGGCACAGTACGATAGACCATATGACGAATGACAGCTCAACTTGGTGCTTAAATGAAAATATTGCTAATCCCAGATAAGCAAATACGCAGGTCTCGGCAATAAATGCCAATGTACGCATAGTCTGCTGCATGGTGATTTGCGTGACAGTTGACAAATTGAAATGCGTGTAATGTGACATAACGATTCCGCAAAAGAGTATTGCCATGATTCCACTCAAATGTATGCCCTCAGCCAAAACGTAGGGTGCATAGGTGAACATAAGCATTATGGCGAACTCCAAAGATGGATGCTTGCGCAGATCGATGTGTTTTAGTAGCAATGCCGATATTAAAGCAAATATTACACCAATGCCAGCAGAAGCAAAGAACATTTCGCAAAAAGTTTTTAAAGCGCTCATCATCGCTTCACCCGTGCTTGCTTCGGCCTTAGCATTGATGGTGATTGACGCTGTCAATACAATAGATATGGCATCGTTGAGTATGCTTTCACCAAAAACCAACATGTTCAATATTGGGTCAACATCGAGTGCATGAAATATAGCAACGGTCGCCACCGGATCAACTGCCGATATGAGTGAGCCAAATGCAAATGATTCTGAAAAGCTAAGCCTAGAAGAGAAAAGAAATAAAATATGAATGTGCACTCAAAATATATAGTATGTACTCACCGATATGCCACCTCAGCCATGCCCAACAAGTATATGCCCGCGCCGATTACCAAGGCAGATATGGTTGTACCGAAAATGGCAAAGACAAGTATAGAGCCAATGTTCTGGAAAAAGTTGCCCTTATGCAGATTGTATCCAGACTCAAATATTATTGGTGGCAGCAGGACGAGAAAGAAGCCCATCGGCGAGAAGACCTCCTCGCGTTTCCAGCTGCCATTTTCGCCAGACATTATATTGAGCGAAAGACCAATTAATGCACCAAGAAACACCACAACAATGGATTCGGGCAAGTACTGGAATCCAGTTTGGAGCATGGAGTGTATCAAAAGTATTCCGAGCATAATAACACAAATGACAAAGAATAGCGATAATGATGAATTGTGCTCCTGTTCGACTGCATGGGGATCAATTAACGAAGGCTCCGTGGCTGTTGTGGTTGTATTTTTGGTTGCATTAACACTGTGCTGCTCCACTGGAGATGCGATCGATGCAGTTTGAGTGACATTAACGACATTGGTGTTAGCGCTAGTGTTGACTTTACTGATATTTGTACTAGGTGCAGCCTTGTTGTCCAACGTTTCCGCTGTCTGGGAACTGCTCTCCACCACCACACCGGTTGTATTGGTTTGCACATTCAAAGAGGATGTTGTGAGTGCAAGACAAATTATAATAGTCGCAGTCCACAAGGGTCCGCGATTGCTAATCATTTTTACACAAAATGTAACAGAACAAATTGCTGTTTTATTATCTTTTCGGTCGCACAAACTTCAAACACGTCATGAACAGCTGTTTTATCATTTGGCTGCTTTTTTTCGCTATTCTACCACACTGGTTTCTGGCAATTTAATAAGGGTATGCCTAAAACAACGTTTAATTGGAAATGTTGTGCAAAGTCATCCACTGAAAAGGTTCAGTTCAAGCTATATGTCAAATGACGTGTTCACAAACGGTCAATTGCTGATAACACCAGCTCTAACTAAGCTAAACATGCGGCAAGTGAAATAAAAACAAGAGATCATGCTGTGATTGAGTCAAAATATATAATTTAACGTGTGCGCGACCAAAAAATACATCCTGGGGGTCAATATAATTTGAAAGATAATGGAGCTTGTTGTTTTAGCATTATTCAACAGATATTTGTGTTTATTATGCAGAAGGCAGATAACCGACTGCCTTGATCTTGGCCGACCTTGTTTGCGATTAGCATCACACGATCTATAGTTTTTTGTTATTTAAAAAATGCCAAAATTGTTTTCGAACGCATATAAATGAGGTATCTTTTAAAAACGCTACGTATAAACGGTAAGCAATATGTGTGTATTATATATTTTTTAGAAATTATCTAACACGCCTTCCAAAAACCATTGTGCTGTAAAAAGAATTTTAATACTTATGCATAACTATTAAAAATACTGTTATACTGTAACTAAGATGAGAAAAATACGCAGGGTGTTTAACCATTTCATCAACCCATTTGTCCCGACTTATGTTCCTGATAAGCGCATATATTTTGCCTAATCATCTTTCCGGATTCAGCTACAAAAATTTATAAATAAATAAAATTTTTAAAAACAGGCACAGTTACACGTTGTTCGAAAGATTGTCAAGACCGACGAAGCCTTACAATCAAAAAAAACTTTAAATTTAATATTTCATGTAAGTTGTGGTTCTAATGAGCATGATCTGGATTTTATGTTAATTAATCAAACAAGTGGTTGAATAGAGAAAATGAATCAACAAGTGGTGGTGTGAAAACACAAGTGGTCGAAAAAAAATGTGTTAAAAACGTAAAATATTTTCATAACCAACTGACTTTCTGACTAACTGGCATCGCTTGAATGTATGTTGCGTATCCGATTTTAAAAATGTTGAAACAGAGTGGCAGCGCTTACCAACACAGTGCAAATCAGCTGTTCTATACACAGCCGTGAAACGTGAAAACGTGGATATGTGACTTGATTAATTCTAAGAACGGTAGGAAATTTGTAAGCAGCAGCTCCGCATAGGACCATCAACACATATACATTTATGTGCATTGCTTGTGGCATACTATTAATCATTGCAAGCTATAGAGAGTGCGGTCTCTCTCAGACGGCTCGACGTCTCTGTCAATGTGCGCTCCTGGTTCAGGGCTATAAATTCTGTCGCTAGAGAAAATTTTGCGCTCTTTTTCAACAATACCGTCACGAAGATAGGACGTGCGTGTTCGTTGCGCTAATTCGTTTGCCCGTCGGCTTAAATTTACCAAAAAAAAGTGTACACTGCCATTATTTGTTTAATCAAAAACAAAACTCAGCTAAATATTTAAATAGTTCTTGGTGTTTTCTAACGCGTGCGGTACTCGGCGTGTATGTTCATTCATACATACATACATGTATGTGCACTAGTATGATTTGCTGCTTTACGTTTGTGTGTGAGTTTGCCATCGAATAGCATAAACCGTAAAATGCGTTTAGATTATATAAAAAAAATAATGTTTAGCACAAAATGTGTATGAAAATACTTTCATTAACATATGTATACAAAACGCGAAAAATGGCAAGCGCGCACACACGAGGTGGTGATATCAAGCTGACATTAAATTTCAATGTTGTTAGTCGTGTTATATTGAGAAAAATCAATTTCTCTGTTATGTTTAATTTTTTTTTTAAACGATATTGTTTCTTCTGTTCCATACAGTTTAAAACCTTAACCACTTAAAGTAACAACCAAATAACAAAGGACATTTAAAATGCCGCAAAAGACCAATGGACACTCCACTGCCAGCGGCAACGGCGTGAATGGAAGCAACGGCAATGGCAACTCCTACGATATGGAAGATGGACAAACATTTCTATTTACTTCCGAATCTGTCGGCGAAGGACACCCAGGTAAGCACATACATGTGCATGTATATATTAATACATGTATACAGACAGATTTCGCATGCTTAATTTAGCATAAGGCTGCAAAATGATAGACGCCGCCAACTACTCGTACCGACCTCCTTATTGCATCATACAATGCAGACATTTTGCATACATACGATTTTATGTAGTTTTTATTAATACATGCATATGTATATCCCACATAATTTTGACATAATAATCTAAGGTTCGATGACTTATCGTGTTTTTACAATTGTCCAAACAGCGTCGCTAGTCAATCCAACTGAATTTTAGCTAAGGTTTGATTCGAATGGTATTCATAGTTTTCCAACGAAAAAACGTGCTTGTTTACACAGCAGACTGGCAGTCGCATAGTGTGACCAGCCTCACGGTACGCACTTATACCAAAATTTTTAGCATAATGATTTTTTGACCCATTATTATATGCGTATATATGTAGATATGCATGTATGTATGCATGTTAAGTATATACGTATGGCAAGCATGTACATTTGGCTCACGCATATCAGCTGTCATCTATTTCCCACCAACTACCAGCTGGTTTTTATAGTTCCGAGAGAGGCTATCCCAGCAACGTGTAATATTTACATACATATGCATATGAACAAATGACTTTCAAGCCTATATGTAAACGAATCTACATACAGAGTGTTTTGCTTTTGTACAACACACACTTCGTTCGACCTGCGCACCATGTGCTTTTAGAATTTCGAACTTTTTTTTTTTAAGTTACCGGTTCCTCTTCAAGCAATTGTGTTCTCTATCATCCACATGTCGATCAAAACACGCAAAATTCAAATCTTCATACTTACGTACTTAAAATATTCGCATTCATATAAGTATAGAAATATAAATTTATGTTTACTAGTTGATGATAATTCCCAGTCTAAAGCTTATCACATTTGCAAAGTTTGTAACCACGTGTTTTACTCGCAAACAATTTATTGTTGCTGTTGCTATGTTTATTGAATTATTGCATTGACTCCTGAACTAATGTTGATATTTTGACTTAACAAACTTTCAAAAACAAAAATAAATACATTATTGAGTATTGTTATGAATATTGATAATGATATCAATAAGGGTAAGAGGCCCTTTTTGGTACGACAAAAAGTTAATTAATTCGAAAAATATGAGATAAAATGAAACTTTACAATGTTTAATTGGAAAAGTTTATTCAGTTAATCCAATTGATGGATGAGGCTGTCTTATGTGTGTTATCAAGGTCAAATGATAACCCAAAATTAAAAAGTTAAACACAGCATTGTGAAATTTTGAATATTGATCTGTCAGCGTTCACCGGACATGACGGTGCGCTTTCCTTAGCAAAATTGTCTATATTTTCGATTGTCATTGCTGTAAACAGTTGATATTCTGAGACGAGGTTATCAGCATCACTTGGAGCCTAGAGTCACCAAATGCTTTCAATTATAGTACTTTTATTACGATTAATGTTATAGAAAAAAAAACAAATCCTAATCGAAACGATGCGCCATTTAAATGATTTAATACTTTTTTTTTAAACAAAATAAATAAAAGGTTCGAGCTTTTGGTTTCTTGATAAACTTGGTTTACATTATAAAACCGAACTTAATTTTTGTTTAACAAAATTTTGTGTGGTATTGAATTTCGCTAGCTTTGTCAAAATGAATTAAAAAAATAATAATAAGCCTTGCCCGCCGGCTTGAATTTCGATTCTTCGCGATTTTTGCCAAAGCGGCGTCAAAGCAATTGCATGGCAACAGGTCTCTTACATGTCACACTTCTTGCGGATTGTTATGTTTATATTTCTTTCGAACTGATTTTTTTGTTCTTTTCCATCTTCTGTAGACAAAATGTGCGATCAAATCAGCGATGCTATCTTGGACGCTCATCTGCGACAGGATCCCAACGCTAAGGTGGCATGTGGTAAGTATAAGAAAACCCAAACAATTTGTATAATATTTGAATAACTAAATTGTTTGTTCCAAATAGAAACGGTGGCAAAGACTGGTATGATCTTACTTTGCGGCGAAATTACATCAAAGGCAGTTGTCGACTATCAGAAGGTAGTGCGTGAGACTGTTCAGCACATTGGTTATGACGATTCCTCTAAGGGTAAGTGTTTGTTGCAGCAACATAAAAGTTAGAAAAATGTTTTCTTGCGGCCGGGTGCGAGGAACGATTCAAGCAATTGTTTCCCGAATAACGTGTACTACACACCTATCAAAACCCAATAATAAACGAAATACCATACCAAATCAATCCAAAATCAAAAAAGGTTTCGATTGGAAGACGTTAAATCTGCTCGTTGCCATCGAACAACAATCTCCCGACATTGCCAACGGCGTGCACGTCAATCGCGAAGAAGAGGATGTTGGCGCTGGTGACCAGGTATAACAAAGCATATCAGTACCATAATTATCGACTAAGTGATGCCGAATAATGTGTGCGTTTGTTTGTTCTGTTCACATTCCGTTTAATGTTATTCTAAATCGTAACGTTATTATATACTATCTCATAATTAATTATTTTTCGCTTGATGGTCAACCTATTGTAGGTTAAACATATCCTTTTGGTAATTGAAAATCTCAGATTTTTAGTTATAAATTGATTGAAAGATATTTATAGATCTTTTCACATTTTTATCGTTTATATAACGACCTCTGATCATACAATATATATGAGTTACTCTCATAAATATCATAAAAAATCATCAGAAAAATTGGATACTTAGCCTATATGCAAATATTAATGATTCGAACAAGTTTCATTATGTTGAAAAAAGAAAGAAATGTTTTTGAAATGTATTAGGTCGCATCATGATATGTTTTGGCATCTAACTACACATAAATCGCCGTTTTAACAAATTCATTAATTTACTACCTAATTGCGGGCACTCATAAACTGCATGAAGCATGACCAAAGGAAAAGGAACAATAACCGTTCTTTAGATCCCAAGTCGGACTTTAACTATAACATGTGGCCACAATCAAATCAAAGTTTCAACTACGAATGCAAAAAAAAACCAACATGGAGCCCTTTGTCCAGATAAAAGCAGAAAGTATGGTGTTCATATAATTTTCACATGATATGTAATTATTCTAAAGGGGTTTATCGCATAACTAAAACATTACTTACCGTTAATTATGTATTTTCAATTGTGTTGCGCTTTCTTTTTATCTCTTTCGTTTCATATAAAACCAAAACACGATACATTAACCATTATTCCTAATTCGCAAACGGTTTTCAAAACGTAACGTGCAAAAGGTTTCGATTATAAAACATGCAACGTTCTTTTGGCATTGGATCAACAATCGCCTGAAATCGCTGCCGGTGTGCATGTTAATCGCCCCGAAGAAGAAATCGGTGCCGGAGACCAGGTGTGAACTATGATCAAGTAGAAATTGTGCTCTTCTCGGCTAGCCGAGTTTGATATACCCTTTCCAAAACAGCTAACAGCTTGGAAAGCGTGTACTAACAACAAATATGCGTAACTAATGCCTTTGTTGCCAAGATTATCATTTAAATCATTTTGTTCTAAATCGCTCAAAATTTGCAATATTGTGGAATATTGCGCACACATTACACATCGTTACCGTTAAGTTAAAAAATCTATCGTTGATGATTTTAGCTTGACCTTTTCATCCGATTTTATAAGCCATAATATTTTGTCACACATGGTTAATTTTGTTTAATTAAATTGGTTATTTATTCCAAATTCTATTTGCCATAACATCATCTTTTCACACTCAATTGGATTTATCATTCTGCTTGTTAACTTTTCATTTAAATATATATTGTTTTAAGTTCATTAATACACTTAATATGCAAATTTTTATTAAGCTTGGCTTTTGTCTTATGTTTCGTTTTTTGAGCGCATGAATTGAGTGAGAAATGAATGAATGATATTCAAACTACTTACAGGGCATTATGTTTGGCTATGCTACCGACGAAACAGAGGAGTGCATGCCTTTGACAGTGTCGCTGGCCCATAAGCTTAACGAAAAGATTGCCGAGCTGCGTCGTTCAGATGTCTTTTGGTGGGCCCGCCCAGATTCGAAGACACAAGTCACCTGCGAGTATCTTTTTAACCAGGGATCGGCTGTGCCCAAGCGCGTGCACACAATTGTTGTGTCAATGCAGCATTCGGACAAGATTACACTGGACACTCTTCGATCGGAAGTTATGGAAAAAGTTGTAAAAGTTGTTATACCCGCCAAATACTTTGATGCCAATACCATTGTGCACATTAATCCCTGCGGTCTGTTCGTCATTGGTGGTCCAATGGGTGATGCTGGTTTGACCGGCCGTAAAATTATAGTTGACACATATGGTGGCTGGGGAGCACACGGCGGTGGCGCATTCTCTGGTAAAGATTTTACCAAGGTCGACAGGTCAGCCGCTTACGCAGCGCGCTGGGTAGCCAAATCGCTGGTGAAGGCTGGACTTTGCAAGCGTTGTTTGGTGCAAGTTTCATATGCTATTGGCTTGGCAGAGCCGCTATCCATAACCGTCTTTGACTACGGCACCTCGCACAAGTCGCAAAAGGAACTTTTACATATTATCAAACAGAACTTCGATCTACGACCCGGAATGATCGTAAAGTAAGTGATTAAAACCCATGCGTTATTCGTCAAACGATTTGTTTACTCAACTTGTTCTTTTTTTCATACAACACAGAGACCTTAATCTGCGCCAACCAATTTACCAACGCACAAGCACGTACGGCCACTTTGGCCGCAATGGCTTCTCCTGGGAAGATGCAAAGCCTTTGGATTTTAACTGACTAGACGTTGAACAACCGTCACCGCAGTCGCCCTGTGCTAAAAAACTAAGGAAACTTAATGAAACAACAAGAGCAACGTAATTTAGTTATTAGTTAAAAAGTTAGTCGGACCAGCAAAAGGATTGACCGCTTTTAAGGCTATCATTGATAAGCTAAAATAAAGTTACCCTATCGATCCATACACGTTATGTGTATGATCCAATTTACTTGTTCTGGCCATATCTCCATGTGCATGTATCTATGGAAATATGTCAGTAACAAGACCAGTTAACAATTTAGGAGCTTCTGTTCTATTTTAAAGCTTTGTTTTTAACCACATCAAAACTTTTTACAATTTTAAAAAGTGTATAAAAACATATTTTGTGTAATTAATAACTTTTCCCTTTATGCTTTGAATATTTTAATGTCACTTGCCTATAAGATGTGAAGACATGAGATATTTTGGTGCAATCGAATGTAACAGGCAGAAAGTGTATCTCCCATAAACAAATTTATATTTTAACACGTTAAGAACACAGTCGATCCTTCAAAGACTGTTTTATTAGTCACAGAAATATAAGTTGATCAGGTTTTATGCAGTTGAGTAATCTCTACTGGAGCGTTCTTTTACATTAATTGCTATGTTGTCTTCTGTTGATGTTGGTATTTAATCAATCTTTTAAAACAAATTAATTGTACATTACTTAGACTTACCAAGTTTTGTATTTGCTGTATTTTCCTTTACAAAAATATATTTTTAAATACAAGTAAACAGTTTTTAATATACAATGGCTCGTCAAAAGTGTCAATTTTATTTTTGCGGAAGTTGGTTTTTAATTTTACATTAATAAAACAAAGAGTAAGTAGAACCAAAAACAAGTTCTGGGACCTTAAGTTATATGTAAATAAATATAGTTTAAAAAACACGCTAAAAAATTATTCTTAGAATAAGCTTAAAACAATAATGATCGAAAAATGCTAGTATTATTGTGAAAAAAAAGCGTGGGCGCTTCGTGCTTTTTTTCTCAATAATAAGTCAAATAAGCCCTCTTTTCGATTTTCAGAACCAGCGTGCAAGAAGTTGTGCAAAGCCCCCGACAAATTTCTGGTTGACACAGATCCCACCATGCTTAATAAATAACTGTCAAGTGTCATAGCAATTAGTTTGCCGTCATGCTGCAAACAGTGCTGTAAGTGCTTAGAATAGTGCTGCAAAGAAGCGCGAAACAAACAACCGTAAAGTAGTCATCCCGTTAAAGTGCGCTTAATGTGTGAAAATTTTCGGTCTACACATCGAGTGTGCAAATGCAAATAGTAAATATAAATAAAACGTGTGTATTTCTGATTGTGATGCGTTTGTTATATCCAATCTGTATAAATGCACAGCAGTATCAAAAGCATTATAGCAATTAGCTTACTTAAATGTTGCCAATAGTTGTCTGCATAAACGCCAACTTGTGTGTGATCATCGAACGTGCAGAAAAGCGAGCAACAAAAAAAATGGCGATTATGTATGTAGTTATGTTAAAAGAAAAACAATCGGTATAAGCGCATGAAAATAAAAACTGTGAGGATAAGTTTACGTGTATTGTCGTTGTCAAGAAAATGAACAAAGTTATATATATCCAAAAGTGTGTGTGTTTTTTTTTTTTAATTTTTGTTATTGTGTTGTGTTTGTGACGAAAGAAAGGAGCTTAAAGCAGATTGATAAATCTTACCTTTTTACGCAACTTTTTGGAAGTTGCAGCATATTGCATATATTTTTATGTATTGAAATTTGTATCGTTCTACTCATCTTTTAAGCTTATAAACAAGGTAAGTATATATTGTTTTTATATTCTAAAATTATGTACAATTGGTTGTAAACTAATTTATCTCATGTGAGAATCTTAAAATTATTTATAAGCTCTGGCATATTGAATCTGTATTATTATTTTGCAATGTGTGATATGCCGGTATATTTTTTTATGATGGGTTGTGTGCGATAAAGATTGCGGTATTGATGCAGTGTTGAATCGTGATTTTTCAATTTGGAACAACTCGTCGAGAATATCTTCTGTTGATTGTTCGTTGGATACTCTTGAAAAAGGAGCATCAGAAGAAGTTATACTGCATACTGCATTAAGTTTGAAACGGATCAACAAGAAACGGGTCGAATTTTTCCAATGCTATAACTTCGGCAAAACTCAACCGATTATCAAAAGCAAGGGCTTAAAACTCATGGTTTGACATCTAGATTAATACTGCATTTATAGTTGGAAACGCGATTTTTAGTCGAAATTCATGTTAAAATTTTATCCTAAAAAATTCAACAAGAAACGGGTCGAAACTTTCCAATGCCATAACTTCGGCAAAACTCAACCGATTATCAAAAGCAAGGGCTTAAAACTCATGGTTTGACACCTAGATTAATACTGCATTTATAGTTGGAAACGCGATTTTTAGTCGAAATTCATGTTAAAATTTTATCCATGAAAATTCAACAAGAAACGGGTCGAAACTTTCCAATGCCATAACTTCGGCAAAACTCAACCGATTATCAAAAGCAAGGGCTTAAAACTCATGGTTTGACACCTAGATTAATACTGCATTTATAGTTTGAAACGCGATTTTTAGTCGAAGTGCATGTTAAAATTCTATTCCTGAAAATTCAACAAGAAACGGGTCGAAACTTTCCAATGCCATAACTTCGGCAAAACTCAACCGATTATCAAAAGCAAGGGCTTAAAACTCATGGTTTGACATCTAGATTAATACTGCATTTATAGTTGGAAACGCGATTTTTAGTCGAAATTCATGTTAAAATTTTATCCTGAAAATTCAACAAGAAACGGGTCGAAACTTTCCAATGCCATAACTTCGGCAAAACTCAACCGATTATCAAAAGCAAGGGCTTAAAACTCATGGTTTGACATCTAGATTAATACTGCATTTATAGTTTGAAACGCGATTTTTAGTCGAAATTCATGTTAAAATTCTATTCCTGAAAATTCAACAAGAAACGAGTCGAAACTTTGCAATGCCATAACTTCGGCAAAACTCAACCGATTATCAAAAGCAAGGGCTTAAAACTCATGGTTTGACATCTAGATTAATACTGCATTTATAGTTTGAAACGCGATTTTTAGTCGAAGTGCATGTTAAAATTCTACTCCTGAAAATTCAACAAGAAACGAGTCGAAACTTTGCAATGCCATAACTTCGGCAAAACTCAACCGATTATCAAAAGCAAGGGCTTAAAACTCATGATTTGACATCTAGATTAATGCAGCATGCATAGTTCGAAACGCGATTTTTTGTCGAAATTCATGTTAAAATTTTATCCTAAAAAATTCAACAAGAAACGAGTCGAAACTTTCCAATGCCATAACTTCGGCAAAACTCAACCGATTATCAAAAGCAAGGGCTTAAAACTCATGATTTGACATCTAGATTAATACTGCATGTATAGTTCGAAACGCGATGTTTTTTCGAAATTCATGTTAAAATTCTATTCCTGAAAATTCAACAAGAAACGGGTCGAAACTTTCCAATGCCATAACTTCGGCAAAACTCAACCGATTATCAAAAGCAAGGGCTTAAAACTCATGGTTTGACATCTAGATTAATACTGCATTTATAGTTGGAAACGCGATTTTTAGTCGAAATTCATGTTAAAATTCTATTCTTGAAAATTCAACAAGAAACGAGTCGAAACTTTCTAATGCCATAACTTCGGCAAAACTCAACCGATTATCAAAAGCAAGGGCTTAAAACTCATGATTTGACATCTAGATTAATACTGCATTTATAGTTGGAAACGCGATTTTTAGTCGAAATTCATGTTAAAATTTTATCCATGAAAATTCAACAAGAAACGGGTCGAAACTTTCCAATGCCATAACTTCGGCAAAACTCAACCGATTATCAAAAGCAAGGGCTTAAAACTCATGGTTTGACATCTAGATTAATACTGCATTTATAGTTGGAAACGCGATTTTTAGTCGAAATTCATGTTAAAATTCTATTCTTGAAAATTCAACAAGAAACGAGTCGAAACTTTCTAATGCCATAACTTCGGCAAAACTCAACCGATTATCAAAAGCAAGGGCTTAAAACTCATGATTTGACATCTAGATTAATACTGCATTTATAGTTGGAAACGCGATTTTTAGTCGAAATTCATGTTAAAATTTTATCCTAAAAAATTCAACAAGAAACGGGTCGAAACTTTCCAATGCCATAACTTCGGCAAAACTCAACCGATTATCAAAAGCAAGGGCTTTAAACTCATGATTTGACATCTAGATTAATACTGCATTTATAGTTGGAAACGCGATTTTTAGTCGAAATCCATGTTAAAATTTTATCCTAAAATTTCAACAAGAAACGGGTCGAAACTTTGCAATGCCATAACTTCGGCAAAACTCAACCGATCTTGTTCCCATTATATTCATTTAATGTTTGATAAACTTACAAAATAAATAGATTTAAAGCAGTATAGTAATTTACGTTCTAAAATTTATATGAAGTAAAGTTAAAATGTCTTATCAGCAGTTGTATGACAAATGTTGATATAGGGTTTGCCATAGATTTTTTCAACCTGTTACGTATCATCACATATGCAGCTGCCGTAAAAATAAAGTAAAATCCAAGTAAACAGCTAACGGACCACAAATAGTTAGTGTTCTCAAATCCAAGAAACATTAACAAAAATTGCGACTTCTTAAACATACAGAAGATTTCGCCATCACAAATTGTATCGCCTCTTCCATAGCCGTACAAAGCAGCTACTAGGCCCTCCATGCCATGGCGTAGAAAGCTAAGCGACATCAGAAAGCGCATTAGAGGCGAAATGTACGTATCTTTACCAAACCCAATTCCGTAGATCGAAAGTAAAATGAGGGGAACAGCAAGAACTGGTCCCATGAACATTCCATTCTATGTAGAAAAATGTGTGGTTAGTATATATAAATTTGTTTATGTATAAAGCATTTTAAGAACTTACAACCAAGCTGAGTCTGCTGGATATTAACAAACCAAAGCTGTCTGATGTAAGGGCCGTAAGAAACGCAACTGTAAACAGCATGGCAAACCGAAACCATTCGAGGGGCTGGCTTGACATAAGGTAAACAATTGTCAAATAAATGACGGCCAGGACAAACATTAAAGGCAGTTTTGCGGAAATCATAGCAGCATAGTACGAGCTAAGTCGGTACCACTGATTGAAGTACTCTCGCTTCAAGAGTTTGACTTCCGTAGGAACTGAAATTGAGAAAAAAAACTTTAAATTATTTTAGTTTTCAGAATAAATATTGAAGAAATTAGTATTTACATTGCAATAGAACTGGCATCATAGGCAAATATAAATAGGCTATGACAATAGTGAACATGAATCCAAAATTGAATAATGCCTTTGAGGCGTGTGTTCCCACTCCCATGTATATACCTCCAACAATCAGGGCAAGAATGATATTCATATAAAACTTTAGTTTGATGTGAGACTGCAAAGAAGAATGTATTCACTAGTTGCTTTTTTTTACTTAACACCCTACTCACTTTGTCTCGCCACATTTGCAGCATCATACGCATGAGCAGTAATTTGTATTGCATCCACCAGGTGGACTGAGGTGTTAACAGCTTTGGGTTGATTTCCTCCTCAAATTGTTCAATTTCATAGTAGGAGGAAGCACCCGAAGTTGTATCAGATTTCGTTGGTGTTATCATGCCATTTGCAACTGGAGGAGCCCATCGTGCGACTCTACCATTGCTTGTTGCCTCCACCATGCGATCGTGGAAATGGTTGCCGTACTCGTTGCATGCCACTTCAATTATAAAGTCAGCTGGATTGTATGTGAGTGGGCAAGATAGACCTAAGTGATTCATGAATGGCACAATGTTGGCTCCACTTCCTTGGTATATGCACTGACCTTCAGCGAGAACGTAGACCTTGTCAATCATTTCGAATATCTTGGCCGAAGGTGTGTGCAGTGAGCAGATGACGGTACGACCGCCGGACGCCAACATTTTCAGAAGCGCAATGCATTGTGAGCTTGATAAGTCGTCCAGACCGCTGAAAAAATCAAGATACAACTCGTTAAACATGAATTTATTAACAAGAATAAGGCTTTTACTTACGTTGTCGGCTCATCCAAAAATAGAATAGGTGGATTGTTAAGAAGTTCTAGCGCAATTGAAAGCCGTTTGCGCTCTCCGCCAGAAAGCTTTTGCGTTTTGGTGTTTTTAGCACATGTTAAACGCAACATGCCCAAAATTTCTTCAATCTATATAGTATATTCTGTGTGTTAGTGTAGAGCTGCAGTATTCAGGTTCTTTTCACTCTGCTTACCACTTCAAGTTTTTGTTGCAACTTTAACTCATTGCCCAGTTTTAAGTTTGCCGCAAGGAGCATTAACTCTCTTACAGTAAATTGCAGGTCAAGAACATCTGTCTGCGTATTAGCAATAAATAATTATTACATTTAATGTTACAAATCTGTTGAGTTAGAATTAATACCTGCATTATGTACCGAGACATTTTGCGAAAGATTCGCATATTTCGCGGGCTATTGTTAACCAGAATTTCACCAGATGCTCTGGCGGCTCTGTGGATGAATAATGTACATAAATATTAAGTTTAACATACTTTTATTGCTCCCTCACCCAAATCCTGCGAGTAAGTTTAAAAGCGTTGATTTGCCTGCTCCAGATGGTCCTAAAATAGCGGTAAGCTCGTGAGATCGAAATTGACCGTTAACGTCTCTTAAGACTTGTTTAACTTTTTGCGCTGTTTACAAAACATAAAATCGTGAAAATATACTTAAAAACAAAGTTTACTACTTTTTTATCACTTTATTTAATTATCAAGTGCATGCAAAAATCTTACCATTTCTCTGGTCAGGCACCTCGAATGTAAGTCCTGAAAACTCCAAATTGACCGCAGGCCAAACAGGCAAATACTTAAACCCATTCGATGAGCGATTATCATCTGCATCAGGCAGTGTAACACTTACGGCATTAATGTCGCTACTGTAGTTAAGTGAGCTTCCTCCACTCTGAGAGCACGTGGTGCCCCCTGCATCATGATTGAATTGCATACTGATTCCGTAGGAAACGATTTATTGAATGTCGAAAAAATACATTCTCAGTTTATAAAGGTAGCTGGAATTATAAAAATATTAGAAAATATGAATTAAACCTTAATACACCTTGAGTTCCGATAAACGAGACTTTTTGTTTGACTATTAAATAAAATTAACATTACACAAAAAAACTTTAAATTATATAGCCGTAATGCAAATGTATATAATGATCGGTGCGATAACCTTTGCGTGCTGTCTGACTAATCATAATCTTAGTAATTATGTGTAAATTTTTATATAAGGGAATACATATACATAGATGATTAGAACAATACACATACAAGTGTATAAAGTTCGTTTATAATAACCTTTTGTCAGTACTTAAAGGGTGAATCTCAAAACTTTTATAAACACACTTTATATTTTTTTTTACTTAAACTGATAATTTAATTTTAAATACTATATATTGACTTTCGCTTATGAACGAACGGTGATAGTCATAAGCATTTGAACATTTTTTTGCTTAATAAATGAGCTTTGTTATTACTTTTTCAAATGCAAAACAATTTAACTAATTAGTCAAAAAGTATATGCTTGAATATCATGTTTTTAACAGTAATTGAATAGGTTTCATTTATTATGTGTATAATAAGTATTTCTTGTGTTTTCCAATTCAATTCTTATTACTTACATGAATATGTTTACTTAGATATCAACACGCACTGGCGATCGAAAAATGGGAATTAAATTGCTCTCATGTTTCGCTTCAATTAAACAGAAGCATTTATTATCATTTATTTGCTACCGAACAAGACACAACGTGCCTTCTCGAATCAAATTCTGCACTGAACTGAGGTTACTAAAGAAATACATAAGTTTTTCTGACTGGAGCGTAGACGCAAATGCTCGGAGGCTGCTGAATTCAGAGTAAGGTTTCCAATTGATTTAAAAAGTCTGCGGCAAACTGAGCAACTGCCTATCTGATTATTTCTGGGGGTGCGCAATCGGGCAACCACTTGTCTAAACTTTCTGAAGAGTAATCAAAAAAATACTTGCCCAGAGTTTTGCAATTATCACGTTGCGCTGTGCCAGCTTCAGATAAGCTGTAGGGCCATGTAGCATCACTTATCAGACTTTATTTAGTTTCAGCGGAAATCGTATTCGGATTTGTGGTACTCACTGGTACGAACGCCTGCGTATGTGTCATAAGCGCTTTGTGCAATATAGAACACATAAGGTAAACAGATAAGCAGTGCATTCAAAGTTGCATGTCATTAAAAATCATATCCCTAACTAAACAATACACAATACAATCATCCAGTTAATTTCTATTGAAAACACACGTATGCATACATGTGTTGCAAAACAAAGTCGATGGGAATCAAGTGCGTGACCATTGGCACTGTTTCACACAATTCACTGGGACATAAATATTCATTTCACTTTTAGTAGAATATGTATGGGAAATTTTCCACACAGTGTCAAATATTTAAATCGAATCACACAATACTCTGATCGAACTTGGATACGCTTTTGTTTTAATTTGTTTTATTTTTTGTAAGCAAAGTGTGACTCATGGTGCATGGAAATGCAGTGAACCGACGAAAGTTAAATGATATTAGTACATGATTCCATACCAGAGCCACATGTGAGAATCCATATATAAATAAGTATATAAATAGATTAAAAACAAGTAGACAAAACACGATTGCCCATTTTTGTCCAATCTGTATGATTATTATTTTACAGCCTGCATGTTTTATGATGCAAACATTAATATAGACCAAATGCCTTTATATAGTACTATTATTCATGTGCATTTAAACACATGCAGTCGAACGACATTCGTCGCCGTCGCCTAGCAGGTTCATTGAACGGATTAAATATACCATGAACTTGTGAACACTATTTCTCTCATACTATATTACAAAGTTTTGCCGGTACAGGCTAAAAGCTGCATTGCACTCACTCCACTTTCTATTTGGATTTGTATTTGTAATTGCTGCCGCTTTCCACTCTCTATGCAGTCGTATAGCGGGCGTGCTGCATGCATGCAACAGCGTCAAAAGCGGCTACGACTTGTTGCACCGAGAAACGAAAATGTACTGAAAACAAATGAAGGAAGAATGATAGTCGCGGGTTGACAGCCAAGCACACATACTATCAAGAAACGTTGACGTATGTATGCGTGCTTTGCACTTAACCAAGAGAGAACGTATACGTTGTAGACAAAGAAAATATTAAAAGAATTCAGCTAGGAAAAGAGAAGTATCTTTAGTTGTATTCTACTCGGGAATCCAGTTTTTTGTTATTGTACGTTTTTAATTGAGCAAGACTTGCATGTTTACGTATAGGACCTCTATTATGGATGCTTTTCGACAGAACTAATAAATACATAAGGAGGTAATCTCTCAGTAGATGCTACGTTTTTACATGCTATATTTTAAGGACGGAATACAACTTACCCAATACATTTCAAACTGTTAATTGTTGTCAAATGTCGCGACAAATTCGAACATAACAAAAACTTATATTTTTAGACAAATAAATACATTTATACTCTCGACACCCTCAAAGCGAGAGACTTGAAACTTTGCAAATATAGATTGTGGCATTATGCCCACTGGGGGGCTGTGAAAACGATAACAAGTCCATTCAACTCGAGGCGCAAATCGATAAAACCACACATATTTCTCACATTTTAATAGCTCGATTCAAGAAATTTACTAAGAAAGCTGGTGACGAAGACCACACTGCCCGCCCCCATACCCCCATTGTAAGCAAACTATATATCCAATGTTAAAATCCGGTATCACAGTATAGCGCAGTCGCTTGCACCCAATTGCAACACTTTTTTGTGTGCTTTTTTGCCGTGTACGTTTTGCTATACTTGTTGCACTAAAACTGCAATTATTCCAATAACAAACATGTTTTGTTAACAGACGACTGCTGGAAGCTACGCTCACTTATTGATTTCCGAATTTAACATATGGTACAAAATATTTCTTTTATCTTTTTATAATGGCGCTTTGGCCGAGAAATTATTATTATTAATTTAGTATTTGTATAACTTTGTTTTTGTGGCAGACGTTGAAAGATTCTGAGGATTTCGAAGCCGAGCTGATCTTAAAGATTCGATAAATTACTTTCAATAGAAAATCCCAAAATTGTTCATAAACTTTATTACAAAAAAATTCAATATAAAAATTGTTAAAGCAATTATAAACCTATGTCTAACATTTGTTCAGGTATACACAATACAATATTTTTTTACGATAAAACTTTTTTATACGATTATCATTTTCGTATTTTCAATTGATATTAAAACTAATACATTATCTTGTATTTGACATGGTAATTTAAGATCTCATCGAACAAAAGCGAACAATTTTCCTCCATTGTGTATTTTAATATAAGTATAATTTTTTAAAATCAATTTTATAAAATTCAGATCTCTTTGAAACCTCTTAAAGTGGTCATTTGACACTTATTCTAGTAAATGAATCTGATATACGAAAACTAAATGTTCACCTCAAGCAAAAAATTAGTGAAGTATTCTTAGATACATTGTGGTACATAAATATACATATAGAAAGCTTTTAACCCAAAAACAATAAAATGTTACATTTATTAACGAGTAGTCTTTAGCTTCCAGCGTAAAAAGAGATAGGCTGAAACCCGCAGCACAACAAAAATAATAACAAGCGCTACGATATCAAGTGCAAAATTCGCTTGGACCATATCCAGTTCTTCCAACGTTGTTGTAGGCGACTTGAAATGGCAATACGTTTGAAAGCATTTAAGTTTCTCTCTTCCATAGCCATAGGTTGCCAGAGCTGTACCCTCGAAACCGTAGCGTATATAAGATAGATAAGTGATCCACCGCAAATAAACGGGAATTGCGTCGAACGAAACGAAGAAGCCAGAAAAGAGCAGGAATGGTACGGACATAACAGGTGCCAGAAAAACACCGTTTTGAACGTTCATAGCAGCGCCGACAACCAGACCCACAGACTGAGCCACGAACGAGATTAGAAGGCAAGCTGATAAGAACATGGTAAAACGGAACATTTCCCATGGCTGTGAGGTATAATAATATACTATGGATACGTAGATGACGCAGAATATAGCCTGAAAAAAAAAACAAAATAAATAGTTGAAAATAATAGATACAAAACTCCATATTAACACTCACCTGGAATGGTAGATCAGCAACTGATATAGCTAAATAGTAGGACTTAAGAGAGTACCAGCGATTGAAATTTTCCTTTAGCAATACCGGCATTTCAAGTGGGACTGCAATTTAAAATATTAAGAGTGGTTAAATATATAAATATAAAATGTCTAACAGACTGACTTACATGACAAAATGGTGATGGTCATTGAAGTGTACATCAAAAACAGCATGTTGAAAAACAGAAAACCCAAATTGCTTAGCACTTTGGCTCCATCGTTACCAATGTCGTAGTAAAGAGCTCCAATAAGAAAGCCAACCAGTAGATGTGCAAATAAACGCAAGTACATAAGGGTCTAAGGCAAAAAGAAAACGAATTTGTTAGGCATAAACGATTTCAATAGCACTTCTTATTGCTCATACATACCCAATCGCGGTAGCTGAAAAGCAGTGTTCTCTTAAGAACAACCCAAAACTGATGAAATTGTGATGTAGGATAGCGCTCGGGCGACGTTATCTCTTCACAAAGCAGTGCTGTTGCGCAGTTATCGGTTTTGTCAACGTCTATCATTGCATCGCCTCTCTCATTGGTGGTGACCACAGCTTGTGCTCCCAAGCCGTTTGTTTCCTTGACAATGTCGTTAACCATTCCATTTAGCAAGCCATTGTTTAGGGTAAGGTTCTCCTCGTACTTGCTACCACAAACGTTGGACAAATCGTTTTTATCTAATATAGCTTTTAAATTTTGCACTTTAACTAGATCGTTGCGGGCCTTAAGCCCAGCATAATCGGCAGATGATCGAATATCCCGCTTGCCATTATCAATGGCCTCCACTAATTTGCGTGTGTGATCTCCATGCTCTCCGCATGACACCTCTATTACATAGCTAGCTGGGTTGTGATAACTAGGACATTCCAAGTTAAGGGTAGAAAGAAAAGGCACCAGTTGCTTGGTACTTCCTTGATACACGCATTGTCCATCAGCAAGGGTATAAAGCTGATCGAACATTTCAAAGAGTCGGGCAGATGGCTGATGAATGGTACAAATTACAGTACGTCCACCAGCGGCCAACATTTTCAGCAAATGAATGCATTGAAAACATGTCGAACTATCCAGTCCAGAAGTGGGCTCGTCAAAAAACATAATTGGCGGATTGCTGACCAGCTCCAAAGCAATCGATAGACGTTTCTTTTGACCTCCAGACAAATTTCGCGTCATCGTGTTGCGATGCTCGCTTAGACTTAAAGTCAAAAGTATATCATCAATCTATAAATAAAAGGTACTGTTATTTAAATGTAATAAAATTTGTGTTAAAGATCTTAAAAGCCGATTTTTAAAAAAATCCTACACTGGACAATTTTATGAATACAGGGTATTAAAATATTCATAACATCATATTGTTTAGAAACTCGACAAGCTGCCTCTAAACTGGTTCTGTTCAGACTGTATTAAATGTTTAGAATATAATTTTAAACATTTTTAAAGCTTCATTTAATATATGGCCAATTCTGTCTGGCTGTTTAACCTAAGTAGTTTAGGGGTAATTTGACTCTAGATAGGGTTCTTTAAGTCAAGTAATGTGATTGCTGTTTATTTACCATAGAATTCTTTTCAATTTTGTAAACTTTTTGCTCAGTTTCAAATTTGTTGCCACAGTCATCGCTTCCTGAACAGTAAGGTTCCCGTGCAGCTGATTATCCTGCATGATGTAAGCGGACAATTTACGAAATGTGCTTAGATTTCGTTCGGCTCCATTCATGGTGACGCTACCTTCGATATTTGACGTTCTGGCGAAAGAAAGAAATATAAGTGTTAACTCAATATGTATAATGTATGCGTCGAAAGACGTAAAAGATAAAAACACTTACTTGTAGCCAGACAAAATATTGAGCAATGTACTCTTTCCAGCGCCCGATGGTCCCATGATGGCAGTAAGCTCTCCTGAGCGCAAGCGCCCACTGACTCCCTTGAGAATGATTTTTGCATCTGTAATGATAATTGTCAAACGATAAATAATGAAGCTATTATTTTCTTTTAACCAAGCAATAGTTCATAATACTTCAAAATATAATTCCGCATCGCATTGTTCAGACAAATACTGTACTAAATACAATAAACTTTAAAATATAGTGGGGTCGTTGGCATTTGTCTACTTATTTTTTTGCCCTCCATAACAAAGACAACAAAACGCGGATGACACTGTGCGTATCAATCAATAGTTAAATGCAAGGTAGCACATTTTTATTCATTTATGATGAGCTGTTTTGGCGGAACACAAAAATCATCTCAAAAACCAGTAAAGCGTGCCATTAAATATTAAGTAATATTTATTCTTTTCAATTGGATAACTGTTGTACTAGTTGACAGTTTGAGTTTATTTTCTTGGTAATGGCGAAGTGTATAATTATTGTATTTCGTAATAATTATGAGTTAGCCTAACAAAATTTTTATAGCCTGAAGCTAACCGACATGACCTGAACATTTGAGTCATAATATGTATTACGCTCGACGGCTTGCCTAATATATTTTACACTTCAGCAATCTAACAGTATACGGCCTTCGCCGAGGAACCTCGACTAAAAGCAGTTAGAAGACCACATAACTATAACGATAACAAAATATTTTTTATTGTACGGGATAAAAGTGTAAGTGAAAAATTTCGTCAATTCGACAGCCGCTTAAAAAGTGCAACTTTGTAAGCAAGTGCGTTGAGGTTAATGGTTTTTGTTGTTTTTTTGATTTTTTTTTTTTTGGGTTAATTCATTTAAAAGACATGCAGCTCGCTGCTTGTCTGGCAGTGATTTTTGCAACACAGCTTTTTATGAAACTTACCAAGCAAAGGGAAATTTTTGAAAAGTAAAGCATGCTCTTAGTTACTCAACTGAGTAAAACAAAGCAAAGGCTACCATTTTTTGTATAAACATATAGAAAGTAGCTTTCATTGTACACTCAGAACGTGCCCAACGCGAGTTGTTAATATGATTATCTTAAAATTTGCATCCGGCTACCAGTTTCGGCATGTTATTGTATACGTTTTATCAAGCATTTGGCAAAGTTTAAATTTATTTGCAGTATAAATCTTGGTGTAAACACACATTGCCAAGCTTTGATACTGTGTGAAGAATTTCAATGTGGAAGCTAAAGATTTCTCGCTTATGTCCGTACACAACCTTCAGTTAGTTGCTTTCTTGACCTTTATATTAAATGACTATCAACGGCATTAAGTACTATCTACAAAAACAAGTATTTTTTTTTAAAACATTTTGTAAGATGTAGTAATTTAATTTGGCAGCACAAAGTTCGCAAGCTTGCCGTCGTTGATTGACATTCCAAAGCTCACTTAAAAGGGCGAACTTGAAATGCTTGTAGTCCAAACACGTAGTAGTAGTTGCCATCATAGCCCAGCCAGTAAATGCGATATGAGTCAGTTTGAAAATGGAAAACATTTCTTTGCATGCGGTATTTCCACTGCAATAAGTAAACATATCACAAAAATACCTCAGAACCTGTGGCCACCACATTTACTCATGTTGTTTATCTCGAATATTCAGATACATTTGCATACCAATATGTCTAACAAGTTTGGTTGGTGGAAAAAGTTGGACGCAAATAATATCTTCTACGTAGAAAGAAGTACTTAAGAAAAATACCCTGTCTTCCAATTAGAGGCTAACACCCGAACTTAGCTAAAACTTGTGTACATGTAACATGTATATGTAAGTCATTATATAAATATTTGCGGCCATATTCTCTTAACGTATTTGTAGAATAGCGCCAGCAAACAGTAATGATTCGCATTGGAAACTCATCAAAAAATGTGTACTTGTTATTGTTGTTCAGGTCGTATTTGCAGATAACAATGTGGAAAATTATATATAATCTCTATGAAAAATTAATTGTGACTGTAATTATTACTCAGCGCTACGACTAAGCTAAGTCCAAAGTTCCACCATACAAGCTAAAGCTAGCTTGATGTGACAACCCTGTCGGACAACTGCTGATATAGATGAGAACAAAGAAACCAGAAACAAGCACTGAGCACAGCAGACAAACAAAAGCAAAACTGGATTGAAGTACTCAGAGAGCGCGCACCGCTTTGTGAAAAAAAAAACGCAAGAAGCAATCAAATTGAATAAACGCAATATGCAACTGTAAAGAATAAAAAAGACAACAAGCGAAAACAGAAAAGTGCAGCTAATGATAAACTTTAACTTTTTCGCTCTTTAAAGTGTTACTCGCGTAAACACAACCCTGAGAATATTTTTTATTGTATAGTCTTTAGTCTAAAATGCAAGAGATCTGGCTTTAAGTGAATACTTACTGCTTCTGTTGCCTTCCTTGACGCGATATGTCAAATTATGGAACGCCAAGTCAACGGCTGGTCGCTTAGGCAAATGCTGAAGGGTCTTGGGCTGGGCATGCACAATCTGGGGTTTCACTTGTCCAGCGCCACCATTTCCGCTAATGCCCAATCTGTTGTCGTTTAATAGATTTTTATTTTCGTTTGTGACCATCTTGACAATTTGTGTTTAAACAAAAACTTTCAGAATTGTTTTTATGTTATTGTTACTGCGAAAAAGCAGCTTCACGTATCACTGCTTTTGTCTGTGGTAAAATGATTTTAAATTTGTTTGTGTTTCGCCACTGTTGCATAGGGTTTATTAACCGCCCCTTCTGCTCTTTTACGTTTCAACCACCATCAACATGGGGGTCGCTATAGAAAATTTTCCACCCGTTTGTAAAAGAAGTGCTGTTCTGTTTCCCGAGTTTTTAGTACTTAACACGCTCGCGCCGCGATCGCAACTGACTGGTACCCAGCCACAGCAATGAAACAAAGCCAAAATGTGAGCGACGAAACACTCACCACCACAGCAACTGGCAGCTACGACTCAAACAGTGAGGCAGCTCCACTGCTTACGCCAATGCGTGCCGCAGGTAGAAGCGCGACAGCGATAGTCTGTCAGAGTTCTTACTGCTCTCTCAGCTATTTGAGAGACACTGCGCGAGAGAAGGAAAATTTTCATTGCTGAATTGATCGGTTCTCAGATCATTTGCATACAGAGCTTTTCTCTTTTTATACCATCATGTACTCATTCGTACGTTTCCTTTAAGGTAAACGCTTTTTGTTTTCTGTTAATGCAATGGCTATTTCTAAAATTCAAATTAACTAAGTCAAGCCTCAATGTGACTATTTTCTAAGCTAAATAAGAAGGCTATTTGGGCATTTTGTATTTTATTATGGGAAAATACATGATTTGCACTAGGTTAAAACAGCAGAGTAGGGAACTTTCCGAAATCTACTGTGGCGGTTGAGTTATTGAAATTAGTAAACTGACTTTGACTTATTAGTAAAACTTAATACAATTATTGAAAAGGAACTACAAGTTCGTGAAATATTTAAAATACGTATTCTTATACTGATTATTACTAATAACAATTTCCAATTAGATAACACCTCTATTCGAAGTTCTTTTGATATCAATTGATGCATTTGAAACACTTCCATGTTTCCTGCGTTAGCTTGTCTCCAAGGTGCAAAGTTCATGGCTCTGAACGTATACAGTTCTAGTAATTATAGGTGCTTTAACTATTTATTAGCTAAGCCCAAGAATTTTAATTCATTTCTAAGAAATATACTTATAAAAATTAATATTTGAATAAACTTAAGACAGTTTAATATAAAAACTGAAATGGAAGCATTCCATTGCATGTAGATTGTCATAATATCAAATGGAAAAGTCGGACTTTGTTACCTTTTATAATCTAAACGTCCATCAACATTATTCATACGACCAGTTCGATAATTGGATAATGTAGATAAGGTCTACTATACCTAGCTATTTATGGGATCCATTTTTTATGACTGTGAGATGATAACAAATTTTTGTGCTGTGTGTAGTAACAAGCTTCGGTTTTCAATAAAACTCAACCGCTATTATGTAGCAATTGGTTTTGTGCTGTAAATTATAAGCTACCATTTCAATACTTCCATATAAATTTAATTTAATATCAGCATCTGTTTATATAAAATTCAAAAGTTATTACATATGACCGGCAAGACATGTTTTAACGTTCCTACACCGAAAAACACATTGCAAATCTATTTTGTATATTTGACTCATCCACGCAAAGGTTTTCCAATCACAACTTACTTTCTACTACAGTTCAATTAACGTATTTTAGTGTTAAGCACAAAGTTGACTTAACTGAAAAGACATGTAAAAACTGTTAGTTTCCAGAGATGCAAAGCAACTAGTTTTCCAGGTACAGTGGTCGTTCCCATTCACACTGTAGTTTTCCCCATTGAGACTGTTTGGAAAACCAGTATTTGTGAATTTTTATTTTATATGGCACTAACGGAAACTAGTCAACATAAACTACAACTGTATTATGTGGCGCTCAAGTTAAGTTAATACTAACAATATTTAAAAATAAAATATAATATCGTTGTGTACATTGATTATTACTTACAAGTTATTATTTTCCAAAAACAGTTCCCAATTATAGCCATCCATTTTAATAAAAATGACGGTTTTTCCTAACTGCAACTAAAAAAAATATTTTTACTAGTACTTATCACGACTATTTTATGTATTTGCATCGCACTTAAGCATTTAATGGTCTCGAAAAACTCTCACTGTAATTTGAGAGCAGCAACAGGTGGCAATTTTAATTAACATATGAAGTCGTACACTTTACTGAAGCAGTGAAACTTAACGCATTGTTTATGAAAATATATGTACATAAGTAAGAAAATTAAGTCGCAAACTATACACAATTTGCGCGTTCCACAACAGCACAAACTATATTTTTGCTTTTTGCGAAGGAAAATTTAATCCGGCAGCCACTGGAAACGCTGCCACACAACTGGAAACGAATTGTGCGAGGAACGACGAATTGTGCAGCAATTGCACTTACGCACGGTATGGTGGAAAACTAAACTTATACACACAGTGTGTGTGTGTGTGAAAAAGCAACACAAAGCTTGGCCAAAATTACGTCAGGCGGACTCTGTAACAACAAATGTTACAAAAAGTATGTTGTACAATGTACATGCATACATACTTTTGCATGCACACAATGATAATATAAGCAAAAGCTTTTCTCTGTGCTGCCTCAACAAGCTTTTGCCACAGAAGCTGATTTATTAATTTACCACACTAGAAAGCTTTAATTCAAAAAACTAAACTAAAATTTTAGCCATCAAAAAAATGTAAAATTATTAATATTTATTTTTATTATTCATTTGTCTACACACAAAATGCCTTTTAAGCGGTCGGTATAAGTGTTGACTACTTTTAGGCGGATAATTAAATCTTGCTTGAGAAAATTTGTTCGCGTTTTGTAAGTCCGTTAAATAGACTGCAGGAAATATTATGTTATTTCCCCCTTTCAAATTCAAGCTTTCAACTGATTTTAAAATAAAATTTTGTTGAAATTATAAGAGCTAGTTGGCCTTATTTGACAATCGTAGTTAAATTCATAGCCGTTGTATTATTTGGGCAACGACTGCATATTACTGCGGAAATTAAGAATTCCTAACGTACGGTTCTCTAAGCTGAACATCTCAGAAAGCACAACACCTGCAGTTAGATGCATCGACCATTATTACATTAATCGTCTATGGTTAGATGTACACATTAACATGCACATTTGGTGGTACATACATGCAAGTACATGCATGTATGTATGTACATTGAAAATGTTGTTTGTGGGCGCAGCATAAATAACTCGTATCAGGAAACAGATAGTGGACTTTGTACCAACCGAGCTAAGAGATATGGAACTCTTTTGGTATTGAAAGAGCGCATGTGCCATTTATTGAAGCAGCAGGCTACTTATTGCCCTGTTGCAGTATGACCCAAGTTCTTGTTTACAGTCTGGTAGAGGTCAAACAACACATTGGTGCACTACACTGATAAAATAAGAGAATGCGGGGTAGTTGTTTTTCCATTTTAATATGCGTTCATGCGAGAGAACGAGAGTGTGCGCATAGGGCACACTGAATACATATATTATTGCTCTCTTGTTGTTTACATTTTTGGTTTCTCCAGACTAGTTTCTACAGTGAGCCCGCCAAAACAAAAATTTATAAAAATAAACATATTTTAAATCAGTTATTTCAGTGGAATCGTTTTATTATCCTAAGCACATTATTTGTGCATTTGATGTTAACAATATTAGAACAAACGTTAATACTTACAAAAAGAATTGTTCTTACAATCTGGCAGCCCCAATTCACCGTTAATGTCACTCACTTGCTCTCACAGATAACACCAGCTCTCGTGTGTAGGCGCACATTTCAGTGATTCTCTCAGTTCCCCATGTGTGTAAATGAGCTGCGTATGTTTTGGACACGCTCTCATTGGTATCACTGTAGGACGCGTCGACACAGCCGACGCCGATGCCTCTGCTGTTGCTGTTGCTCTTGCCTTCGTCTCCATCGCCGTCGGCTGAAAATGCGATAAAGAAAAATCGAGACTGGCGAGCTAAACGAGAAAAGTGAATGTTGTGTCGCGAATTGTATTCACAAACCTTCCTAACTTCGTATAGGTTGGGCGTATCAAGCAGTCGTTCCGTAACTGACAAAATAGCGCGCAAGTTTCGCAAAGCCTTGTAAAAGCAATACAAAACATTTAAAAAAAAAGTACATACTCATAACTGTAGAGTGCAATTTCTGTAAAAAGTAAGTTGAGCGAATCAAATGTGCAGCCATAATACATGTACAATCATACATACTCATTATGTATGCATATGTGAATGTGAATGTCAAGAGTTTTAGTATAAACATGTGCAGATCAAAAGTAATTGGAAAAAAAATAATTTAAAAAAAATAAAAAAAAACCGAGAAGTGAAAAAATGAAAAGTGAAATCTCACAATGAGATGAAATCTCCTGCGCAAGCACTTGACTTCAATTATCCTTGACATTTATTTATATACATATGCACTTATGCATATGTATACACACAGAGTCCTCACACAACATACCCAGACTACCTATATAGAAAAGTAAAAATATAATTTTCTTCAGTTATACACAAGCACCGCAATGGCATTCCGTGTCGCTGGACTCTTCTTAAAGAAGGAGCTGACCGCCCCTGTAACGCAGCAGTTGCGTCTGATGCGCACTTCGAGCGTAGCAAAGGCGCAGTTTCTGACCAACTCGCCAAACACAGCGTTGGACAAAAGCATACTTCAGCGCTATCGCAACCTTGAGACCCCTGCGAACCGTGTCCAAGCGACATACCTCTGGATCGATGGAACAGGCGAAAACGTTCGCCTTAAGGATCGCGTATTAGACAAAGTGCCCAGTTCTGTGGACGACCTTCCCGACTGGCAATATGACGGCAGCTCCACTTATCAAGCCCAGGGTGAGAACTCAGACACAACGCTTAAGCCAAGAGCCGTCTACCGCGATCCGTTTAAGCCAGGAAAGAACGATATCATCGTAATGTGCGATACATACAGTGCAGACGGAAAGCCAACACCCTCCAATAAGCGGGCTGACTTCCAGGCTGCTGTTGATAAGATTGGTGACCAAGAGCCCTGGTTCGGCATTGAACAGGAATATACCCTGCTTGACGTCGATGGACGACCCTTTGGGTGGCCGGACAATGGCTTTCCGGCACCACAAGGACCCTACTATTGTGGTGTGGGTGCCGATCGAGTGTATGCCCGCGATCTTGTTGAAGCTCACGCTATTGCCTGCCTTTACGCTGGAATTGACTTTGCCGGAACCAATGCTGAGGTTATGCCAGCACAGTGGGAGTACCAGGTCGGCCCCAGCACCGGCATGAAAGCTAGTGATGATCTCTGGGTGTCCCGCTATATCCTTCAGCGCATTGCTGAGGAGTACGGCGTTGTCGTAACCTTTGATCCCAAGCCCATGGAGGGCCAGTGGAACGGTGCAGGCGCCCACACAAATTTCTCCACAAAGGCCATGCGTGCGGATGGTGGCATTAAGGCCATCGAACAGGCAATCGAAAAGCTGAGCAAGCAGCACCAGCGTCACATCAAGGCATACGATCCAAAGGAAGGCAAGGATAACGAGCGGCGTCTTGTAGGTCGCTTGGAGACTTCAAGCATTGACAAGTTCTCATGGGGCGTGGCCAACCGTGCCGTCAGTGTTCGGATACCTCGCGGCGTTGCGTCAGCTGGTAAAGGATACTTTGAGGATCGCCGCCCCAGTTCCAACTGTGACCCTTACGCTGTATGTGGAGCACTGGTGCGCACTTGCCTATTGAACGAGTAGAATGTTAGCGGCAGTCCGTGTTTGTGCCAGTTGTGGCCGTTGTATTTTCAATAATGTGTGTGTACAATACGGTATATACACGCATATTTATGTATGTATATATAGTTGAATTTGCAGTCGGTGTTTCGGCCGGTCTATCTGTTAAATTTCGCTATATTTCAGTTTGTTTGAAATCATGAATTGATTTGATTTTGAGTTAAAAGACAGAGAGAGCGCGAGAAAGAGAGAGAGAGAGAGAGAGAGTAATGTGTGGCTAGCGTTTAAGTAAAACAAGGAAGTAATTAACCAGAAAATAAAAGCGCAAAATATCTGCCATATATAAATATAAATAAACAAAAATTGCTTTTTAGATTTCGTAATTTAAATAATTTGTATGATAATTTTTATTCCGCATTGTATGTGTGTATATAATATATTTAAAAAAAGACATTTGTTTAATTTTAATTTGCATGATATTAAACATATATGCGCATTTTAAGCATACCCTGGCTATAAAATTCTAATCTTGGAAAATATTGAACAAATTCTGGAGGAATCAGTTTTTATCGAGCGTCAATGCTCATGTGGAAAATAACATAATCAAACATGGCCTATCAATTGCAACTCAAAGGTCACTCAAGTCATATTACGTACTTGTATATACGAATACACTCGAGTACACACTATCAAATGTTAATGCAAACAACTTGTTAAGAAGTCATTTTTAAATGAATTATAATCGTTATCAACTGTTGAATTTCAATGCAAAACTTAGTATAAATACTACATAATATCAATTTAATTATCAACATTATTATCAAATAGGATATTAAAAATTTTAAAAGAAAAATAAAAATCTGCAATAAAGTATTTTATTTGGGATATAGTATAACGCACTTTTCCTTGTTGCGGATTTGAATGGGATGAACGAAAAATAAGGAAGGCTTATTTGCTTTGTTCCTTGTTGTTCGTATTTGCAAACAAACGTATTTCGATTTAGACCACACCATTGTGGGCTCATGCTTATATTGATTACTTCGAATGAAATGTTGATTGATGCTATCACGATACAAATAAATATGCGAAGCGACCTTAATTACTTATGAAAGGGTATTCATTCGAACCTACTTATATTAAGGCATATACAATCGGGCAAACAAGTGTGCAAACAGCAAAACGGATAAGCGATGCACTTCACCTTGAGCTTACGACACTACTGACACTTGCATCGACAATTAATACGCTAGCAAAGTTTGTTGTTGCCAGTTTTGCATCAACCCACAAATGGGTTGGCCGACCATTCTCTCTACATATTTGTTACTTACGTACAGATGCGAATATGTAGCCTTACTGCACAAATATTTGTTCATATGTTGTTGTCCGCGATTGAGCGGCTTGGCTTATTTGTTTTGATTGCAATGTTGTACTTTATAAATACAAGTATTATAATCTGTAGGCTGACAGATTATGTCAGTTTGATAAGGTCACTAGCCTGCAAACGATAATGCAGTTGATTATTATTTGAAATTTAAATCAATGAATACTCGAAGAGGCAAGTATTTTTACGACCAAATAACAAAGTTGCTACTGTTACAACTATTTTGATAGTTAACATTCTTTGAAAAGGAAATCGAGTTTTTTGTTTTTGGTTTAAAAAAACATAAACAGTCATATTCATATACGGTATCGAAGCAACAAAACCTGTCAGTTTTAAATAATTCATAAGCAATCGTAAGTTTGTTATGAACGCAATACGTTTGAGTTCCGCACCTACCGCTTTTAAATGAATGAAGTTTATTTATATATGGAAAACTAGTTTCTACCTATATGCTGACACCTTACAGTGCAGGTCTGTCAAGATCAGGCTGAGCTCAAGCTGGTTCAATTAAGATTTTCTTAGGAAGATTTGCATAAAGAACTTGAGACAAGCTCAAGTTATGTACACGTTCCAAAAGCTACTTAAAAAACTTTAAAAACTTATACACTTCCATTCTGATTCACCGATTTAAAACAACATTGTTATTTATATTAAAGAAATGATACTAGTCAAATCCTCAATAAGACTAATAATTTAGGTGACTTACGCTTAAAAACACAGAGCAAAAAGGTCGTTCATTGGTCAAGTGGCACATGTTTCGCCCCATCAACTTATCAATCGATCAAATGGGCATTAATCGAATTTATAACTCACAGTCCACTGTTGGCTCGCGCTAGAATGAAGTGAAAAAGAAGCAGCTTTCGTTGCTTAAATGTTTGTTGAACATACAGTACATAGAACATATGGTTAAATGTACATTAAATTGTATTTAGCTGGACGTGTAAAGTCCAATAGATTTTGATAAGCCGGCAATCAAATGATATGCTTTGCTGCAAGCCATTAGATGACGTGATCTGTGCGATAAGAACGTGCGGCTAAGCCTAGTGTGCCAGTTGCTTAACTCGGCTATTAGATGACAGACGTTATCATGTCATCATAAATCATTTTGTGAATTTGTATGCCACTTGCCAAAAAAAAGAGCATAGTACACTTTCAAAAATTAGATTGATCTTGTCCGCCAAAAAACTTCAATTTGTTTATATAAATAAAAATTTGTCACGAAATGGTGCACGGATACGATGCGTGATATGACTGTTACTTTACTTTGACCGTACATTTCTCATCAAGAACCATTAAAAAGATAACTCACAGCACGCTTCTATCTACATAAAAATTTCACACAAAATGAATGTTTTCGGACATTGGAAACAGTAGATACAATACAAAACTGCGCTTGTTGATAACAATGTAAGTTATCGCCAAATGTTTGGCGCTACGTCATGCATTACTACAAAAACGTAAACAATTTACAACATGCCTTGTTATGTGTTTGCCGCTCAAATTGGTTTTGGCCTATTTTTAATTGTTTATTGTGTCAATTGGTTTTATTTCACCTGATAATTGCGATTATGGCACTGCCAATAAACATGCATGAAGTATTATAGCCAATGTCCGCATTCAAGTTGTCGTTGAAATATAATCTAAGACGGCAACTTAAGCAGCGAGATAAATATACAGAAATGTATAACATAAAACATGTCTTGCTTGGAAACTTAATATAATTTTGTGTCCAATATAACAATACTAGACTAGAAAATACCTTGTGCAGAGTTCCAAAGAAGTCTAGACTTTTTTATTTCCTTCTACATGTTGAGGCAATAATACAATTCTCTTATCAATTCATGCTAGATAAAGTCTTGTTATAGTATTTGCTGTGCACTTGCAACTTTTCTGATTAAAGGGTATAAAAAGCAAGAGCACGACGGTCTCCAATCGAATGCACGTGGACAATTCTGAGTGGCTTTTTTTCGAATCACAAGGAAAACAATTAGTGTTACATACATTCATATCTTATGAGCTTTTTGCAAATGGTTATAAGGCCACCTCATAAAATGTATTTATTTACTTAACAGTTAACTTTTATATTTACAAAGAAAATAAGTATTTATGCTTATAAATTGGTCATTGTACAATATAATACTACCTATTCGGATCTTCACCCGCAGCAAGTATATTGCACTCATGGCGTTTTGGCTGTCTACGCGGCACACGCGAGCCGATTATTTACGTCATCGTCATCGCACGCGTCTGCCTAGTGATCTTTTGTTCTTTGGTCGATTAGCACATTGAACCAAATATATATTCATACACAAAGTCATCATCAAACATCGACGAGTTGTGCCTGAATAAAGTTTGTTATCTGGTGATTGTATGCCAGTGTCTATGGAATTAAACATTAATTGAAATTTTATTTTGATTAATAAGTTTAATTGAAAAAAATTAATGTTGCGGTTAAAAGTTAAATAATATTTAATGTATAAGAAACGCGGAACTGCATTTGTATGTGTCTACTTATACTTTCCACATTTCTTGATCGTATATTTGTTTGCTTTTTGCCACACACAATTAAATACCGGTTGACAATTTTGTGTGTTAAAAGGCGTTTCGTGGCTGACCCTTTGATGTTTTTGACTTTACCCGATTAAGAGCGAAACTTGACAATGTATTGTTATTTTTCATGTGAGCTGATTATAAATTTGCGATAAGAATACTGTTGGTTGAATGTGCGGGCTGCAAAGTTAACAAACGCTGCTATCAATATTCTCTCTGTGAGATGTTCTTAACTTATACACATACTGAGTGCATATATATTGTATATGTATGTATAGTCTCAATGTGAGTGAACCAACGATGTCATATCACAAAATTTCCCGTCATTGTATTTTTTAATGGATAAAGTGAATATCTACATTAATATAATACAGTGAACTGATGAATGTATATTTCTGTTTAACTCTTGATGTAGATACAGGCAAACATGGATATTGTGAACAAAATATTTTGTTCACACCGTCTAGATTACAAAATATTTGTTCACACCATCCAGGTATGACTGTGCTCACAAAGTTATATTAATACATTTTTTTGGAAATGGATTCTATTTTTATTTTACTTAAGTGAATTCGAATATCACCTACAAACTAAATTATTTTTTTACTACGTAGTATTTTTATAAATACTATGTATATCAATTTATTAACAAAATCAAACAACTGGATTGTGTAAACAAATTTCAATATTTTGAATTTCTTCCTGTTTGCGCCATACAGGTTTGCCTGTACGTTCATACAAAGAAATATTTCCAAGTTCAATTAACTGTTCAGAGAAACGCTTTTAATACAATGCCCTAAGGAAAAACGTATTGCTGGGTTCAACAGAGCATTGACACTGCGGCACTTGCGAAAAAATCAATTCAACCAAAATCAATGTTACTCATCGGCATGTATGCAAGCACACTTGAATGTGTCCATGTGAAAACGTATTAAGCTTAGTGTGTGTGTGTATCTCATTATGCAGCCAAACATAAAATAGGAAGACTTAAAAAGGCAAAGGCAGCTTTTCGACCCGCATAAGAAAAGTTGCCAATTGAAGACTTGGGTTTATTAAATGATTTAATTGCTTTTTTCTATCGGAATTTGTAAGTCTTGCCTTTATTATTGGAACAATCAGTAGAGTCGTGTACTTCGGTCTAAACATTTCGCACAGAGCGACTATAAAGCCTACAAGAAAGAGATTCAAATACTCTCAACAAGAACAACTTTTTTTGTTTGTAATATATATCGGCATGTTTTCTAGCTTCAGCCGTAAAGTATTCCTTTTTTTTTGCCAACTGGCAAATGTAAGTTTGGTCGCCATGCCATATAGCTTCAATTAATGCAGCTGCTATATTTTGCGATTTCAATTTTATGTTAAGCATTTATTTAAATGTTTTTGGTTGACATTCAGTAGTTTCATCAACAATGCTTTTTGATCATTTTTTGCCGAATTTATGGAAGTCGAAAGATTTTACCAATGACCAAGTCGACTTTAACATGAATCGGGTCAGTTTTGACGAAGTCATGGAAGTTGGAATATTTTACATATGCCCAAGTCGATTTTTTGGCATAAAATTTTAACATTAATTTTGACCAAAAATCACTTTTCTAACTGTAAATTTATTCTAGGGGTCAAACCATGAATTTTAAGATATTGCTTTTGAAAATCGGGTCAGTTTTGACGAAGTTATGGAAGTTGGAATATTTTACATATGCGCAAGTCGATTTTTTGGCATAAAATTTTAACATGAATTTTGACCAAAAATCGCTTTTTTAACTGTAAATGCAGTTTTATTCTAGGGGTCAAACCATGAATTTTAATATATTGCTTTTGAAAATCGGGTCAGTTTTGAAGAAGTTATGGAAGTTGGAAGATTTTACATATGCCCAAGTCGATTTTTTGGCATAAAATTTTAACATGAATTTTGACCAAAAATCGCTTTTCTAACTGTAAATGCAGTTTTATTCTAGGGGTCAAACCATGAATTTTAAGATATTGCTTTTGAAAATCGGGTCAGTTTTGACGAAGTTATGGAAGTTGGAAGATTTTACATATGCCCAAGTCGATTTTTTGGCATAAAATTTTAACATGAATTTTGACCAAAAATCGCTTTTCTAACTGTAAATGCAGTTTTATTCTAGGGGTCAAACCATGAATTTTAATATATTGCTTTTGAAAATCGGGTCAGTTTTGAAGAAGTTATGGAAGTTGGAAGATTTTACCATCGCCCAAGTCGATTTTTTGGCATAAAATTTTAACATGAATTTTGACCAAAAATCGCTTTTCTAACTGTAAATGCAGTTTTATTCTAGGGGTCAAACCATGAATTTTAAGATATTGCTTTTGAAAATCGGGTCAGTTTTGACGAAGTTATGGAAGTTGGAATATTTTACATATGCCCAAGTCGATTTTTGGCATAAAATTTTAACATGAATTTTGACCAAAAATCGCTTTTCCAACTGTAAACGCAGTTTTATTCTAGGGGTCAAACCATGAATTTTAAGATATTGCTTTTGAAAATCGGGTCAGTTTTGACGAAGTTATGGAAGTTGGAAGATTTTGCATACATATGCCCAAGTCGATTTTTTGGCATAAAATTTTAACATGAATTTTGACCAAAAATCGCTTTTCTAACTGTAAATGCAGTTTTATTCTAGGGGTCAAACCATGAATTTTAAGATATTGCTTTTGAAAATCGGGTCAGTTTTGACGAAGTTATGGAAGTTGGAAGATTTTACCATCGCCCAAGTCGATTTTTTGGCATAAAATTTTAACATGAATTTTGACCAAAAATCGCTTTTCTAACTGTAAATGCAGTTTTATTCTAGGGGTCAAACCATGAATTTTAAGATATTGCTTTTGAAAATCGGGTCAGTTTTGACGAAGTTATGGAAGTCGGAAGATTTTACATATGCCCAAGTCGATTTTTTGGCATAAAATTTTAACATGAATTTTGACCAAAAATCGCTTTTCTAACTGTAAATGCAGTTTTATTCTAGGGGTCAAACCATGAATTTTAAGATATTGCTTTTGAAAATCGGGTCAGTTTTGACGAAGTTATGGAAGTTGGAAGATTTTACATATGCCCAAGTCGATTTTTTGGCATAAAATTTTAACATGAATTTTGACCAAAAATCGCTTTTCTAACTGTAAATGCAGTTTTATTCTAGGGGTCAAACCATGAATTTTAAGATATTGCTTTTGAAAATCGGGTCAGTTTTGACGAAGTTATGGAAGTTGGAAGATTTTACCATCGCCCAAGTCGATTTTTTGGCATAAAATTTTAACATGAATTTTGACCAAAAATCGCGTTTCTTACTGTAAATGCAGTTTTATTCTAGGGGTCAAACCATGAATTTTAAGATATTGCTTTTGAAAATCGGGTCAGTTTTGACAAAGTTATGGAAGTTGGAAGATTTTACCATCGCCCAAGTCGATTTTTTGGCATAAAATTTTAACATGAATTTTGACCAAAAATCGCTTTTCTAACTGTAAATGCAGTTTTATTCTAGGGGTCAAACCATGAATTTTAAGATATTGCTTTTGAAAATCGGGTCAGTTTTGACAAAGTTATGGAAGTTGGAAGATTTTACCATCGCCCAAGTCGATTTTTTGGCATAAAATTTTAACATGAATTTTGACCAAAAATCGCTTTTCTAACTGTAAATGCAGTTTTATTCTAGGGGTCAAACCATGAATTTTAAGATATTGCTTTTGAAAATCGGGTCAGTTTTGACGAAGTTATGGAAGTTGGAATATTTTACATATGCCCAAGTCGATTTTTTGGCATAAAATTTTAACATGAATTTTGACCAAAAATCGCTTTTCCAACTGTAAACGCAGTTTTATTCTAGGGGTCAAACCATGAATTTAAGATATTGCTTTTGAAAATCGGGTCAGTTTTGACAAAGTTATGGAAGTTGGAAGATTTTACATATGCCCAAGTCGATTTTTTGGCATAAAATTTTAACATGAATTTTGACCAAAAATCGCTTTTCTAACTGTAAATGCAGTTTTATTCTAGGGGTCAAACCATGAATTTTAAGATATTGCTTTTGAAAATCGGGTCAGTTTTGACGAAGTTATGAAAGTCAAAAGATTTTACATATGCCCAAGTCGATTTTTTGGCATAAAATTTTAACATGAATTTTGACCAAAAATCGCTTTTCTAACTGTAAATGCAGTTTTATTCTAGAAGCCAAACCATGAATTTTAAGCTATTGCTTTTGAAAATCGGGTCAGATTTGACGAAGTTATGGAAGTTGGATGATTTTACATATGCGCAAGTCGATTTTTTGGCATAAAATTTTAACATGAATTTTTACCAAAAATCGCTTTTCTAACTGTAAATGCAGTTTTATTCTAGGGGTCAAACCATGAATTTTAAGATATTGCTTTTGAAAATCGGGTCAGTTTTGACGAAGTTATGGAAGTCGGAAGATTTTACATATGCCCAAGTCGATTTTTTGGCATAAAATTTTAACATGAATTTTGACCAAAAATCGCTTTTCTAACTGTAAATGCAGTTTTATTCTACAGGTCAAACCATGAATTTTAAGATATTGCTTTTGAAAATCGGGTCAGTTTTGACGAAGTTATGGAAGTTGGAAGATTTTGCATACATATGCCCAAGTCGATTTTTTGGCATAAAATTTTAACATGAATTTTGACCAAAAATCGCTTTTCTAACTGTAAATGCAGTTTTATTCTAGGGGTCAAACCATGAATTTTAAGATATTGCTTTTGAAAATCGGGTCAGTTTTGACGAAGTTATGGAAGTTGGAAGATTTTACCATCGCCCAAGTCGATTTTTTGGCATAAAATTTTAACATGAATTTTGACCAAAAATCGCTTTTCTAACTGTAAATGCAGTTTTATTCTAGGGGTCAAACCATGAATTTTAAGATATTGCTTTTGAAAATCGGGTCAGTTTTGACAAAGTTATGGAAGTTGGAAGATTTTACCATCGCCCAAGTCGATTTTTTGGCATAAAATTTTAACATGAATTTTGACCAAAAATCGCTTTTCTAACTGTAAATGCAGTTTTATTCTAGGGGTCAAACCATGAATTTTAAGATATTGCTTTTGAAAATCGGGTCAGTTTTGACGAAGTTATGGAAGTCGGAAGATTTTACATATGCCCAAGTCGATTTTTTGGCATAAAATTTTAACATGAATTTTGACCAAAAATCGCTTTTCTAACTGTAAATGCAGTTTTATTCTACAGGTCAAACCATGAATTTTAAGATATTGCTTTTGAAAATCGGGTCAGATTTGACGAAGTTATGGAAGTTGGAAGATTTTACATATGCGCAAGTCGATTTTTTGGCATAAAATTTTAACATGAATTTTGACCAAAAATCGCTTTTCTAACTGTAAATGCAGTTTTATTCTAGGGGTCAAACCATGAATTTTAAGATATTGCTTTTGAAAATCGGGTCAGTTTTGACGAAGTTATGGAAGTTGGAAGATTTTACATATGCGCAAGTCGATTTTTTGGCATAAAATTTTAACATGAATTTTTACCAAAAATCGCTTTTCTAACTGTAAATGCAGTTTTATTCTAGGGGTCAAACCATGAATTTTAAGATATTGCTTTTGAAAATCGGGTCAGTTTTGACGAAGTTATGGAAGTCGGAAGATTTTACATATGCCCAAGTCGATTTTTTGGCATAAAATTTTAACATGAATTTTGACCAAAAATCGCTTTTCTAACTGTAAATGCAGTTTTATTCTACAGGTCAAACCATGAATTTTAAGATATTGCTTTTGAAAATCGGGTCAGATTTGACGAAGTTATGGAAGTTGGAAGATTTTACATATGCGCAAGTCGATTTTTTGGCATAAAATTTTAACATGAATTTTGACCAAAAATCGCTTTTCTAACTGTAAATGCAGTTTTATTCTAGGGGTCAAACCATGAATTTTAAGATATTGCTTTTGAAAATCGGGTCAGTTTTGACGAAGTTATGGAAGTTGGAAGATTTTACCATCGCCCAAGTCGATTTTTTGGCATAAAATTTTAACATGAATTTTGACCAAAAATCGCTTTTTTAACTGTAAATGCAGTTTTATTCTAGGGGTCAAACCATGAATTTTAAGATACATATTGCTTTTGAAAATCGGGTCAGTTTTGACGAAGTTATGATAGTCAAAAGATTTTACATATGCCCAAGTCGATTTTTTGGCATAAAATTTTAACATGAATTTTGACCAAAAATCGCTTTTCTAAATGTAAATGCAGTTTTATTCTAGGGGTCAAACCATGAATTTTAAGATATTGCTTTTGAAAATCGGGTCAGTTTTGACGAAGTTATGGAAGTCGGAAGATTTTACATATGCCCAAGTCGATTTTTTGGCATAAAATTTTAACAAGAATTTTGACCAAAAATCGCTTTTCTAACTGTAAATGCAGTTTTGTTCTACAGGTCAAACCATGAATTTTAAGATATTGCTTTTGAAAATCGGGTCAGATTTGACGAAGTTATGGGAGTCGGAAGATTTTACATATGCCCAAGTCGATTTTTTGGCATAAAATTTTAACATGAATTTTGACCAAAAATCGCTTTTCTAACTGTAAATGCAGTTTTATTCTAGGGGTCAAACCATGAATTTTAAGATATTGCTTTTGAAAATCGGGTCAGATTTGACGAAGTTATGGAAGTCGGAAGATTTTACATATGCCCAAGTCGATTTTTTGGCATAAAATTTTAACATGAATTTTGACCAAAAATCGCTTTTCTAACTGTAAATGCAGTTTTATTCTAGGGGTCAAGCCATGAATTTTAAGATATTGCTTCTGAAAATCGGGTCAGTATTGACAAAGTAATGAAAGTCGAAAGATTTTACCAATGCCCAAGTCGAATTTTTGGCATTAATTTTTAAAATGAATTTTGACCAAACTTTTTTAACTCCAGTACTTAAGTGTTAATGCTGGCTGTATGAATTGGCAAAATAGGCGAAACTTTGAACACGAACCGCTGAACAAATACCTTGCTTAATATGAGCTTTTATAGTTATCATCCGGTTTCGTTAAGTTCGCTGTTTCATACGAAATAGGGCCTTCCGTGATTTATTTCTGTCCTAATAACCTTACTCAAACCGTAAATATTCGAAGGTTATTCGTACTGATAAGCCTCATAAAGTGGCGTGCTGTGCCTATGCAAGCTTAAGAGCAATTGAACCCAACTTTTTTTGAGCAAATATAAAAAAGATATTGTTCTAAGAAGTGATTCAGTTATCGCTTAGATAACGCCTTGACGTAACAAACTTATACGACTGATTGCAACAAAGGTGTGCTTATTTTTTTAGTATTTTAATCAAAAAAATCAAAGCTATTGCGATACATTAATTTTATTGTCCTTAAATGCCATATAGTAGTTGTTGTTGTTGTTGTTCAAAAGTTGTTTGAATAGATTTTGAATTCTCTTCAACAACACTTACTGCACTCGATCAAAGTAGTTGAGTTGAAATGTATTTACATGTTCGTATTGGCAAGTTAGTAAAATATGTTGAACTTTTTCGCCAACCTCAATATTTCACTCATTTTAACCATAATTCTCGCTCCTCTACTTTTATTTATTACATGGAAATTCACATCCTTATAGTCACTGGGAAGCGCATTGTTTTCCGCCATGATTACTTTCGTCATAAATATAACATGGGGGATCTGTACATGCGCCACACGTTGAACTTCATCAAGAAACCTATAAGCAAATTATTTACACATTAATAATAAGCTTTAATAGTTGCATAATCATGTTCTAAGTTCCTTAATTTATACTATTAAGCGACATAATTGAGATAACATTGTTGACATAAGTGAAAATGTAAACATGTTAACAGTCAAAAATATGTAGTCAAATATCAAGCACCAATGCGCAAAATAAATAAAGACTTTAAATTGACTCTAATTGGCATTCGTGTTCAGTTGTGCGTTAATATGCTTATGTTTTTTAGTTTGAATGGCATAATGATTCTACGTACGCTTCGTAGCTATATATATTTGTGTCCACATTTACTGATCGCAGCGACTGAATGAACGCTTCGTAATATATCCGTAGAAAATTTGTGTAGTTTTCCTCCAACACCAATGTATCTATAGTAAAAATCATAATAGATGTGTTTGTGTTGTACTTTTTATTTTTGTGGTGCGTACTTACCCACACTGGACAGCAGAAAGAATATTAAATCGTGAACCACGGACTCGTACTGAGCAACTTGAAAGTCAACAATTTTAAGCTTAGCGGGAAGACCGGCATCATCTGAGGATAATAATAATAAAGCTTTTGAAGCTACATATGATAGCGAAATTTATATGATTCTCTTACCATATTTTACCATCATGTTGTTAATCCATAAGTCCATATGAACTAAACAAAATTTAAAAACAATAGTTAACAACAATATCCTATTCTAGCTAGTGATTAAGAAAAACACAATACCTACTGAAGTCCAGTTTCCATCCTGTACTTCTTCAGCTGCTAGAAATTCGTCATGAATATCCCATAATTCCTTTACACGTCTTACGTCACTGTCATTTCCGTTAGAGACAGCTTTTATGTCAGCTAAACACTCGTCGGTTACCATATCTTTAGCTTCAGCATCCATGTTATCATTCATATTAAATTTTTTAAAAAATGGCCGTATATGCTGATCAAAAACATTTGGCTTCTTAAGACGCAGGGCAAGGGGCAAGGCATGAAACTGTGCCATGTAGTGCAAAATGAGGACGGTATGCGCTAGATCGTACGGCTTATGCCTGTTTCCAGGTGTGTAGCCGCGAACCGTAACATTTTCCTGCACTAGAACTGCGTTACGGTCAACCTTAGTAGCTTCATTTTCAAGCGAAATTCGCGAACCAAAGTAGCGTGCGAATCCATCAAAGAGATTGGTAGGCACTACTCCTGCCTCCAGCTGCAACTTGTCCAGCTGCGGTGCCAAAAACTTATAAACAGAATTTTCTGTTAAACACGTCCGTTCTGGTTGAAAGAGCTGCCAATATATGTCGTTGGTGAGTGGTGGCAACTTGGCAATCAATGCTAAATCCTCAACGGTGTCATTTGGTTTCTTAACTTTCGCGCTGATGGACAGCATTAGACTTCCATAATTGTCGCCGGGCTTAGTCAGGTATCGACTGGTATACGACTCTAGTGTGCCGCCTTGCAGATGCGGCTCAATAACTTTGTCTAAATCAACAATTTTCGGCACTTCTCCCATGTTTAGGTGTGATGTGCTTTTTCACTCACTATTAGAGACTGAATGAAACCAAACAGTTGAGACCGCATTGCTTTTCATACGTTATTTTGATTAGGTTTGTGTACCCCCCACACACGCACACACATATACACACACGCACACACAAGCTTATGTAGATAATAGCAAAAGCAAATGTGTTAGGCCGCTATAATTGAACAAAATTTGCGCAAGTGTTTTAGATAGTAGCATGAATTGAAGTACTTTTCTCATGTATGTATGTTATGTTCGTTCCAGACACCCGCTCCCTGCATAAATAGAACCATTCATTTAGTAGTATCATCATGATTAATCTCAATGTGTACCACTGATATCATATCATTATATAACTCAATCAGCTGCGACAGCACCGGCAGCGACAACAATCAGTAGTATCAACATTTAATTTTCATGTTTTATCTGCTTATCTTACTTACAAACAAATGCACCTGTCAAAATGCGCGATTTGGGAACAACTTGTTTTAAAACAATACAAAATCAAAACGTTTGATTTAAATCAAATATTCAAATTTAAACATCCAGTTGTTCTCATATGCAAAACAAGCATGTACGGTTATACTGCAAATTCGGACGGGTTGGCAGGGTTGCGCGCAGGCTTGCATGCCTCTTATCGATATATCGAATACCAATGAGCATTATAATTGCGTTTTGTTGACAACTGTGCATAACAAGTCATAAAATTTGTAAAAATATATGTTTAATGGATCAGATAGTGGCAGCTATTCACGAAGCTGCTATGCAGCAACAAATGTGCAGTGCGCCAGGCATGCAGCTGCCATTCATGCAGATGCCTTTCCAAATGTGCCAACCAGTAAATTTTGTTGGCGCTGGCTATGCACATTATGGACGGCCAGATGGAATGCTACCGCAGCATCAGCGTGATGTGCAGGACATAGTAGAAGACGAGGAGGACGATGATGAAGAGCAAATTCGTACTCTGTTCTGCAACAACCTCGACGAGCGTGTAACTGAGGAGATACTTTACGAAGTGTTTTTGCAAGCTGGGCCCATAGAAAGTGCACGCATACCTTTGGACAATACCGGACGCCAGCGAAATTTTGGTTTCGTTACATACCAGCATAAAAGTGCGGTGCCTTATGCAGTGGAGCTTTATCAGGGCTTGGAACTATTTCAAAAAAAGATAACAATAAGGCAACAATGTGCCGAAAAACCCAAGCAACAAGTCATGGGGCATGGAAGATCACGTAATCCGTTTCTACAAGATTTTGCCTCACCCAGCCCGCCAGGAAATGACCATGCAAGACCACGACATGCTCGTCACAGTATGCATGATGGCAATCAGTATGACCGCAGCGCCAGTGCACAAAACCAATACAATAATGATCTGCGCCGCCGTAGCGATAGTGCCGTTGTAGACCGCAACCGGCCGAGAGTTCATAATCAGATGCAACACAACAACAGTGGCGGCAATCGAAGATCTGATCAAAGATATAACCCAGGAAAACGAAGATTGTAGTGAAACGGCAAGTTGCCCTTTTCCTGCAACTTGACATAAACATAATATGAATCCTTTTCCATGTAATAACATTTAATTCATAAGTCTCGAAAATATACATTCGTAGGTACAACATAATAGGGACATTGCAGAGACCATATTGCTCAAAAACACTTTTTAACATGTATACTAATATTTATGTTTTTAACAGCGATTTATATATATACTATTTAAGAGATTATCGTACAATACTTTTTAATGTTTTTTCCACATTTCGATATGTTCGCGACGGTATGACCTCCAAGATAAGACGCTGATAGCTGCTGTGCTCGGACAAGGCTCGAAACAACGACTTGGCATAGCTGCGTGTCTCAAGGCTGCCTTCAAGCAAAAGGTTTGCACCCACCATAAAAAATTTATCTCGATTTTCCCGGTTCATTGAATAGACGCGGTCGCAGCCCAAGCGTTCGACTAATCTGAAAAGCAGCTTCGCAGTCGTCGTCCTAACTATTGCGTTCTGGTGTTGAGCACCTTTGCTTGTCAATATGTTGAGTACTTTTGAAGGTTGCAGGTGATCAACCATAGATTCCAAAGCGCGCGTTGCATCCGCGCGCAGAAACCGATTCGTGTCTGCCGAGCGGTGCAGTAAGGCACAGACCAAGTCATCACACTCGATTTCTAATGATTTACACTTCAGAGTAAATAGCTCGGTTGCGGCCTGGCAGGCAGCACGAGCTACTTGCGAGCGCAAATTCCGGACAGAGCGGGTTAGCTGGATGCATGTCATGTGCATATGGCTGTCCAAGAAATCGGAATGGTATCGAATCAGGCGCACCATACACTTCAGACCGGTCACATTAACTTCCCAGTTGTTAGAGTCTAGCTGATCAAATGTCTTAGCTAAAGCCTCTCGTGGTTTTTCAAATCGTGTCATATTTGGGGGAAACAGTTCTGTGGGTGACATCTTTATGGCCTGCTTCACAGGTGAAACGCGTCGCTGGCCACGCAGCAAATACGAAGTCTTTGACTTTTGTTGAAGCGGGATGTGTTGAGATTTTGCAGGCAATCTGCATTTCTCAACATTTGCACATGGTGTAGGTGAGCTGTTCTCCATTGTGCTGGTACTGGTATCCAGTGGTCCTTGCTTTGACACGTTTCGCCGTCCATAGAGAGAGTCCATCGAGATGCTACGTGAATGCATGTGTCGGTCGACATTCTCTATATCGGACTTTTTACTGGATGATACTTGCGATGCAGACGCCAGCAGGGCATCACTGTTTGTCGTTAATTCTGCCATTTGCTCTTGTGTTGATGATTCAAAGATTGTTGATTCGAGCGCTTGCTGCAGATCCTCGACCACGACAAAGCTGTTGCTGCTCTCAATCTCCTCTTCAATGGCTAGTGATTTAGTGGATTGCGCACGAGACATTTGTGGCGTTGCATCCTCCAGCTGTGTCTTGATGCTTTCTGTTTTGCTATGTAAGCTGTTGACGCTTTCGTTGCGCTTCAAAATAGGCTCCTGGGAAGTTGACTCCGTCTCTTCTTCCATGTCATCAACTACCAGGTCCCCGAATTGTTGTTCCAAGCTCAACGGTTCTATGTCATTCCTTACATTTAGCTGGTTAGCAGCTTGTTTAACCGTTTCGCTCTGGTTGCTGTTCGATTTCGCCGATGCTGTTGACTTCTGGGAGTAGCTTGTTGATTTGATGGATAGGGGAGAGCCTCCATCGATTCGATTGTTTATCTGGGGACTGCCAGCTACTGATGTTGATGTTGTTAGTTCATTGAATGGTTCCACATCCGCCCTACGTTAAACAATTTATTACAGTCGGTTATTGAATTGTATTTTATAGTATGAGCGTGCATTGTGTTGTATCTATATACATGCATACTTAGGTAGTAAATGTCAACTTACAAATCAATTTGTGAGAATACCTCATCCCCCAGAGTTTTGTCAACTGCCTGTGACGTGTAGGGGACTTGCCACGTCACTATATCAGTCACACTTGTCTCTTGCTTATCAATTTGCATCGATTTTGTACGCTTGTCGCGACAACAACAAAAGGGGCAGATACAACGATCATATGGCATAAGACACTGGTGCGCCGCCATTGCTTTTTCCAATAAATATTCTTTAACTGTGCAAAAAAAGCTGCGGATTTGGCGCAGTAAAATTGCGGGTTGGCCGCTACAGTTAAACGCATTCTGCATTGTACATTTACCGATTTATTTTTTAAGGAAATCTTTAATATAGCCTTTAATAAGAAAACTTTGTACACTTAACGATGGGCTTGAATAATACGAATTAATAAATTAGCCGCAGGACTGTTTAACAACTTTGAGCAGCAACGCCACTTTACAAACTGTTTGCTACTTTCGTAAAACGTCGGCTTGACCAACTCTTTAGTGAGTCCAAGCAATACAGCAGAAATGCCGAGTCCCCAAGTACACACAGCGGTCTTTGTTTCCATTTCAAGAAAACACAACAAAACTTGCAAATGTAAAACAGGACATTGCGTTTTCCACCGTTACCAAAGCTCATACACATACATACAACGTTGACCAATACCAACGTTAACTAGCAACGACGCGGACAGAGAAAAAAAAGTTAGCCATTGGTCTAGCATGCGCTAGTGTTATTTTGTATTTTGACTTTCTGTATTCGAGCGAAAACCTTCTTAGTCACATTCGGATTTCTTCGTGTGATTGTGACGAAGACAGTTTATACATACTTACATTAAACGGAGTCTAAAACTAGCAAAGTCGGCTCTTGGATACTCTGAGCGTTTTCAAAATATTCCGAGATTATTATTAGTACACTTGGAATATTTCGAGATTATTATTATGGAGTACCCAGTGTTCTTCTCTCATTAATTTTTTAGTTTTGTTCATTTCTTTGGTCTTATAATTTTTTCAATTCAACTATTCACAGGCACCCACGAATGCCTGACACCTTAATTAGAATAACACGGAGTACATACCGACTTTAACAAACGCTGTGGGCCACAGGTACGTGTAAATGGTGAAGGTTTGTCGCCGGCCGACAATGTTAATTTTGGCAATCCTGTTCCTTTACCATAAATGCCCCCGATGAGTGTTTCAATGCGCATGAAAATTATTTAGGTTAAGTAACAAAACCGTGAGGTTTCTAAGGCGTCAAAGTAGTATGTAAAATGCGTAGGGTGCCAAATATTGGGGTCAAAACCGCGTCAGCTACATTTTCTTTTGCTCAATTGCCGGGAAGGCATATGTATACTATACACATATGTATTATTCTACAGATTAGGTTTTTGTAAATGGTCGAGGAGTCTTTTGAGTTTGTTAAGCTGTGTCTTTATTGACTTACTTGCATTTAGCGGCATCCTGGTTAGAGGTTTTCATTTCGGATTGGCTTCCGTATTCCTGTTTTTTAATGCTTTTTACTTTGCATTTTGCTGCTGCAGGATAGGGTGATGGAAGTTAGTGTTCTGTTTAGTATATTTCAAAGAATGTAAGTCACCTTGAAGTTGACTGCCATTGTCTATCCAGTTTTGGTGTACCAGATTGGTAGACTTGTTGGTAATCTGCTGCTTTTGGGATTTTTGCAGATCATTATTTTGTTTGACAGATTTGGAAGCTTCAAAACTGTAAGGATATGGAGTTCGCTGCATGTTGCGCATGAAATTGCTAATGAAGTCTGTGTGTTGTCTCATAACCGGAAACCTGAAAGTAGACTCGTTAAAATTGATCTTTAAACTCTATTCCTCTATCTTACCGTGAATTTTGTCTAACCAAACGCCGATTAATGCCCCCCTTGCAGGATGTCAATTGAATAAAACTACCACTTCCGCTTCCACTACCACTGCTGCAGGTTGTCGTCGTGCTATCAGTGCTTCTACCATCCATTGAAGTTTCAGAGCACGCCTTAGCTACCAGCTGACGTTCCAAAAAGTTTGCTTAAAAAACAACAGTTTAATAAAAAGATTTTTTAAATGTGCCTTTTCCATACTTACCACTAGGTCCATAGTTTTTCTTTTGAAAAAAATCCTGCAGGCAGATGAGAGAATAATTTTGTATACATATTTCATATTATGTTGATTGGCTGAAACTTACATTAGAGGATCTAGGCATGTCCAGGGCTTCGGGTGGTGAGTGGAAGGAATGTCGATGCAAACTGTCATCAGTGCGATAGCTTAAAAAATAACAATTATTAAAACTTATGGTGGCTCACAAAAATAGGGTTTCACTAAAAATTCATTAATTCCCTAATGCATTTACCTATGATAAGTCCCGTTCGATGTTTCCCCGTCCATATTATTCTGGGCAATTCGTTTTTTGTGAGCCATATGCAGACGACGTCGCTTAACAGCATTTGGTGAGGCAGAGCCCTCGCCTTGAGTTATCCAATTCATATCTGCGCCAAACCGTTGGGTACTTGTCGGGTCTATTTTGTGAAAAATATACAAAACAGCTCCGTCGGGCGTAATAGTGGGTAATTGAAGTCGGGACAAACGCGCTTTTACAGCTGTTAGCAGAGCAGATCCCGATTCGATACCATCTGTTATTTCGGCAATAATTTGCAGTATTTGGTCCACCGAACATATATCAGCAAGTACAGCAAATACCTCCAATGCCGCCTGGCGCACGCGACGCTTACGGTTAAGTGCGGCATATGTAACTTGGGCTGCAAGGATATTGATGTCGAAGCAGGTGCCGGGAAATGACATTAGGGCGTATATAGACATTTGTAAGGCGTGGTCACGAAACTGTCAACAAAATATTACAACAAATGTGTTAAATGGAATCCGTTTTACAAATACAGACAACAGTGTCAAGTCACCTTTGAACTCTTGCCATGAAGATAATCGGGTGCTGTTAATTTGGCAACGATTGTGCCTGCGGGTAGACGCTGCATAAGCGCTTTGCACACACGGTTTGCTCCTGCGTTTCCCTGACGGCACAATCCTAATAGTATTTGTTGTGTGCGATCCTCCAAGTTGTCCAGCGGCAGGCGTGAAATCAAATTTGTCAAAAGTTCACGCTTAAGCTCAGCCACCTCAAAGTTACGCTCCGAGGATAGCAAGGTGCGTAGCAGACTATCTAAATACGGCTGCACTCGAACCAAGTTAGCTGATGCGCTAAGCGCCAGTTGAAGCTGCGCTATTCCTTGTAAGCGATTGCGCCAGTCCTGAAAGTGCAAAGGATTTGAATTAGACTATCAGAATTTATCATTGCCAAGTAACTGGTGTGTTACTAGTTTATGAGTAATTTCAATAATTGCAGATAGGATCCATTGTTTCTTCTTAATGCATATCAAACAAGCAAACCGGTAACGATAACGTCGTTTTAAATAACTTCCTTGCTGCCCCACGCCGAAGAACCTTTTTTATACGCGCCTTTTTGTATTCTTAACGCGCTATAATTTTTGTTGATGTTTTTATTTTTTTTCATATTATTTTTGTACTGACCCAGTTGTTTGCACGCTCTGCACCCTACTCTGTCCCCGACGTATCCCACCAGCTTGGGCCCAATGTATTTCACGTTATTTTATCGTCGTGTATGCATGCTGTTAGTAAGTTATTGTTGTTGCTTTTTAGCTGCTAGAAATATCGCGTGCATTTAAATGATTGGTCGGCTAGCTGAAATGCTGCTGGCGTAGGACTCATTGGCACTTTGCAGCAGCTACCAATAGCACTACACTTAGCATGCAACTGCAGCTAATTCTCCAAAGCTTTCTTTGGTGCCACCAAAAGAACAACTGATGCATATGACTGAGGCTACTCCAAATATACGAATGATTAATTCCTCAGTAAAATATATTTACTTGAGTTGCACTGATCCCAAAGCATATGATCTACTCTTACTTTTAAAGTGCAACCAAATTTGGTTCACACTTTTAAGAGTATGTCAGGAAAAGTTTAAAAGTGTATTGCTTTTCAGAAATTTCGAAGCTGTCACAGCTTAACATGTACATCATAAATTCGACATGGAAATTAAACGCTGTTGAATTGTTCACGTCAAAAATTAATAGGTCATTGGCACAGGGGGTGCACATAAAGGCTCTATCAATGGTCAAAATTATTCTGCCATTATTAGTGAACTGTGCGTGGGGTTGAACCCTGCACTTATCGCTAAGCTTTCATTAGTGAGCAATGTTCTACATAGTGAATTTGAGCAAATGCGTGTCGTGTACGTAATAAATTTTGGGTGGCTGCTATTATGAACGAAAAATTATTAGCGCATATGAAACTATATATGTACATATATCCTAGTAACCCAGTTAGTATATATATTTATTACGGCCACTAGCAATATGGGTAGCGTGCGTTGCAAACTAATTTTAAATTTATATAAGAGCGTGTTTTACTTACTCCTGAGCGCAAGTCCATAATTGTTTTGTAATTGACAATGTCCAGGTCTTCCCAATTATTTTGTGTCGCTGGTGGTTCTACTGCCATAGCAGGGGTCGCTGTAGGAGGAGTTACAGGATTAGTAGCTGCGCTTTCGCCGCGGCGTACTGAACGCGGCGAGGGATCACAATCACGCTGAAGGTTATGCATAACTTCTATCTCCTTGTGTGGTACTTTGGGGCTGACAGAGTTGCTACCAGCCGGACTTATGCTGCAGCTGCGGTAGACCGGAGAATGTGAAACTTCGCGCTTTGGTGATGCAAAGGAGTTGTTAGAATAAGTTGTTGGCGTTCCTTGTTCCTTGCTAAAGCTATTGCTTCGCCGAGGCGATTGTGCACTATTTCCATGAGGCAAGGGCTTAGTATTATCGCTAGGAATCTCCAAAGTTAAAGCAGTCATCTTCTTATCTTCTTTAACACTTGATATATTGTCTGCAGGTTGTCCCTCTAGCGGCTTTGAATCCTTAGTGGTAGAAGGATTAATGGAGTCTGTCGTCTTTGTTTCGACGTTGTTCACAGAAGAAGGTGCATCACTGTCAGGTGTTCGCATTTTCACCACTTCTCCACCAAATGTAACACGTTTTAAGCCACGATATGGCGTGCTGAGAAGACTTTCGTTCTGCACATATTCATCGACTTCAGAATCGCTTATAATCTCAAGTATGCCCGCATTCATATTCCTTTGACCCTGTGTGCCAGACAACGGCCGACACACCAGCTCCGTTGCATCTATAATGGGACTCCCTGACTCCTCGGTCTCGGTTTCTGCTTCAAGTATTCGCATGGTCAGCGTGTCATCGTTGATTTTTATTTCCGTTTCCATGATGACCTTTCCATTCTCTGGCATTACCACTGCTTCTGACTCCTGCATAATGTTGCTATTACGCCAGGTGTGTTCTTGAGGTAAAGCTCGCCAAGCGCCTGCATTGACACTTCCATCAGCACGGCAAGGCTTATTGAATATTCCGTATAAACTGCACATATAATTGAAGAGCGACACACCATCGTGGCCGTCAACCTCCACATCGTCCAGAATATTTTCAAACTCTTCCACCCCTAACAATTGACAAATTTTAGCCAACACCTTAAGGGTAACCTCCTGTTGTGATTGCTGTTGCTGCAAGCGCTGCATTAGTCGCTCCAGGGTGTGTTTCACTATAAAATTACGTTGTGGCGTGTGCAAAATCGATTGCAGTAATGGCGGTAATGACAGCAGGACCCCACAGCTGAGGCGTTCGTCATAAGTTTGCTGTTTACTTAGGCCAGTGTCCAAAATTTGCAGCATAACCGTTTCCGGCATGGCTGTCTCCGACAAGTAGACCCGCAAGCAGTCTAGTGCACCTTTTCGTACAGTAGGCGCCTGGTGTCCGAGATTTTTGATTAAATCAATTAAAAAATGCATACTGTGCTTGTCAGCTTTAGCCCCCATCACGACTAGGACGTCAACGAGAACGCGTAACGCATGTTGCCGCACTTGCCATTCTGGATCCTGCAGCCGTTCGTGAAACTCAGCATACATGGCGACTGGGCAAATTGTTTCCGGCAATCGACGCGTTCTTAAAATATGCTCCCACAGTGGTGTTAGCTGCACCGCAGTTACTGCTAGCTCGTTGCGTCGTTGCATTTTATTTAGGCAGATACTTGACTGGTTGTTATTGTTATCCTTGTTCTCACCAATGACATTGTTTGTATCTTCGTTGTTGCCATTAACTGGAAGTTTTTTATTTACCGAAATTTCTTTTCGATCAAAAATACTTTTAAAGAACATATCGCCCAACGGTCCTTTGTTATTTCGATGCAGTTATCTAACTATTTACTCAAAAAGAATACTGTTCTTCACTTGATTTTAACTTATATTCGTCACGCACGCTTGCATCCGGCCAATCCACCTGAATTGTCCTTACATTAATTACAATGTTATTTGATTTTTGTTATAGACTTTAAATTGTTTCCACTTCTACTGTTTCCCAGTTGCTAGCTACGACTGCGGCCCTAGGTTGCCTACCGTTTCGTTTTATACGTATGTTGAAAGCTATGGAGTTGCACGAAGCAACACGACCTGGCAAATTACCTGATTATTTGTGGCAGTTCCAATGCGCAGGTCACAGTTCCTCTTCCAAACAGCTGCACGAATTCAAATTGCAAAGTGCCAAAAGCAACACATATGTCTCTAGTAAAAGTATTTATTGAAAATTTGTTTGTGCTTAACTAAGCATAAACTAGATGTATTAGTAAACATGTGCTTAGTAGTAATTCTAGCGAGAGTTAGAATAAAAGTTTACAATGTACTTAAATGGCAATAAATAGTGTAGCTGAACTACTTTAATATAGCACAAAAACATACAAAAATATACACAAGTAATTAGATATCTAAAAATATACTTCAAAACTTGTTAAATTAATCTTACGCTAGCTAACAAGTCTGCGTTTGACTTTGCTTTACTTATTTATTGGCATATGCATATCAGTCAGTACATTTTCGTTTGATGCCTATGTGGAAATGCACTTAGGATGTGTAACCTTGATACAAGGTCTTAAATATTTTAAAGAATACAAATTTATAAATTCAATGTAAGCAAGGTATTTCAACCCAAAAAAAAAAAAGATTATGGGTACTGTTTCATTGTACATTACAAAATGGAATGGCGGCGCTTAACATTAGAAGGGGGACAAAGTTATATACTTCTTAATACACTACGTACTAGTAAACGAGTATTTTACACATACTCCTCTGGTGCCTTTTGTACATTGGGTATACGTAACGTCGACACGGGCTGCGATGGCTGTTGCTGCTGTTGCTGTGGACCCCCCGTTGTGTCGGGAAGCTCTGCTATGTCCTTGAATACGCCCATAAGATTTTCATAGCTGGGCCCCCAGTTCAGCAAATACTCCCAACCTAAGGTTGTCGCAGATGGTGAAACGTTTCCATTTGCTTTGCGATAAATGCCGCTCAGATGGTTTGCTAAATCGTCGTCGCTAGCGACTAGCGTGCTGAGTGAGCCGCGAAAAGATGATTCAAATCCATCGTAGGCGTGCGGAGGTATGGGCGGAGTCTTAGCCACGTTTTGGCCCCTGCTTGGTTCACCACTAAGTGCGCGCGCCACAGGACTGCGACTGTCCAGCATGCTCTTGCTGGTGGAGTACTTTCCATCACCGCTTAAGCTGTTGTTGTCGTACTCGATCTCAGAGCAAGTAAAACTATCGTTGCCGCTCTCATCCGTAGAGGTTGAACTATGCGCGTCCACATCACCACCCAGGGATAAATGTAGTGCACCGCCTGGAACTCGTGGCGTCGGCGCCTCGCTGCTTGATGACAAATCCAGGGTAGAAACTAAACTGCATGTTCTCGGTCGAGCATTGAGCCTCTCTATTTCCTCGGCAGTTAGGCCCATTGAGGTCTGTGTAGGTGCTTGTGGTGGAGCCACCGACTTCTGTCGGCTGGCACTGGAACTCTGACCAGATAGCTGAGACATTACTGGGCTGTTAAGGCTGCGCTCACTGTTACTGTGGAGTGCATCCTTGCCAACGCCGCCAGAACTGGAAGTAGTTGCCAAAAGGGCACTCTGCAACGGCTTGCCCGATATATCATGAAGCGTCAGAATCCTGGGCTGCTGAGAGCTCAACTCGGAGCTGGGTGACAGGCGTGCTAGTGGTGTGGTCTGGTGAGTGCGAGACGTATTTGTTGAAGGTGGTGGCTGGTTACTTTGGTTTGGAACACGTGGCACAAAAGAAGCGTTGACAGCATGTCGCGGTGAGTGGCGGTGCTGCTGTTGTGCTGCTGCGCTCTGGTGTTTATGGTGCGTAAAAGAAGCCACAGGCGGCGTGGTTGCCTTATATTTACGCATGCCGCCCGCTTCTCGGTATCCTTTATAGTGATAAACGATATCAATATCGGATGGCGCAATTGAGCTTGCATTTTCCAAGTCGTAGTGCTCTGGATACTCGGAACCTAAATCTACCGAGCTTCCATGATCTAGTGGGTGCAGTGGATTTGGTGGTGGTATAGAGAGATGGTGTTCTTCCCTAATTGGTGGGCTCTTGCCGACGACTTCTCGTTCAATAATATCTGGTCGTTGTGGCCGCTGCTGTGGTTGCGGATGATCAGCTGCAGACGGTAGCTCACTACGCTCCTTAAACTTCTTTGTAATCAGCTCTGGACCGGCTAGGTGATGTCCAGGTGGCCGCATATGATCAGTGTTAGCCACAAGTGGTGTAGGAGCGTCGTTCGTATGAATGCTACGTGCTAGTACATGGTCTGTCGCTTGGCTTTGTGAAACAGCAGCGGGAGAATGCTTGATTTTAAATCCTGGTACACCACAGCTCAGACTGCCAATCTTTTCTTGTTTACCCCGGAAACGGTATATAACATATGAGCCAAATATAGCCACCACTAGTATGACGAAAAATACAATAACCAGAGTAATGCCAATACTTAATGGGTCGGCCACTTGAGCAGCGTCAATACCAATGTCTGTTCCGCTGCATCCCGGCTCAACTTTTCCATGCTGCTTTACTTCGTTGAATATGCTGCCTGAGCCATTTAACGGCTGCAGCTCGTTATTAATTGTAAAATTAGCTATACAGCCTGCGAAAGGTTCTGCAATTAAATGAATGCCAGGTGCTCCACCTAAACTTAGCGTAGACAAATATGGATCCAAAAAGTCGTGCACACCTGCAACATCCAACTCATCGGCCACTTGGTGTCCATCAATAAACAGGTGGAGTGTACGGCTCTGGCTGTAAAGGCTAACATTGTGCCATTTTCCATCGTTTAAAACCTCCGGCTCTGGCACAGTCATATTGATAGTTAAGTGCTGTTTTGAATAGTATACGAGTTTGCCATCCAGCAGAGACAGCGAAGTATACATTTGATTTGTTGCAGCATATAAAATCAAACCGTGTGACTTGAATGTGCGGAAAAGAAAACTTAATAGCTTAGCAGGCTCATCGTAGGCTGGCTTCGCTGCGCTGGTGTTATATATTGAAAGGCGCTTTGTGCGGCTAGCAAAGTCTGACCATGCATTGTTGCCGTTGTATAGATTGTCTAGAAGCTGCATGCGACGATATTGCTCGGATATTTGAAATTCAAGAAACCCGCCGCTGCTTATTGTGACAGGCTCCAGAGAGTCGCTACAGTCGGGAGAGAGTAGTTGACCACCGCATTGGCATAGCGATGTTGACCAGCGATCAACGCATTGACCCGCATAGCTACTGCAGCGTTCCGCTGCGATAGATGGCTGGCAGGCCTGCCTGTTGCAGCCGGGTAAGACGCCTTGTTGTTGCATCGGCGCGCTCAAATTCAGGGACCGTCCATTTATCGAAACGCTGTGGACACATCCAACTAGATCATCGCTGTGTATTTGACCTGGACGCTCCAGCACTGGATCAGCCGATTGTAGACCTCCAATCAGAAGCGGTTGCTTGTTGAAGTTAAGAGTTCTGGAACGACATTAATATATAGTCTACGCAAACAGTTTTCTACCTAAGCTTTGGCTTACCCAATGGGAACAACATCGTCCGCATAACAGCTGGAATCGTTCGGATTGCACTCCGCGCACACTTCACCAGATTCTGTGCACTTTGCGACACTAAGCGACATAACACGACCATTACGAGTGGCGGTTACCTTATGCCAGCTACCATCTGCAAGGTTATGGCCAGCAACAACTCTGCTGATGGCAGTTCGTGAGCCACCGGATGAGAAATACGCTTGGCCCCTAACCAGCTCAATGGCTAAAAAGTCCGAGCGTCCGCCATTCTGCAATCCAAAGTTATATACCAATAGTGCAGTTGGTTTTGTGGTGGCAAATACGATGGAAATATCATTTGTTGTCGAATCCAATGAAGGAAAACTCATGAAAGATAGTGGCTCAAATCCATAACTGAACCTTTCGCAGTGGCGTCCATAGCGGCCAGACGGACAGCTGCATTTATAGCTTGGCTTCAGGCTCATGCATAGGCCACCGTGCAGGCAGGGATTCGGACGACAGGAATCAGCAAGGCTCTCACACTGGCTTCCACGATAGCCTGGTCGACAAAGACAAAAGTAGGAGGCTCCGTCTGGACTACGTTGGCAACTGCCGCCATTTCGGCATGGCTTACCCCAGCATACATCACTTCGCTCCCTCTGGCATTGCTTGCCTTCGCGGTTAGACGGGCACTCGCACTGATAGTCGTTGCCCATTCGTCGACATTGAGCCTGCCCTTGGCAAGGACTCGGTAGACATGGATCTTGTCGCCTAGCACACTGCTCTCCCGCATAGCCCCTAGCGCACTGGCATGTATAATCGTGGATAATGCGTGGCCCACTCAGAATAAGCGAAGGAGTGTCGATAATTCGAAATTGGTTGGTATCCAGGAGTCGAATAGAAGAACTGCAAATTCCACCGTTGGCACAAACCTCAGGTGTACTGCAAGGCTCATAGCCTATTATCACTTCAGTATGAAGCAGTTCGGAGAGAGCGGAACGCCTTTCCCTCAAACGGTCAGCGATATGAAGCGGCTGCAGATAGCTTAGGTTAGAGCTGCGCACGACTAAAAGGGCTTCTACATCCAGACTGCTTGCGTTATTGGTGTCCATGTCAATGAGGCTATAAATGAGAACGTCATCATGGGAAGCAAAGCGGGACTTTAGTAACTCCAAGGTGGGACGGTAGTGACGATCAAGAAACTGTGCAGCTGACATATTTTTAATCAAAAAGGGCAACGTATTGATCAGTGTTGCATTGCTGTATGTCTGAAAATCCACTGTCACCTTGGAGCTGACATCGCCGTGTTTGCCATCATTTCCTGTTACACTGTACGCGTAAGACATGGGCGTAGTCAACGATGTTGTGTATAAGTCACAGCCGCTCCTTATTGTCAGCTGTCCATTGCCTTGCAGCCGACATCGATAGTCTCCCACAATATCAACATCGTTGGGATGCACATCTGCTACCTTCGTATTGGTTGGCACATCACCATTAAAGATACTGACAGTCACATGGACGGTGCGTGGTGAGGATGGACTGTCATTCTGATCGAGCACTTTAATAAGCAGCTTATGCTGGGCCTGTTGTTTGGGATTTCCGCTGTCTTCTACCTCAATGATGGCTTCCAAAACGGGAGTTATTTCGCGATCGTAGCTGGCAGTAGACCTTACTAAGCCAGTATATTTATCGACACTTAACAAAGATTTATGCTTGCCACCAACAACTATGTAACTAAAAGGACCACCGTTTTCAGGCGAATCTGGATCGCTGGCTGCTAGTGTCATTATCGTCGTGCCTGCCGGCTCGTTTTCCGATATATAGCCTATAAGACCCTCAGCACTGAATGTAGGTCCATTGTCGTTGATATCTTCCAGGTCAATCCGTACTGTAGCAGTTCCTGTCTGCGGTGGCAGACCTGTATCAATCGCGCCTACTACTAAATTATAGTGGGCAACATCCTCTCGATCCAACAGTGCTGCAGTGCTTATCACGCCTGATTCTGCATCGATCTTGAAGCTTTGCTTTATGTTTCCATTAATTATAGAGTAGCCGAACTGATTGTTCTGCTGGCGCACATCCTTGTCTATTGCCTTTACCGTTGTCACCATAGTGCCCACTGCCGCAGACTCTACTATTGTTGAAGTATAGTATCGTTTAACAAACTCGGGAGGATCGTTTCCGTCTTGGATTGAGATTATAACTTGTGCTTCATCCGTATCATTTCCCCGTATGCTGCCGTAGTTTTTAGCCATCACCATAAGTACAACGCGGTTCTGGGTTTCCCGATCCAAACTTCGGGTCACGTGCAGCGAGCCTGTATTTGTGTTGATCCCAAAGCCTTTGTCATTACTAGAGCCGACTAGTAAGTAATAGATTCGACCATCTTCGCCAATATCCTTATCCGTGGCGAGCACCGAACCCACTATTGTGCCTACTGCCGAAGTTTCGGAGACATCAAAGTGAAACACAGGTTGAAGGAACTTCGGGAAATATTCATTAACGCCCAAGACGTGTACGTAAAGCAATGCATAACTTTCCATAAAAGAGTCTGGATTTTTTGCTTTAATATGCAGCGTATAAGTACGACGCTCTTCGTAGTCAAAACTTGCGACCGACAAAATTGTTCCGTTGCTGACATTAATACTGAAAAAGTGGTGATCTGTGCCGCTCGACAGAAATGAATAATGTATGATGGCATTTTTCGGCGAATCCTTATCGGTCGCGTGTACCTGAAACACAATTGTTCCCACTGGTTTGTTTTCTGCTATATAGCCGTGGTATTCAGATTGATTAAAAATCGGCGGATTATCATTGACATCAGTTAAAATAATCGAAAGCATAGCGATGGCAGACAGTGGCTTGTAGCCCAAATCCGTGACTGTTATGTTCAAGTGGTACTCCTGCAGCAGATCGTAGTCTAATGGCTTCATTATTGTGATGGCGCCAGTAAGTTTATTGACACTGAAATCCCTTCTTTCGTTTCCGCCCGAAATAGTGTAGTGCAGCATGCCGTTGGGCCCGTTGTCTTTGTCAACTGCAGAAACTGTTAGGATTGTTGAACCAATAGGCTCGTTTTCAGGAACAATCACTTGATAACTCAATGCGCTGAATTCAGGAGAGTAGCGATTTTCATCCGTAACAATCACAATGACGCGCGTCTGATCTGACTGTGGTGGAACACCACGATCCGTCGCCTTGACATGAAACTCAAACCGTGAATTGGCAGGCACATCGACCCGCTTAGTTAGGAATATCCAACCGTCATGTTTGTTAATGGCAAAGTGTGTGCTCAGATTAGTGCTCATTAATGTGTACTCGATCTCCGCATTGACTCCCACGTCCATGTCATCATTAGCGTGTACTTTAACAACACGCTGACCGCTGAGAGCATGTTCCGGCAACGGGGAGAGGTATTCTGTCTGCTCGAACTTCGGTGGGTTATTGTTCGCGTCAACTATATTTATGTTGACCAGACATTCTGTGTATAGTGGTGGTTTTCCGTTGTCTGAAGCTAGAACGGTTAGTGCAAACATGTTCTCTGGTGAGCTTATGTACTGTGAGTGCTTGTATTGAATTTGTGTTTTGCTGAAGATCTCACCCGTAGCTGGGTCAACGCTAAATATCGGGGAAGGCGATTGCAGCGAGTAAGAGATAACTGAATTGGGGCCTTGCTTGTCGCGATCGGTTGCAATTATCTGACCCACAGAAGAAACCGCATGTTGTAGCTCTGGAAAGTTGAAGCTGTAGAAACTGTGTTCAAATTCCGGTGCATTGTCGTTTTGATCCTGTATGGTTATAGTGATGGGAGTCTCCGCACGCCAGGCACCGTCCGAGGCTACAACCTTTAGTATATATTCATCCTGTTGCTCTCGGTCGATTTGTCCTGCAACCGAAATGTTGCCGCTCTTCGAATCGATTTTGAATTTTTTACCAGGGTTATCACTGAATGAATACGTAGCTTTTGCATTTTCGCCCAAATCTAAGTCAGAGGAGGTCACAGAAATAACGAAACTACCAATTTCAGCATTTTCAGTTACATTCAGCGAATAAAGACGCGTAAACTTGGGTGGATTGTCGTTCTTATCAAGTAAGTGCAGCAGCACACTCGCAGTACCTGTCAGTTGAGGCACTCCCTGGTCCACGGCTTCCACAACAAGTGCATAGTCACTTATCTCTTCACGGTCTAAGCGCATGGTTGTATATATTTCGCCCGAGTCTGTAATTTCAAAGGTGCCGTCATAGTCATTTTTTAGCCGGTAACTGACCTCCCCATTGTCGCCAGAATCCTTATCGTTTGCCATGATCGCTACAATAAGTTGAGGTGGAGTTTCCTCTTCGAATATTTCAGCGTTATAAATTAGCTTATCCATTACAGGCGGATTATCGTTAGCATCAGTAACATTAATGTTGAGTAACGTAAGGGTGCGAAGACTTGGTCTATCCGAGTCAGCAGCTTCAACCCAAATATCGTATTGATGAGACTGCTCATAGTCCAATCCATTTTTTCCGACGGTCAGAACACCTGTATTTGGATCAACAACAGCCGCATTTCCCATATTTCCACCGGCTATTTTGTATTTAATATTTGCAATCGACCCCTTCTTTGGAGATGATGCTACCAATTTGACTATTATTTTGCCAGGTTGAACATCCTCCGGTAAATTGAATTGAGTGATTGGCATGTAAGAGAAAACTGGAAATAGCTCAACAGGACGAAGCTGCACAGTAAGCTCAGCTGTTGAGTTTAGAGGGATGAGGCCTTGGTCATTTGCGTGAATGTTTATATTATAGATGATGTCAGCGCTGAGTTTCTTTTTCGGTGCAAGTTCTTTTTTTGTGCGTATAACTCCCGTGAATGAATCTACTTCAAACAAGTGTTGATCTTTACCACTTATATTATAAGCAATCATAGCATTCACGCCTTCATCCGCGTCCATAGCTTGTAAGCCAAAAACAAACTCTCCAGAACGTATATTGTTTGGCACGACAACACTAAAAGTGCTGGCCTCAAACTTAGGCACATTATCATTTGTATCCCCTACTGCTATCGTTAAATTTACAGAAGTTGCACGAGGCTCGGTAATAGAACTGTCCTGCGCCATAAGAGTTAGCTGATAGACGTCAATGGTTTCTCGATCCAATACAACCGCTGTGGTAATTTCTCCAGTGTCGGTGTCAATGTGGAAATGCGTCAGAAATTCGCCAAGTAAATTAAAACGTAGCTTGGCGTTCAATCCTGCGTCTTTGTCAGTTGCAATTGGCTTTAGCACCAACGAGCCGATTGGAAGATTTTCTTGGATAATGGCATGGTAATACTGAAATTCAAAAACGGGCCCATTGTCGTTTATGTCTTGAACTTCAACTTTAACAATGCCAGTATTAGACAACGGTGGGGATCCAGTGTCCATGGCGACTAGCGTTAATATGTATTCGCTTTGGATCTCCCGATCTAGAGCTCGAAGTAAGACTATTTCACCAGTAGATGCATTAATCCGAAATAGATCCGCGTTGCCTTCTTTTAGAAAGTATCTCACTTGGTTGTTTAAAGGCGGTGTGTCGGCATCAAATGCTTTTACAGTTAGCAAATAGCCATCATTGGGCGGTACAGTATTTTCCATGACACGTGTTATATACGGTGAGTCGAGAAACGTGGGTCGATTGTCATTTATATCAATGATATTAATAATCAGCTCAGCTATATCACTTGCGCTCTTCTGTGGAGCACAATCCTCTGCGCGTACTGTCAATGTATAGCGAGCTTTTCGTTCGTAATTCAAGTTTTTGGCTACTCGAACCACTCCCGTGTCTTCGCTTATACTAAAATCTCGGTTTTGATCACCAGTCACTATAGAGTAGCGCACACGGCCGTTGTCGCCCTCGTCCATATCTGTGGCAGAAACTTGGAGCACCATTGCACCAATGCTTGCATTCTCCGCAACAGATGCCGAATATTGCTTTGGATCAAACACTGGAATGTTATCATTTTCATCGAGTATTTTAATTTTTAGCTGCGATTGCGTCGCAAGTGGCGGATCTCCACGATCTCGGGCTGTAATATTCAAAACATAGTTTAATCGAAGCTCTCGGTCTAGTGCGTCAGCTACGCGCAAGATGCCATCGGTAGGGTTTAAGGTAAATGGCAGAGCCTCAGCCGCTTTAGTGTCATCTTCAAATGCAGCCGCGTCATCAAGAAAATAATCAATGTAGCCATTGCGTCCCTCATCGTTGTCAATGGCCTTAACAGTTAACACAACGGTATTGATGGCTACGTTCTCCATTACCGACGTCTCGTTTGCGGAAACGAACACGGGCGCTTCGTCATTGACGTCTTTGATAAGTATCGTTACCTGTAAAATTAAATAAAAAACAAAAAACTTGCTTAATGATTTAGACACTTAAAAGACACAAAATTTGTGTCACTTCTCTGAACAATGATATGGTAGATGATCTATTTGAAACCTGTTTAAGCAAGTGTAACAAGTTTCCATTTATTTAGGGCCGACAAAGTACACATTAAAGTCAGACATAGTTAGTTTATCTGTACAGCTTTCTCAAACGAAAGCGGTTTTTTTTTGAGTAAATATCTAAAGAGGCAATCTCTTGCTTTGTGGCTTACCTGCACCGTGGATGATAGACGCTCTTGTTTTTGATGAGATAAATACTGAGGTGTTTTATAATATCGGCGTGGCGATCGGTACTTGAGTTTTAACTGTGTTTCCTTGAGCTCACTAAAAATGGCCATTTCATCAGCGCAGTCGCGAGCTGTCACCGTCAAAGTATATGAGCTCCGATGCTCCCGGTCGAGATGCCGACGAGTGGATATCGTTCCATTGCTGTTGATCCCGAACTCATTATCCACATCTCCAGCTGTTATGCTAAACTCAATCAGTCCGTTATTACCTATATACAAAGAATTTGGTAATTGTTTATTTTTTTTATCTTAAATCAAGGACTCTTTACCTGAGTCGATGTCCTTTGCCGAAACAGTTACCACTTCCACCCCAATAGGAACATTTTCAAATATTTCACTCGAATAACTCATGGGGTCGAACAATGGCGTATTATCATTTAAATCAAGGACATTACAATAGACTGTAATGGTAGTTAATAAACTTGGCTGTCCGTTGTCCTGTGCTTGCACAATTAATATATAATGCTGCACCTGTACACATAAAGAGGAAAAGATATGTTGAAAGCAAAGAACTATGCTTAATGAGTCGAATGACTTACTTCCTCGTAGTCCAATTTTGCCGTCAGGGTAAGCGAACCCGTTTGAGGATTTAAGCTAAAAACATCGTTAGCCCAATCAGAAATTACTGCATATGAGACTTGGGCATTCTGTGCCAAATCAGCATCTTTGGCCACAATTTCACCGACTTGATATCCACGTGGTGCATTTTCAGGTATGTCAAAAGAGTAAACTGACTCTTCAAATACCGGTGGGTTATCATTTGTGTCTTCCACCTTTAAAATACAAATGACGCAATTTATCATTTGCAGTGAAAAACAAGTTCGGATCACATACCAGTATGATAAAATCTGTTTCCGTGTACTGCACACCGTCACTAACGCGTATGCGCATATTGTACTTGTCCTTAGTTTCGCGATCCAATGTGTCTTTTAATTGAAGCTTTCCAGATGTTGCTTCCAGCGAAAACTTTCCATCATGTCCGTCAGTGAGGGTGAAAATCATGCTACTCAAAATATCGGGATCAGGATCACTAGCACGAATGATCGCTATAGTGTGTCCGATTTCCAAGTCTTCGCTTACAGTATAAACTAATGGCGTATCAAGAAATTTCGGTGGACTGTCATTTTTATCCAAAACTGTTACTTGGACCTGTGAGTAAGAGTAGAAATACAGTTTGTTATTCTGAATCAATTTTGTTGACTTATTCAATGTCGGACTTTCATCACCCCGTCGAATGTCTCTTATCCAACCCAAAGAATATGTCAGCACTAAGCAAGCAGTTAAAACATATTTAAAAAGTTAACGCACATCCCTAAAAAAAACATGGCAATCGTTTTGAATCAAAGAAACAATAAAATTGATTGAAATGCTTTTAGCACGCAAGCCGCAGATGCTGCAACAGACTGTAACACACTCGTTTGAATACGCTCGCTCTTGTATATGCATATACGTGTACATTTACACATTTAATACACATATACATTAACATAATCACCTCGCTAGCAGCAGTGTGTCCAAGAAGCTGTGCCAAACTGGAACTACTTGTATATACACATTTGCATGCGTACATTGCTGGCATACCTACGCATATAGCATGTCAGAAGCGGAGATGCGACGGCTCCGCTGAGCAACACCAATGGTTGCTTCCCAGCAGAAACGCATGCGGTCTGGAATTGTAGCAAGACGTCGGTTTAAGGGCCAGTGTAGAACGTTCAGCTGCCCCAAAGATGTTTACTGTTGTGAATTCTTTTATTTATTATTTTCTGCCTGAAAAACAGGTCGAAGATTCTGCAGTTTGTTGCCAACAAGACTGCGGTATGCGCTACCGTCACCCCCAGTAAGAATTAGCACGTAGACTGATTTTCAAATCGAAGTACACTTTAAAAGGCCTCTTAGGGTATTAAACAAAATTGAAGGCAACTGCCAAGGGAACAACTTATGTATTATAATTTTATCCCTGCGGCCTATTTATACAGTCCTGTGCACAGGTATGGCTGGTATCAAGTTTTCTTGGTAGACCGTCTAAAAGGAGTCGCGTGAAAACGGCGGACATGCTTGTTGTCTGCCGATTTGCATTTCAGTCCATCCACAACTACTATAAAACCCTCTGTTTTTTCGTATAATCAACGTTTCTTATCTGCGGTAGACATTAAAAGCGCATTAGTGCGGTCTTAACTCATACTGATAAGGCCTAAAACAGACCCAGCAATGCAAAATGGGCAAAAGTAGGCTTTTTCTGGGACATATAAAAGCAGCAAACCGCAATCTTTCGCATACTCATGCTCTGCGTCTGTCTGCTACAGCCACAATTGAGTGAAATGTTGACTTACCTTTGTGCGCGCAGTACGTGGTTTTCCACCCAATGCGATAGCATGGACTTCTATCTCGTAAGTGGGGGGCCCAGCTTCGCGGTCCAATTCAACTGCGGTCGATAATATTCCCAGTTTTGTATCGATATCGAAGAGTCGGTCAACTTGCACGCGTGTATCAGTGTTGCTCGCATGTCCAAATAACGATGTTGTTGATGCGGTGACATTTGTCACAAAATACTCAATCTCAGCTGAATCGAGATGCGCACTTACCGTTAGTATGCTCGTACCGATCGGTTCATTCTCATAAACAGAGCCAAACAAAGCGTTGTGTTTCTCAAAAATGGGCTTATCGTCATCTCCATCATTCGGACCAAGCGTTATAATTGTTATGTAAGTCTCAGTACTCTTGCGCTCACCACTAGCTTCGTCTGTTGCCTTTAAAGTCAATTGATAGCGCACATTCGGCTTGGTTTGAGTCAGACTAGTTTGGCCAAGTGTGATTATTCCCGTGTTGCGTTGCAAATGGAAAAGCTCTTGCTGGCCGCCCACAATCTCATAAGTTACAAGGCCGTTGCTGGAGGAATCTGCGTCGCGAGCCAGCACCTGCATCACATGACCCCCGACGCTACCTGGCGGTATTGAGCCATTCACCAATGTTGGCAAAATAGCTGCATTCATTGAGACGAAAATTGGCGCATTGTCGTTGACATCTTCTACAATGACCGTGACCAGCTTCTCTGTGGACAGTTGGCGCTCGGAGGGCTGTGCCTGATCCGTAGCTACTACTGTCAATCGAAAGTTGTCTATAGATTCGCGGTCAATGTCGCGTAGCGTGTATATGACACCTGTCTGTGTGTTGATACTAAAGTGACGGCCACCTGTCAGTTCCGGTTCTTGTCTGATGATTACGTATGTAACTTTTCCATTTAAACCGGAGTCTGGATCATCTGCAGTGACTGTGACAATAGGCGTCTTAATTGCGATACCTTCCTTGATCTGTCGCACAATTGCTGTGCTTGGGAAAATTGGAGGATTATCGTTGTCATCCACTACTATAACTTTGTAAAGTACAGTCGTAGACAGCGGCGGAGTGCCACAGTCTGAAGCTGTTATGTTTAGCACATAGTTTGTTATATCCTCATAGTCCAGCGATTTGTAGAGGTACAGGCTGCCGCTAACGCTGTCAATGTGAAATGTATCTCTACGGTTGCCAGCCGTAATGCTAAATACCACTTGACTATTAACGCCCTGATCGGCATCGCTTGCTCGAAATCGCATAAGCTCTGTGCCACTGGGACTGGTCTCTAATACAGAAATTTCACTGCTCGACTGTGTAAACTCGGGCGCATTGTCATTGTCGTCCAAAACAGTTATGGTGATGCTGGTGTTCGAACTCAATGGATGTTTTAACGCTGCATCCTGGGCAACTACGATTAGGCGATGGAGTTCCTGCGTTTCTCGGTCTAATCTATGTGAAAGAGTTAGAAGACCTGTGGCGCTATCCAAGCTAAATAGGTTGGCTTCATTCCCTGCCACTAATGTATAATAAACATCACCGTTGAGACCTTCATCGGCATCCTGCGTGAAAACGTGCATTATATGTGTACCCTCAGGTGCTTCTTCTGAGATAGTCAAATGGTAAGGCGCACGCAAAAATTCCGGAGCATTGTCGTTCACATCAGTAATTATTACCTTGACTTTAACCTTGTCATTCAATGGTGGGGAGCCATTGTCGGTCACAATAGCCTCCAACAGCAGATAATCTGAGCCGCCGCTACTAATGTTTCGCTCTTCGTCACCCAGACCAGCACTATTATCTGTACCACGCGCCCTTCTCACTAGGGCCTCCCGATCAAAGGGTCGAAGAGATCTGATGAAGCCGTTGTGCGTGTCTATCTTAAAGTCCATTGACTGAGCGGCGACACTAAAACTTAATTCTGCGTTTCGTCCAATATCTCGATCAACAGCAGTCAACTTCCCAACGAATGTATCTGCTGGTGCATTCTCTGGGATATTAAAAGTGAATGTACTGTTTGTGAATTGAGGAGCATTGTCATTTTCGTCGATGACGTGAATAACTACTGGCACCACAGATGACCGCGAAGGAGCACCAGCATCGCTACAGGAAACTGTGAGCGCATAATAGTCACGTTCCTCGCGATCTAGTGGTGCGCGCACAAACAGGTATCCATCGGGGAAAACACCAAATTTGCGATCAGAATTTCCATCTATTATCTCATATGATATGCGCCCATTGGCCCCCAGATCGCTGTCAGAGGCAGCAAGCGCGAAGAAGCGAGTATTGACCTTTGTTGTTTCTAGGAGTGAAGTCTCATAAGAGGTATGATCAAATACTGGGGTGTGATCGTTCACGTCGGCAATATAGACTGGAAGACTTAGACGGCTACTGAGCGATGGAGTGCCACCATCGGTAGCTATTATCTCAACGTATAAGACTGAACCTGGCTCTGCGCGTATGGGCTTTTGCAAGTAGATGACACCCGTCGCAGAATTGATGCGAAACTGTTGGTCCAGGTTAAATGTGAAATTGTAGCTTATGCGGCTGTTTATCCCGGCATCACGGTCGCGTGCACGTGACAAGTAAATCTCTTGACCCACAGCTGTATTTTCCGGTAATAATATCGAAGACTCTGTGTCCCGATCTTGAACAAAGTTGGGAGCATTATCATTTAGGTCGAGAGCTGTTATGTGAACACTGCACTTGCCATAGGCAAAGCCGGACATAGAACTAGTTCCATTAATGCTGCGCGCCATTATAATAAGCTGGTAATGTCCTTGCGCTTCTCGATCAATTCGACGTGCAGTGGTGATTCGGCCACTATGCTGATCAATTAAAAAATGCTCACCTCTATCACCATATACTATGAAATATTCAATTGCAGTGTTATCAAAAAATGGCTGCCGTGTAACTTGAACACGTCCAACCTCTCGACCTAACTTTGCCTCCATTTTCTGATCAGAATCCTCGACAACTTGAAAATCATATCCATTATGATTCCCAAAATCGAGAATCTGTGTTTTTGATTCGAGAATAATTTCTACGATGGCGTCCAGCTCTGTGCGCCGTTCACCAGAGTCTTTGGCAGAGATTCGCAGGTTGTAATACGGTTTTTTCAACTGTTTTAGGCTAGCATCCCCACGTAACGTTAATATGACAGCGCCAGTGCGCGAGTCGACTTGGAAAATGTTTTCACCACCAGACACTAGGTTGTATGTAATTAAGGCGTTATCGCCATCGTCGCGATCAGTGGCCGTGACATTCAGCAGAGCTCGCATATTGTTTTCCGCGACATCAGTTTCGCGGTCTTTCAATGTGTAGATGTAATGCTTCGGATAGAACTCTGGATTATTATCGTTAATATCTGAAATGCTGAGGTAAACAGTAGCTGTGGCTGACTGTGGTGCTGGTGCGCCCTGATCGCGTGCGATCACAAAAATTTCATAATTCGCCATTGTCTCACGATCGAGAGCTTTGCGCGTCATTAATTGGCCCGTTATGGAGTCGATAGCAAATTGTTGTGGATACAAGCGTTCCACGCTGGGCGCTAACGAAAATGTAACCGAGCCATTCGTGCCCTGGTCATTGTCGGTCGCGGTAAGCAAGGCGACTAGAGAAGGAGGAGCAATATCTTCGCTTAGGCTAACGTTGAGCTGCTGTTGCCCGAAATGCGGTGCCTCGTCGTTTTCATCAAGAATGGTGACCTTAAGTTGAGTGTATGCGAACTTGGGATTTGGGCCGCCGTCTCGTGCGGATATGCTTAGTTCCACGCTAGCCTGGACTTCCCGGTCTAGTGGGCCTGCGGTCACTATAAGGCCCGTAGCTTTATCGATGTTAAACCACTTGAGCTCGTTTCCTGACAGAATTTCATAGTAAACTTGCGCATTGACGCCTGTATCTTCATCAGTGGCAGCGATTGAGGCAACAAATGTTCCCGTTGGCGCTAGTTCGCTCATAACTGCTGAGTATTCCGACTTTTCAAACACAGGCTCGTGATCATTTACATCATTTACATTTATGATAAGATGTGCTAAGGCCTGACGCTCTGGCGTTCCTTTGTCTGTGGCCACAACAGTCAAATTGTATTTACTAATTTCCTCACGGTCAAGTACTCCATTAACGCGGACAATGTGAAATAGTGGCGTTTTTTCCAATCGAAAATGATGTAACTCATTTCCGGAAACAATGCGTGTGGTTGTCTCGCCGTTCAGACCATCGTCCGAGTCAATCACTGAAACCGCAGCTACCACTGTTCCGTTACTTGCGTTCTCATCAACTGTGGCTGCGCTGCCAGTGGGTGGAACGTACTGAAAGCGTATAATAGGATCGTGATCATTTGTGTCCAACAGATTGACAGTGACATATGTGCGCCCATCCTGACGTGGAGAGCCATGATCCCGAGCAAAAACAGTAAAGACGCAGCTTTTTTGAATGTGACCCTTGCTGACGGGCTCCCGAGTCTGCTGACTTGTTTGCTGCGGACAGTTTAGGCGCTCTGTAGTTGAAATAACACCGGTTTCAGGATCAACAGTAAACTGATGCTCCGTTTCAGCCAAGTAATAGGTTAGCTTGCTGTTATCGCCTAAATCGTTATCGGAGGCCATAACCTGAAGAACCGGCGAGCCAGGCAAAACAGTTTCGTTTAACGTAACGCTGTAGTCGCTGTGATCAAATATCGGCGGGTTGTCGTTCACGTCCAGTATTGTCACGTTCACCTGAAGAAAACCTTGTCGAGGAGGCGAGCCACCATCGCTTGCTGATATATTAAGTTGGTAGCTACCGCGTGATTCGCGATCTAAATTTCCTGTCGTCTCCAAATGCAAGTAGGACGTGTCCCCGCTCGGATTCGTGGTGGTTACCAAGCGGAATTTATTATCCACATTGCCGTCGACGATTTCATAGTGATCGGTCACGCCATTCTCGCCGATATCAGCATCTGTCGCCGCATCGAGCAGCAGACGAGTTCCGGCCATAGCGCTCTCAGAAAAGGATACCGCTATGCTTGGCTCTGGGAACTCTGGAGCATTATCGTTGATATCAAGCACTTTAATACGCACTTCTATAGGATATGTTGGCTGCGAAGAGAGTACTACAAGATCGTAATGGCTGCGCATACCCTCGCGATCTAGCACAGCATTTGTCTTAACTTCGCCTGTTATCTGGTCCAGAGTAAACTCTCGCGGCGGCTCATTAAATCGGTATGTGAACTTGGGTTTTGTTGGTATAAAACCAACAAGCGTGCCGCGAGGCTGCCCCTCGAGCACTTCGAAGTCTGCGCTAGTATCAACGGCGCGAGATTGCATTTCACCTGCTGGTGAAGAGCTGCGGCGTCGTGGAAATGCAGCATATTGTTCATATGTTGTGGCATAGCTGCGTCCACGAGGCGCCGGCATTTGTGATGTGGACCTAACATCTGACGCTTGAATTAATACAAACGTGGTTAGCGCGATTAGATGCAAAAGTTTTCCCCTTCTTTTTGCACGGGGCAAGAGGAGCGAGTGCATCTTCTCTATGAACCTGAAAGGCCTTTGTAATATTCGTAATTTTTCGATCATTTACTTGTGTAATTACGTTTTAATGTTTTCATTAGCGACTTGCTTTTGTTTTTGTACTTTTACGCTTTTCGTTGCTATCTCAAAACACGACATTGTTTTGTAAGTTGAGGATCTTTATTATCACCTGAAAATAAAAAGAACTCAGATTAATTAAAAATAACTAAGAAACTATTAACTGTGACTTACTTAAAAAATAAACATTTTAACATTAAAGCTTAGCGAAACTACAGCAAAACAAACATTTTGTATAAAGCTTGTAGTTTTTATACCCTTCACATGTGAATCAGGGTATATTGAGTTTGTCATGAATCTGTAACGCCTTAAAGGAATGATGGGAGACCCCATAAACTATATATCAAAATGATCAGGACGAGCTCAGGAATTGATTTCCGTCCGTCCGTCCGTCTGTCCGTCTGTCCGTCTGTCTGTTTCAACACGATTTCCGGCCAAACTGCTGAACCGATCTTGATGAAACTTTCACAGATTGCTTAGATCATGTCGGGTTTGTTCACTATGAAATTTCATCCCGATCGGAGCATTCTACGATATAGCCACCATATAAATTTACCATATCAACACGATTTCCGGCCAAACTGCTGAACCGATCTTGATGAAACTTTCACAGATTGCTTAGATCATGTCGGGTTTGTTCACTATGAAATTTCATCCCGATCGGAGCATTCTACGATATAGCCACCATATAAATTTACCATATCAACACGATTTCCGGCCAAACTGCTTAACCGATCTTGATGAAACTTTCACAGATTGCTTAGATCATGTTGCTTACCATATCGTACTATCAATTGTTGTCTCTGTCGTGCACTTTCAAGTACCTACATGTCAATATGTTGTTTTTGTCGAAAACGAACAAGTAAATGACGCTCAAGAGTAAAAATATTAGCGAAAAATTACCAACAACTGCACAGAAACATAAGAGGGGGGAGTATTGATTTGGCTGTGTGAAGGGTATCATAGTCTTGGCATAGCCAAAATTAACTATGCGCCACTATGTTTTGAATTTAATTTTGTGTTCCCTTTCAGATTGACTGGCAGCGCGTTGAGTTAACTCTTTTCGTGCCTCTACGGCCAATGAACATATCAACACTTTCATACTTCGTCGAGCATAAAAATGCTACGTGGAATTTATGAGCTAATAGGAAGAAAACGTCTACACGCAGGTAACGTAATAATTACATAGTATTTAGTTAAAAAGATTTCGTAAATCTTTGGCTTTGCCAGAAAGAGAAAAAAAAACTGTTAAGTAAAAGTTTGGAGCTCAAAAATTTGCTGTTACTGTTTATAATTATATTTGTTTAACCAATATCCTCAAACCGATTGAAGTTAATAGTATGCATGGCATCGTGAGGGCATTCTATATAAACTATTCTATTCATATACTCGGTGAAACTATTCTTTAAAATGATTGTGTCTTATTACATACTTAGATTAACATTATGATAGAGATTTAAGGGACAGCTGCTATGTGTTGTAAATAGCCCGATACCTACACAAAACAGCATCAACTTTTTCAGTATCCAAAACGAAGGCAACGAAATGGTAAGGTAGATAGATCTCAACTAACAAGCAAAGCCAATGGCATCAGCCATATTGTGATTTCTAAATGCGGGCTGAGCTCTGCAAACTTACACACAAGCAAGTTAAAATATAAACTCAGAAATCCGTCGTAAATTTCTTACCCCGGATTTGTTGAAGCTGTCTAGAGCTTTTGATGTCGAGCCTCATCATTAATCTTTTAAATCTAACTTCTTTAATAGTTTTGTTAGTCGATGTTTGGGACTATCAAATGAATCTTAGTTGTTGCTCTAATACAATATGTATATATACATCAGTTTTTTGTTTACCTAGTTTTACTGCCATGAGTTATTTAACGTTAGTCAACTGGAATCAATGCGCGTTGTTAAGAAGCGCCTACAAGTTTTGGATACTCTCTCACACACACACACACGTTTTTATGTGATCTTTATTTTTATGACTCTTTTCTTTATTTGTGCATTTCACTTTATTGCTAGCTAGTTTGGCTGAAAGAAAACGTGTTTTTCATATTTCCATATTCATTTACATTTCGCTTTTGAGTGCCAGCCGATACCTGCCGTAAGTAAGCAATAAAGCTGACTTACTTATAAGAAAACGTATTATTCTTTTCTGTTTTCATTCGATAATTCTTAGGCATTTCATAAAACTTAGGCAACCTATGCTATAACACGACAGCTCCAAACGCTAGCTGCTCTCGCCCTCAGCCTCCGCCGACAACAAAAGACGTCAACCTTTACAACTACTGCTGCCTACGTTGCCGTTGAAGTATAAAAATTCAACAATTAATCTTGTTTAAGTTGTTGCTTTGAATACAAGTTTGTTTAGCTCTTGCTTTATATTTCGTTTGGCTTTCTACCAATCAGTGGTTTAGCAATCACACAGCATACATACCAATTTTTTTTTTTGAGTTATGGCTACAAAATTTCTACTTGAGTTTTGGGAATACAAATTATAAATTTTCGTATGTGTATACCACGCATAGATATTCACTTCTAATAGATTCGAAATACCTACCATTTTTGTTCACATTTTAAATTTAGTTTTGTGATGGTATCCTTGTTGGCGTTGTTGGAATACATATAGCGAAAATACGACACGCGCACACACAGAAACACAAATGAAACATCGTCAGTGGCCACAGACGCAGCATATTTTTTCTTTTCTTTTTTTTTTTAACAAAACGTGTTTTGCTTCATTTCTGCTCTTGTATTTGCTGCAGTGCGGGCTGCATGCAACGTTGTTGGAATTTTTCACTTATACAAAATACAACGACCACTGAGACACACTCACAGAATAGGTGCACAGCTCAGGGAGCCAAATGCCCATACGCAGTGGCCGCACTTAATTTTCGAAACTGCGATGGATCAGATTTATATGTGCACATTCATTAATACACACACACACATATATATGTAAATCTAACTATGAAACATAGTTTTAAAATATGTAGCACACGCATTAACACATCAGCATGAGTATGGGTAACTGTATTTATGTGATCGAACGTGAACGAAACCTGAGCATCCGTCGCACCTTCACTTTTGTTAAGCGTTTAACGCGCACACGTTCCCAACTAAACTCAGCCAACTGCCACTCGCTCTGTGGTCGCAACGTAACTGACTGGCGAGAGCTGCGAGTAGAACTTGCAGCTCAGGCAGCGCAAAATTATGAACATAGCGGTAGCAAGCAAGGCTTCGAAAAGCGACCTGACAGGTTTGAGACCGAGAGAATACTTTAGAGGGACAGGCAGACGGCAAAGGAGAACCAAAGAGAGCGCGGCTCTCCCTCTCGTCATAAGCATACCAAATGTGGTAGCTTGTTTTATTGTTGTTGGCGCGCCGCCTGCACGCCCCTAGCCGAGTCTTCTACCTGTTGCGCAGCAACAGCATATACTGAGAAATGCTAGCAACGTTGCCGCCGCCGTCGTATTGCCGTCGCCCGCAACATATTTTTCACTTGTTGCAGTTTCGTTTTTCATGTTCTTGTACGTTGCCAGCTTTAGCTATAACTCCAGCTTCAGCTCCAGCTCCAGCTCTCTTCGGCATATTCGACTTGACTTCGTCTTCCTGCGAGCATAATGTCGTATCTGGGTGAGTGTGCGCTTTTCTCTATGAAATAAAATTAGTCTCGCTCGCGCTATGCTGCGCTGTGCTGTGCTGTGCTGAGCTGGTCTCATCGACTCAGCCAATACGTGAGCTCGATGAGGCCCGCATTTGTGTGCAAGCCAGCCCAACAAGATTCAATAGCCACCGGCGACTCATACACAATAAGGTTAAAAATTACTTGGCTGCTGCTTCCATGCTCACTCCACTTGCCGCTGAATGTTGCTGCCGCCGTGTTCACTCGGTTTCATTCGCTGTTGCTGGCGTGACTCAGTGTCTCCTGACTCTCGGGCTTTTAAAAAAACCAGAAATTCTGTTTTGCTTTGACAAAGCTCTAGTTTTGTTTCTGTTTTGAGCTGCTCTCTCTCTCATATTATAGCTCTTTTCTCTCTCTCTCTGCGTGTTTCCAACAGACTTCTCTGCCAGTGTTTGTCTCTTTTTTTGTTAGTTTACCACGGTTACTGCTTCCTTGGATCTGTGCAGTCTTTGGTGTTTGGCAGCGCCACTGAATTTTTGTTTGGAATAGAAACTGGTTTCAAATTAAAATTATCGCTGGTCATTTTTCTTATGGTTAGTTGTCGTTTTCTTTACCGCTGTTGTTGTAGATGCCTCTCTTTTGTTTTTTGTTTTTGTGTTTTGACCTGCGTTTACTTCCCTTTTGTATTGGCAAGAACTAATGTATGCGTATGCCTGCATGCGTGTGATCGACACTATAGTGACTATGTATAAGAGTGTGAGTTCGCCTTGAGCCATAATCGTCATCGTCTTCTACTTGTTAGATTCCTAGAATTCGTGCTGACGAAATTCTTGCTTGTTCTTATACTATACCTTGATTTTCGTCCTTTGCTTGCGTGGTTTATTTACCTAATAGACTACAGAATGTTAAGGGAATAAAAAACGTGGAAGTTTGTTGCCTAAGTCTTTTGTTTCTTACACGGCAATGTTGCTTAACTCGCAGCAGCTAGGCAGACAGAAAACAAGAACCAATGACTGACTCGTACAACTGTCAATTCACTTCATAAAAAATGCATAGCATAGAGGTCTGCTCGATTGTTTTTTGGTTATGAGCTGTGCTGCTCCAATGCAGCAGCCAGGCGGTCAGCATACAGTCCGGTCTGGTCGCATTCTTATCTTTGAGAAATATTACAATAACACGCAAAGTCCAAGCCAACCAGCCAGTTTAGTTATTCGATGCTATTGCAGTTGCTGCGATTTGGGCCCAAAAAGCGTGGCCCATAACAAAAAAAAGCATGTAAGAAGGCTTTAATAGTAAAATATCTACTAGGAGATACCCTGAACTGTGTCGACGTATTCACAGGCACAGACAAGCGGACATTGTTACCCTCTTTACCCACTTCATATGTTTAGGGTATAATAAGAAAATACCTGAAGCCTTCTGTCGTGGCAAGCCTATACGAGCCGCATTTGTTGTTTGTCAATCGCCACTATACTAAGTATGTGGGCGCTGTAGTCGCAAAGCAGCTACTTGCAACCGTTTGTTATTTGACAAATTCTATTTAAGCAAACGTGCGTGCGTGTCTTAGCTTTGTTTTTAAGGGCCTAACTATGTTAGTTTATTTAAATATGTATGCTGCTTACCAATATCATTATGCCTTAATAAATATGCTTAGAAAGAATACCGTTGCTGGTTGTAAATGCCCTTAAGCTAAATGGAGCGTTGGAACAAATGCGCCAGCAGCTCTGCTTCGCTTAGGTCCATCTTATACTTTTGGACTATGTCCTGCACCTTAAGCCTGCGCCGTACGTGTGGTGGTTGGTAGCTGGAGAATATACGAAAATAATATGTGCAATAAGCTTAATGCAAATTACTTACTTATCATTATCTAAACGTCTACGTCTGGATATGTTTAGCGCCGTTTGACGGACCAAATTACCCACAACGCGTTTACTGAGCACCATACCATCTACTAGTGGCGTGGCAAAGCTCATGCGACCAGGTGGTCCCAGTAGTTTCACCCTTAGCAAACCAGACTGTAGAGAGTGCACGAAGATTACGTGACAGTCTGCTGCCCTCGGCCACTGCACGGGTTGGGGTTCTTCGCCGGTGCGTGCATAGGCCAGAAGATCTTCAACGGGAAAGTTCAAATAATCCTCAAAACTCTCCAGCCACACCAGAAATATTTTAGCTGGTGCTTGAACAAGTAGCATTGGTTTTGATACATTCCCTTTTCGTCGTGTGGGCGGAACAGGTTCTTTGCTTCTATTACTTGTATCCAACTCCAAGCTGAGATTTCGTGGCTTGGATTTCATCGATCCAGCCTCGTCGCTGCGGTTCCAAACATTGCTCGCCGTACTTTGCTCACTGCTATTGTTAGTAATACTGCAACTGTCGCTATTGAAGCGTAGATTCCAGGCATTGGGTACTACAAAAGCGATCTCCGACGAGACATCCGCCCAGTAAAGCACGCTTTGAGCACCATTGTAATTAGATTCGCTGGATACATTCGGTTGATGCCGGTCCGTACCCTTTAGCGACCAAGAGTTGTGTTCAAAACCCGTCCAGCCAGAGTGTTCAGCCACCTGAACGGGCCATCCCAGTGTCTGCAGCATGTTTGCGAAGTGTGTATCGTATGGTTGATCCTCAGTCATATTACCAATTATCTGCTGCGCGGTTGTTTGTCCCGCCTGCCGGATCACAATTGTGCAAGAAAATGTAATAAGAATATTATTAATTGATTGTTTCAATCCAAAAGTGCGCTTTATAAAATTGATTCTCACCTTTACATAGAAACAGTAAACAGTGTCGTGTGTTCGGGCGCTTAGCTTATCCAGTTTATCCAAATCCGCAGCGAAAGCAGCTGATTTTGTGTCAAGCACAATCAAGGGCCTTTGTGGAGGTGCCAGTGACTCAACGGGATCGTGCGGGTCGCGAATCTCAAAACTTAGAAAGCCAAAATGTGAAAGAAACAAACGAGCCGCGTGGAACTCGTGGCAGACCGTAGGCGGAACACACTCGTGTGCATGTGACAGGCTGTCCACGCTATTGTCCGACTCCGCCCAGGCAAGCTTCTCATGTATGCTTTGGTTTTCAAGCATTGCTTCCAGCTCACTTATGATGCGAGCGCCATACTGCTCACGTATCTGATCGATAGTTGGTATAGAGTAATCGGCTACGCAGGGCTGAACTTTGTCAACGCCCTCGGGGAAGTTTTTTTGCTCGCATTCGGGACGTTGCGTAATGTCATTCAAAGGAATGGGCCGGCCAGGACTTACAGCATGATACTTGATTCCAGACTTGCTCCGCGGCAAATGGCGTAGCTGCATTGTCCAAGCATGGCGACCAAAAGGACCACGTATAAGAACTGAAAGATAATCGGTGGTAAAAAGGTATCCAAAATTTATAAGCGGATTCACTTACGTGTAACCGTTGGTTGTGGATCCTGGTCATTGCCCAAAGGTTCCTCCAACAAGGCCAGTATAGTCGAGTTTTCCGTAACAAAGTACTTAAACTTTGAGATTGCCTGCTCCGCAGTGCAAACGCCAGCAGAACCGTCTCCTGTCGGCAACGAATTGCAGTGCTTCATTAGAGCCAGCTCATCCAACAGCGACGATATAGATTCGGGGCCGCATTCGCTTGGAAAGTACCCGACCTGTTCCAGAATGATAGTAAGCAGATTTTCCGCTGCATCGCGAACCCGCATCGAGGCTGGTTTTAGTTCTTTTTCATCCTTAAACTTGGGTAGATCCCCATTTTTACTTTGGCTTTTGGTGCCCGATATGCCCAGCTCAACTACCTCAAGCACCGTCTGCAAACAGTCCTTGTCTTGCAGTAGGTACGGATGCTGCATAAGCCAGGCTGCAGTGCACTGGAACGCCGCCACAATGGTACTGTGCAGATCCTTACTGTGCGCCGGCGGAGGTCGCGAGCACTGGTAGCAAATATAGTCACATATCCATTTCACAGCGCGCTTGCACTCTAGAGCGTCTGTAGAGATTATCGTTAGATTTTGACTTGGTTCGAATATTTTCACTAAGAAATCTAAGGTGGTTTGGTTTGATTTGATGCGGTTATTTACATAGTGATCCACAGTTGATATTCAAAAACAAGCAAATAAAAAGTTACATGTACATATATGTATGAATGTGTATATTATATATGGGTGAGGAGGGTAAGGATATATGCGGGTTTTAAGGGTGTAAGGCGAAGGAACACATAAAAAGAAAAAGAAAGAAAAAGAAAGTTGTGCATGTGGTTAGTACGTAGCATTTAAGTAAATTACCATTTGTTAATTTCCTGGCTGCAATTTTGTGGTATTTTCAAATCAAAAATTTTCAAATTACGTGTGTTTGGTGAGGTGGAATTTTGACATGAGAAACGCAAGTGGGGAAATAGAAATATTCACAAATACGTATGAAGATATAATATTAAGACATGCTGGGGGTTTTTTCAATATAATACCTGTTTCGCGTATGTGAAGTCGCGCCAGACCTGTCAGTAATTCCAGAGCAGCTAGCGAAACGTTAAGATCGGTCTTCCATGAAGAAATAAGTCGATGGCAAACCAAATAAGTTGCTCGCACAAACAAGGCATGTGCATTGTCTGCAATATAGAAAAGTGTAAACATTTAAGGCTAAATGCAGAACTATATTGTCAAAGCAATTCGCAAAAAAAATCAAGTTTTCAATAAGAATTAATAAATAAATAAAAGATAATGAGTGAACTTTACCACATGATGCTAAGCCCTCAAAATCGTGAGCAAATTCCACCGACAAATCATCGGAAATAGTTAAACTCGGATAGTCGTGGGCTGAAGCCGTATCACGCGCGCTCATTGCTGTGTGAGTTTGTGCGCCAATGCTGACCGTTCCGCTGGCTAACGAAGCGGAACGATCCGAGCACGCTGACGGCACAGCCACAACGTTAACAGCATCAACAAAAAACAAAATGAAAATTAAATTAAAATAAAATAAACAAATGATCAAGCATATAATGAACGTAAAAACGCTTACCTGAACTAAGGAGATTCTCTTCATGGTGCTGAGCCCCGGCCGCACTTAGATTCTCAGCGCCAACAAGCTCACCCTCCTCGAAGGTCACTGCATCCTGGACGCATAGCAACAGTCCGCCCAATAGCATATGTGTGTTTTGAGCATCAAGCTCTACTTGCAGCGCATTCATCAGTATATTCATTAGCCGGGCCTTAAGTTGTATAAAGGTAAGCACCCTGAAGCAAAAACACGACAGTATTACAAATGTAAGAAAGTGTAAGTTGCCAGCAAAACTCACTTCTCGCCCGTGTCGGAGGTAAGATTACGTATGGGTAAACCGTGATAGTGCAGCGGAAGCACCATAATGGACAGCAAAATGTTGATGGCCGAGCGACGCAGCTCAGTGCGGTTGAATGAGAGAGCCTGTGTCTTCAGCTTTAAATCTTTGTCCGGCAGTACAATTTCTAGTGCGGCTATAAAGCTGGGTAGCAGCACGTTAATGCCATCTAGATCCAATCGAAACAAATCAGCTGAATGGTGCAGAATACTGGCCAATGTTTCGTCGCACTCTTTCGACTCGGTAATCTTAAGACATTGTTGCAGTGCCATGTAAAAGCGAGCCAAGTAGACCGGCAAGATCTCTTCGCCCGTTTTCTTTGCGCAAAATATCTTGCACAATGTGCCAATGGCCTCGGCGCGTCCTGATTCATATTTATCGATGGTCAAAGTGGGCGGCAACGAAGACGGATCGTTAAGCGAATTGGGCTGTGACAGCGATATGGAGCCCTTGCGATTTTCCATTATCATAGACGATGGTCGCTTACTTGCCTCGCATGCTTGTTCTAAAAAAAAATGTAATTCATATTGTTATTATATTTAAAATACTTGGTAATATAAGTTACTCACTCTTTCGGTTTTGTAACCAAGTGTCGCCGCCTATGTGCGCTGCCTCGAACAACCATTCGCCGAATAAATGCAGAATGCTGTTGCACTTTGGACGAGCAACAGACAACGGGGGGCGTAACTCGGTGCCGATCGATGGTAGTGCTGTTTGGTGGAAAGAGGTGAAGGGGGTGTGCAAAAACAGCTGTTAGAAAAGAGTATCCAAGCAGCAAATGCTTCTGCGAAACACTCAACACTCACAGTTGATGCTGCTCGACGAGGGCGGACCTGACGTCGGCGTCGTGGGGGCGGCATTCGCCGAGCTGCGTGTTAGGCTGATAAGCGCGGTTCTGCTTAAGCCTGCAAAGCGTGTGTGAAGGGAAAGCGTGTGAAAATTAGTAAACGAAGTAGTCTGCGATCTCGTATAGCCGACACAAATATGTATATACTATGTATATATTTGCATGTACATGCAGCGTTGTGCTTGGCTTGTGGGCGTACATAATAAAAACAATTTTAGATTGAGTACAATGAGTATCAATGTGTTGTGAGAGCAAGAGCAGGCAGTGGTGATACGGGCGTACGGGCAAATTATAGAACTCAATCGAAAATCACAGCGCGTAAAATCATGCGATGGATAAAAACTTAAAACGTAATTTGGCGTATTTTTCGTCAATAGTTTTGCAAAAAGCAACGAATCGTACGTGCTTTAGATGTAACAACAACAATAACAAAAGCGAAACAACTTGGGTTCTAATGAAAAAAAAATCCGCACCCTTCTGCTGTGTAATGGAGGGCGCCACACTGAAACTTTTAGCCAGGCGACGCTGCAAAGGTGGCGTTGGAGTCACATTGTTGCTGCCACTCAAGCCGCCACTCAACGGCATCGCTTCAGCCGAACTGAACGAGATGCAGCCAACAACGCCCGCTGAATGGCTGCCACCAGCACTTATGCTGCCCACTGGACCGGTTTGGGCAACATGAGAAAGGTTCGTTGGAGAAGCCGCTGTGACCGTACTGTCCCTGAGGATGAGCTGATTGCAGTTGCAGCTGTTGATGGTGATGATGACCCATTATGGCGTTCAAGGCAGAGCTAGCCGAGGTGCTGACAAAGTTATCGCGAAGGAAACTACCAGCGCCATGTAAATGTAAATGCGGATAGTGGTGATGATGATGCGGCTGATGGGACTGAGATGGCCCAGTTTGCTGCATGCTAATGTTCGAAACGCTGCTAGAGTGTAAAAACTGTTGTAGTGTGGATGAGGTTGCCTCATTTAAAGAGTGGCGTATCTCAAGCAAGTTCGTGACGACGTTGTCCTGCAGATGAGGCGGCGGCTGATAAATGCCTGTTTGGCGGAAGTGAGCGACCAACAATTTGGTTTCAAAAAGGGAAGCGAGAAAATGACAGAGAAAGTACCAAACTAGCTAAACTAATAGCCGTATTTACATATATTTAAGTTGACTTAGCTTACCCAAAAAGGCATCAACCTGACTGGAAATGCCTTTCATTGCGTTAAGAAATATTTGTGGAAGCATTTGAAGACACGGATGCTGATGTGTTTCGGCGCCTTTTTCATGAGTAAGCGCCCACTGGACGAAATGTGACGATTTGCTTATGACGTGCGGCGAGCATAAGGCCGTGGGATTGCCAATCATACGCAGAAACCGGTACCAAGTCTGTGCCACACAATCATTGGACATGCCCGCGGGTATAAGCTGACTTTCATCTTCTGTTGCAATGAATAATACAAAATCATTATCATATTTGTTGCCATCATCAACAGCGAGCGGATGCCTACCATTTTTGAGCTGTGTGAACTCTGGGCCGTAGCTGAACTCTAGCAGTCTGGCGGTTAAGGCTAAGTTCACGCGGTTCCACTGATCGACAAGTGCAATACGATGACGCCACATAGCACATGACTCCTGCAACGTCTTCCACAAAGAGGGCGACGGAAAGCAACGTACGCATGCCAGCAGCCAAACCTCGAACAGCACTGACAGCACGCGCTCACACAACTGATCACCGACGTCATCCTTAACGGTCGGCGGTGCTAACAAAATCTCATTGATAGCCAACAGAAAGAGCAAAAGTGTTTCCCATGTTTGTCGATCCATAAGCTGCGAAATCTGAGCTGTTTGCTGCAAAGTGCGCAAAACGCGATGACAGAGAACGGCCTGACGCTTAATGGTATCTGTGCCTATATATAGAAAAATTCATACATTAAAGCCACCAGTACGATCGGGTAACATTTTATCCAAGGAGCACCTACCAAGCTTCGTTTGGTATAAAAATGGTAAGACTTGAAATTTAAAAGGGAATAATTACTGTTCGCAGTTCAAATGGCAAAAGGATTAAAGAAGCTGGTAAGCGTTTTGTTTGCCTTAAATCGCTTTTATTTATACCAGTAGCGGGGGGTATTAAACTTACTTTCTCCCTGTCGTGGAACGAAAAGGTTGTGAAAATGATTGATTATTTGTCTCGCATAGAGATTAGCATCCTCACAGATGGGCTTTGGAACGCTGATGCGCGGCTGCGGATGCAGAGCGGTAAGCCATTCGCAGTAAACGTTAACACAATCTTTAATGGTCTCATGCTCTTGCAGAGGCAACGAAAGTCCAAAGCATATGACGTCCATGCACCATTTAACCTGAAAGCTAAGAAGTTATTAACACCAAAGGGCGAGTAAATTTGTGGCATGAACATACTTCCTCATCTTTTACCAAGTGGCTGGGCTCTGCATTCTGGGTAATGCCCAAATTGGTACCCAGCTGTTTAACAACTGAGATGACGACTTCACGACCAGCGGACGCTGGAAACTTGTTCAAAACACTAAAACATTGCGCTCCACAACTGTTGGCACTAATCTGCGCCGACAGCGATGCCCACTCAGAGTACATAGTTTTTGTTGTTTTTTGTATTGGCTGCGTTGCTCATACAGAAATTTCACTTCTGCTGACGGCTGCGTATAAAATCAAGCTAGTGGAAGGCAGATGTGGGCCATTTAGTAGAGCGTATCAAGTTCAGGCAACCACTTGTTGAAAAATAATGTTTTGATTTGATATAATTCCTTGTCAGAGGTATATTTGTTGGACCATTTAATTGAACAAATTCAATGTACCACACTCATCGTATTTAGTTTATTTTCTTGTACACAGAAAACAGTGTTAATCAGCGACACAGCGACAGTGCTGTCAAACGGCTACCACATATTCGATATGTTTGTGGGAATTTTGTTTTTATTGCTACCTAGTAAAATGTTTTGATAATTCACTTAAAGTGATGATCACATGCTTAAATCAAATATCACACGTTTTATCTTAGATAAGCAGGCCAATCTACAAAGATAACAAGCGATTCACTTTATGCACTGAATTTATTTCAGCAGTCAATGCGATGGACCGCTGTTGGCCCAAAAACAACACAAACAAAATACACATTAATTACAGCTAGAATATGTTTGATCCTAAGATGGGGTTGGTGATTCACCGTGTTTGACTATGTTATCCAATTTTTGCATATAGTACTAAATTTACAAATAATACGCGATATTACTTATTTATGCCGATAAAATTGTTCTAATGCACATTTTTTTTAATGAATGTGCGTCTATCTAATCCTTTTTCTTTTGTGCGGCTGACTTTCTGGTCGGCGTAGACGTCGCTTTTGACTCTGTTTTGTTGTCTGCGTCACCGGCGGGAGCTGCTTCTATAGCGCCAGCCGGTTGTGTTGCACTAGCGTCGCCCTCAAGTCGTTTGGTTGCAGCCTGCTCTTCCATTTCGCCAGAGAAACCAAACTCGTTGACACGCTTTAGATCGACGCGATATTGCCAGCGCTGATAAAGGAACACAAAGAATATAATATCGTCGCGGAAGCAACCGATGCGGTACATGGTGGGCATTTTGATAACGAACGCGAATATGTCGTCGATAAATGTGTTCAGGAATTTATAGGTCATCATTCGCCAGGGCAGATGAGCGACTGACTTAAGCTTGTAGTTAATGAACAGCTGAGGTGTCATCAAAATGAAACCAAAAGTCAGCAGATAGCTGTACAGCATGTTCAGTACAAAGGAGTACCAGCCCTTGTGCTCATTGTAGATCAGCGAGTAGACAAAGTAGCCGACGAGCAGTGGAAAGCATGCCCAGCCCAGGTACTTAAAAGCCAGCCTGTCGTACTCTTTGGTTGAGCTCTCCGAGTACGAGCCCTTATCATTGAAGGTAATGCGCGGAAAGATGCCCAGCAGTCTCTGCTGGTTGTTGTACCTCACGTCGACCACCTTGTGTATCTTCCATATCTCAATGCCGAGGCCCACGAAACACGAGATGCGTATCATGAAGTTTGTCTCATTGTCCAGTACATACAGCAAAATGATGAGCGACTGAAAAACGGCAAAGAATACCGATCGCACCGAAAGACCTTCCAGCGACTGACGATTGTTCCAGAACTGAATGTCATTCTTGAAGGCGAGCAGCTCAAACACCGAATGGAGTATGGAAACGGCAACGGTGACGCCTAGCAGATAAATGTTTGTATCCAACAGAGTTTCCTTCAGTGAGTCCTGGTCCTCGTCGGTCTCTTCTGCTTGACTTGCCGCCATTATCTCGCCCAACACGTTGCCAGTCCACTTGCTCTTCATTTGCTTGGCGGCATACAGCTGCCACTTGAACATGCCCAACGGCTGAAAGGTCAAATGCAGATCTAGCTCCGGCGTCGTCTGATTAATGGGATAATATTCGCGCTGCAGATTCCAATAATCATTGACAAACACAATTGGCAAATATGTTTTGCCGCCATCCACAAACTTAACATACTCATCCAGGGGCGACGGCACGCTGCCCTGTGACCAGTTCGTCTGATCGACCACGAGGTTAATTGTCAGGTTGGGGTGCCAGTGGGAGACGATCTGATCCTTCAGATTGGCATGCTTCAGCTCATGCTCCAGCTTTTCCTTTTCGCTGGCCAAAAGATTGTAGTTGCGATTCACGCGCAACTTTTTGAACTTATTCAGCTGGTGCTGCTGATGACCCATGTGGCCATGTTTTGAGTACTTTGGTGACTGCGGATCGGGGCTCTCGCCAACGCGTGTCACAAATGCATGCAGAAAAACGCTTCCATTGTTCATTAAATGCTGACTGGCCTTGATCTTGACGTTGTGGGTGTAAATGCCGTCACCAGTTGGTCCCGCAATCCAATCACCGTAGGTCAGATCTTCTTGTAGCCAGAGTAGATTGGCTTTTTGCTGGAAGTTGACCAGGTCCGGCTGCTCCGAGAGCCAGACATGCAAATCAAATTCTGTGCCGTTCTCGAAAAAGTTCCAAGCGGTAATTTTTGGCCCGGCATTGGCAACCGATTTCTCTTGGCTAGCATTTGGCGAGGGCTTGCGGAAGAAGGAGCTTACGAAATAGATAATAAGCGCTCTCAAAATAAGCGATTTTGTCATAGCAAAGAATGATTCCATGCGGGTTGGCTGCTGCGGCAGCGGCTGTTGACCCTCAGCAGCAACCACCTAGATGTTTGAGAATTGTGGAAATTAGTGAATGAGTTTGAGGATGACTGCAATGGTTAGTGTATAAATACCGGTGCCCCTTCAGCTGCCGGCACGATGCCATCGTTGTTCGACATGTTGTGTACGTGTATTTAATTAGTTTAAAATACACGTTGTTTTTACACAACTTTTTTGGTTGCCTAGATGTGTGAACTGAAAATATTCGATACTTTAAGGCTGCGAACTTGTTCTCGGAACCAGCTCTTTGTTTTGTTCTTTACAGCAATGTTTTGTACTTTTACAGCACTGCTTAAAAATTCAATAAAGCGCTCTTAGCGCTGAGCAGCGAAAGTACTTAGATTATTATCGCATTGAAAAGTATCGATTTGCAGTTCACAATAGATTTAAAAACAACGTAGTTAATAATTAATTAAATCGAGCACATTGAAGTGCTTACCTATTCTAACACCTTGTAGTATGTCATATAAAACATTCTTAACAGTTTTTAATGTCATATGCTCTTGAATAAAACGGCAGCATCAGCTGGAAAAAGTATTAAAAAGTGTGTACCCAAAATATTTCTTAAAAATAGATTTTGCCTTTCGCTGTTTCATATCGAGTTGCAATAAAAGTAGTGTGTGCAACAGTTGACAAAAGCTTAGTGATACAAAACCGCATCAGTGCTGCTCTACCTAATAATTATTTTGGCAAATCCTGAACTTAGAGTGTACACACTCTTTCCTTTTGTGAAATAGCATTTGGTCGCACGTTTCTTCTGGTAAGTTGCGTGAAAACAAGTAAAAAGATATAATCGAAAGCGAAAGCGTTGCATTTATATATGCGCTAAGTCTTATTAAAGTAGCTGAGCATCAAGTTTTCATGTATTCATCGATAGATGGGCACTCATTGTTGTGAACCCGCTCGCCACTTGTTACTTTGTCGTACATAACCTAAAGACAGACATGAGACAACGTCGCAGCTCGAAGTGGCGCTATAAAAATGTGACGCTTTCGACTAACAATAAAAAGTGATACGTGTTTCGTTTTATTGAAATTAATAAATGTTTATCTTGCGCTTGCAGCAACGGTTCCAAAATGCAAATCTTTGTAAAAACTCTCACCGGCAAGACCATCACCTTGGAGGTCGAGCCCTCTGACACCATTGAAAATGTCAAGGCTAAGATCCAGGACAAGGAGGGAATTCCACCAGATCAGCAGCGTCTGATCTTTGCCGGCAAGCAGCTTGAGGATGGCCGCACTCTTTCCGACTACAACATTCAGAAGGAGTCGACATTGCACTTGGTGTTGCGTCTGCGTGGTGGTATCATTGAGCCATCGCTCCGCATTCTCGCCCAGAAATACAATTGCGACAAAATGATTTGCCGCAAGTGCTACGCTCGTCTGCACCCACGTGCAACCAACTGCCGCAAAAAGAAGTGCGGACACACCAACAACTTGCGCCCCAAGAAGAAGTTGAAGTAGACGCTATTCTGTCTATTTCAACAACCGATTTGCTGTGCGCTTTTCACAAAACACCTATTTAGTAAATATAAATATGTAATACCATCATAAATGATAAAAAGTTAAATGTATTTACTTGCTGTAAAGTGCACCGTACATGTTGAATCGTGTGTTTTGTTACCAATACTAGGATACAATAATCATCAATCGTGCTCGGAGTTCGTTCTTCGTGCAGATTATGCTGACATTTGGAGAAGGTTAATGCATTTGGATGGAAGAGTTAAGACCATGACACTTTAAAGCGTAAGTTAACATATTTTCTGTTTTGGTTTTTGAAGTAACAATCGAGGTGTCAAGTTTTGTCCAGTAGTTAATTTAACACCTTTATCGTTTGTTGCGTGTTTTATGACAAAAAGATATTAAGCAAACAAACTTGTGCAAAAATCATGTTGCAGGGTATAAAACAAAAGGTTTATTTTATTATGCTGGCAAAGCTGGCAAACAAATTAGGCAAGGTTTGATGGCGGCGCTCAGGAGCAGGGCAGTTTTCACAAAGTTTTATGATTGTTTCCAAATATTTAGCATCACATAACCATGGAATGGATAAAGTTAATGTCATTGGCCAACGGTGGACAAACATTGATCTTATTTTTTGAGTAAGAATGGTTTAGTCTTGTTTTTTTTCAGTGTTTGCATTTGCGTTTGTACGCCAGCCTATTTTTGTTTCCAAGTTTTGTGTGTCCTTTTAACGCGATTTTCGACTTTTTTTGAATTCTTATAGCGTCCGCTTCCAAGTACTTGCTTTGCCTTTTGGGTTTGAGTTGGCGCTTTTTTATGCTCTGGACGTAGTTTCCATAACAGATGTGACCAGAATAATTAACAATGCTCGCTGCCAAGTGACCCAAATATTACGACCCAAGAGTAGAACGCGAGTACCACAAAGTTACAGTCAGACCTCTGCCTCTGACTGTCGCTTTTCCTTGCGTTAACTTTGGGGGCGGCACAAATGTATTAATATTGTAGAGCGTGTGTTGTTGGTCAGCATCCTCCCATTCAAAAAGAGTCCTACAAAGTACATATGTAAGCAGCTTATTGCCAATTTATATGCGACTTTTGCCGGCCGTGAGTTACTGGAACTTTTCACCTGTAGATGTTTTCGGTGCTAGTTTCGAATCTTAACTCTGATAATCAGTTTTCTTCGCCAGGTTCTAGTATACCATTTTTTATTCTGAGTGTACATAGATATGCGTTAGAATAAAGAGGGGGGACGAATAAGGAAAAGCAAATGGACCCACAAATGGGGGCGTTAGCTTAGTTGGCATAGAACAAAAAGGAAAAAAAAAACAGACCAAAGATAAGGCGACGAGCCAAACGTTCATAAATTGTTCGTTGGTGTGGGATCACATGGATAATAATGCGTTGAGAGGAGGTAGGAGGAGTGTGGCAGGGCGGCAATCGGCGTAGCCGCCAATTTAGACGTCAGGCATTTAGGCGGCGCACAAGAAATGTGTATAAATATTTTCACGGAGCCATCAAGCGAAGGCAGCAGCAAGCGAAGCCGCACATATCTTTCACTTGATTCAAATGTAGTATACTTTTAGGCGGGGCATATAATTTAATATGCATAAATCGATACTTTGGCTTCGTTCTCCGAATCTCTCTTTCTGTTCTTTTTCCATTCATAGAGTCGCGCATTGGCGTGCTTCAGACTTATTGTGCTGTTTGTATTCTATTTTGAGCTCAAAATTGTTATTTGTTTTTATACTGTATCCCCGTTACAAGTATTGCACATAAATACATACAAATAGCGACACACACACACACATATTGAACTCGTCTCTAGTTTCGCCCTTCATATCCTATCCATTCACAATCACACATGCATATGTTAATCAAATTGAGTGTGTGTGTGTGCTTTTTGTAGGCTTCTTTTAGCTTTGCATATCTACAAGTTATGTTTTCACATACAGTTAACATTTCCCGCAGATAAGCACTTCTGGCACATAGCTCTTTTATGTAATGCAAATAATTTGAAAAGCAATTTTTATTCAATTTCAATCGCACTTGAGAGTATTGCCTGGAGGCTGGGAAAAGGTATGTATCTTCATATCAATTCGTGGAATGAGCATTTCCCCGACAAGTTCAAAGAGGATGCAATGAAAGTAGACCGACCGTTAGGCAAACAAATAAACATATATTTCGTCAGAGACTACGGTTTGATTTCCTTGATAAATTCTACTTAATAAAAAAAAGGGTGCCAATTCGACCAACTATTGAACTGTATTTTGTTAAATTGTTATTGGATAATGTTTTCAGCTTGCTCTCATTATATTATGTAATTATAATGAATTGCACTTCTTGCCCTTTAAACTTTTTAAGCTTTGCAGTTAACCTATGAATCTCTCTCAATTGGTATCGAATAACATTTGACCTGCTTTTGTTGTTCAATTAATAGTTTGCAGTTGTGAATTATTAAAGTCCTCTCTGCGTTGAACAAAAGCCTGAAAGGCAGTAAGAACAAATAATCAATAATGACCGAATCATATAAAATTGAAATTATCTTTTTATTGAATTTGTCTATGGTTTTATAAGTTGGTAAGTAGCCAGCCAGCCAGCCATCTTCTCTCTAGCTGGCCAAGCAGATGCGTTTGTTTTTCGAATCGATTTCAGGCACTTACCATAAATTTGAATCATCAACAATGCAAACGACTTATTGGGCGGGCGCTGTGGTGTGGTTCTGTGTGGTGTTCTTGCGGAAGCTGCTACTTTCGGGACACACTTAGAAGAGTTTTTGTGCTGCCTTCGCAAGTCTTATGGCTTACATAAATACTCCGCATAAACGTTTATTTATATGCATGTTGGGGGAATGTGTGCAGACTTAGGCAAACTTTGGAGTTCTTTTTGAAAAATATTGACACGCAAAGTTTGTGCAATCACCAAACAAATTACTTCATCAGTTTTACAAAACACAACAAAAACGCTGGATCTTTTAAAAAGTTTTGAACAAACCGAGCGCAGTCCCAGCAGTCAAGAAAATACGGAAGCATGCAAGGCAAAAGGCGAACAAACGGCGCCCACGCCTACGACCCGGACACTGGCAGCTGTTGGCACCCCCCCCCCTCCCCCAAAAAGGCGACAGTGCCATTGTTACTTGACACACGCACCAGTATCCAAAAACTTCTGCGGGCTCACTTGCACTGGGAGATGGAACACAACAAAAGCCAGCTTTACGAAAGTTTGCAACAAATTGCTTATGTTCTGACATAGAACAATACACAGAAAGCCGCACTAGCGTACATACATGCACAAGAGATTCGTAGGCACTGCGAGTCCAGACATGCGCTGGAACTTGTTAATTTTGACCAGCAGCTGTCCCAGCAGTCCCAACACTAAACCAACTATGTTGACGTCGACAATGGCAATGGCTGGACGTGGACGTGAACAAGGGACAAGAAGTGTAACGACGAAGTTGTTTGGTCGCTCGAAACGGTTGCTGGCTGCTCGTTTGCCTGTTATTACAAATTACGAATGGACGACGAGTAGCACTTGATTTTAGATTACAAGTGTTCACTCTTCAGCGATCTTCTGGCTGACTGCTCAAGATGTTCCCCCTTTTGCCCTGCACCCCAAAGTAAATATGGCAAGTCGATGAGGCACTGTCTTATCTAGGACAAGCCAAGCATTAGTCCCTACCCTGCAGTCACGTTGACTAGGCCAAACATAGTGATTGGACTAGCCCACATGGGCTACTACTAGTCCACGCCTATGCCATTTCAATGCATTTCTCCTATTCCATTTTACTAGGGGATGTCATTGGAGTGGACGTATCGGCCGCCTCTGCAGCCACGTAGACTAGTCTATAAAACAGGCCATGTGGACTAGTCTATAAAACAGGCCATGTGGACTAGTCTATAAAACAGGCCATGTGGACTAGTATTTGGTATCTGGGGTAAAAAGATGCCCACGAAGCCCATCATATAAACGATAAATTAGCTTTTGTTATAAATATTATTTAAATGTAATTTAAATTTAATTATGCAAGTGTTAGAAGAAGTAGAATACAAATAAACTTACCGATTATGAAATATGATGGTGTACGACGGGATTCGAACCTGGAACTCCTCGTTCACTAAGCAGATGCCTTAGCCATTGCGCTGTTGCCAAACATATTTCATAAGCAGTAAGCTATATTGTAAATTGAAAAATGTATAAATTCGTTTTCACTCGTTCGTTTTTTTGCCGCTGCAACGAACATCAACGAGGCGCAAAATTGTGTTCGTTTTTCATGATTCGTAAAATTTACGTTTTTGCTCCGCATCCACGTCTGCATCCACTTTGACGCATCCATGAACTGGGCCACGTGGAATAGGCAGTTTACACACAAATGCTCAATGATAATTTTAAAAAGTGTTTTCCCCCGCTGCATCTACACAGACTGGTTCAGTGTTAGCCTACGTGGGAAAGTCGTGGGCTAGGCTTGTACAACAATAACAACAAACACTGGCCCAACTAATGTAATTTTCTGCACCCGCGTGGACTAGTCCTTGACTTGTCCATTATAGCTAGTCAATGGACTATTTTATATATGCAACTAGCCCATACAAAAACCGTAGGGTAACCGTTGACATTGCTGCACTCGGTTTTCATTCCCATTACATTACAAATATAAAAAAGCCATATACATATGGTGTCTGAATGAATTTGAATTGCTCCAACAACTTCTCGTTCTTTTCTTTTGGTTTGTTTCTTTGTTTTTGGCCAGAAGTGCACTGAAATTTTTGTTTTACTTCGATTACACTCTGTTCATTGTGTAAGGCTAAACAAATTTGGGCGGCCCTTAAATAAAATAACGCAAAAGTGAAACGGAAGTAGGCTCAAACCAGCCTCAAGCCGCCCCTTTGACATTCGTTTGGCCTTTTAGCGAATAGAAAGTTCATTTTGTGTGTTTTGTTTTTGTGGTTATTCCTGGCCTGTTGGGCACTTTTGACAGTACATTTCGATACTTGTAACATGCCTTGCATGTTCAATTGTAGAGTTCGATTTTCACTAGTTGACAACACTTATTTGCAAATTACTTGTGTTCGACCCGTACAACACACGACGTATGCGTGACATTTTACTTGAACTCACTCTTGATTGTGTGCACGTCTCTTAATTTAATTCGTGATTTTTGTGCTGCAAATGGGATGTTCTTGTCAACTGCTGCCAGACAGGTAGTTAGTTGCTTATTGATTTTAGACGATTTTTAAAGGTATGTAGTTAGTTATTTCTCGCTTTTAGCAAGTCACAATCTTAACGTTATAGTGTGTATAAGCTAAATGCAGATGCCTAAAAAAAACTACATTCTTCAATGTTCAAGAAACACATACATTAAACACTCGATAAGAAGTTCGTCTCAAACAATGTGTTACTCGGATGCATTGCTGGGGTTGTCGGCAGCTTGGAACTTTAGCAATTCTATGCATTCCTGATTAATGTCCACAGAAGAAATGCAAACATTTGCTCAAAGTTTTATTTTACGCAAATTGTCAATTGTGGGGCTGCCTGCCGCGCCCAGCTGCATCTCCTCCCCTGTTGAATGCAAACCAAGTCTGAGTCTCAAAATATATTTTACTACAAGCGGATTGTTCAAGTACTGTTAAATTAGAGCAACAAAAGTGATTTTCACTCATCATATGAAGATGGTATGCATTTGAGCATTTGTATAAGTATCTACTTAGTAACTTGAATATTGCACATAAGTTTGAAAAGGCCTTAGCTGCCATGGTAAACGTTGTCAGAAGACAGCTTAGTCGGCGAGAGCCATTTTACATGTTTTATGCTTAATTTACCAAACATTGATGCCAGCGCCGTTCCCCCTTTACACTACTTTCAATTAGCAAATTTAATGAGTTTGTCTATAATGAGCGCAAAGGACAAAGTTCGAAGCTGCCCTTTTTTTTTTTTGTATTGAAACGCCAAGGACGAGACGGTGCTGGCGAGTCGTCTAAGTGTGAATTTTAACACAATAAATATTAGCTGAAAGTTTGGTGAGTGTGTGTGGTCTGTAAATTTTCAAAAGTTCTACAGATTGGCGGCTCTAAACAACGGCAAGTCAAAGTTTGCCCAGACCTATAATCTCAGAGCCTGTAAAAACACTTTGTTATATGGGGTATGTATGGGTTTGCCTATGATTGACGGTCTGACATTCGTTCAGAGGTAAGTAGTATTTGTTAAAATCAAAACAAGCCACTGCCGTCAATTTGCCTTGAAGACAGTTTTTCGGATTAAAATGTTGCTGCCAAAGGCTGTCTCCGAATTGAACGTGTCTTTTGTACGTGCTCAATCTTGCGGCTGCTAAAGTCTTGTGCGAACTTAAGGGCATGACATCTTTGGTAGCATTGGTGAATGATATATGTATATAAATTATTGCTTTAACTTGTTTAAGTTTCGTCTTCGTTCTTTGGGGTTTGGTTTGGTTTGAAAAAAAGCTAATTTGTAGCAATGTCACTTTGTTGCCAACAACAGGCCGCAAATAATTTACAAAAAAATAAACGAAAACTTTTCAATCACCACGCAATAGCAATTTCCGGACTGTGCAAGTCGGCATATAGAGCCGTGTCTAGGATATATGTATGTACCTGAAGGTGGACAGCAGTTTAGGATAAAAGAGCTCGTAAAAAAGCATTTAATGTGTTTTTGATGACATGTCAAGATGCCTAGCAAGTCGTATGACCCACATATTCCCATGCCACTACTCTGGCCAACATCCGCAGCACTAACGACGGCTAAAAAGATATGCTGCAGGTGGGTTCCGTTGCATAACAACAACAACAACAGGACTTAAGATAGAGAAGCTTCAAACCACCATTCCCAGCAGTGGCCAGCACTTTTTTTTGTACAGTTTAAAATTGTTTAGAACTTTTTGCGTTAAACAACTACTGCCAATAGCTTCCCTCCCAACTGTGAACAATGCTTGTTTATTTGCTCACAACAATGGGCCCCAAAAACCCAGTGCGGAAGTGCGTGCATAACATGTCATAGCACTTACGAGCGTAGTTTATGGAACTGTGTGCTGTTCTGCCCATATGGATGCCACAGTTTCCTTAACGCAACCAACGAAGTACTGACTGGCCAGGGCTTGGAATCAAAAATACGAGCATTATGTTTTTGTAAACGGACGATATGTGAAAAATTCAAATCTTGAAAGGTCTTTTAAGTGCAGATTGGCTACGTGGGCTGAAATTTTAATGAGCGCCTTTTGCGCTCATCCGTTACGAAGAGCCATTGCTCTTCTCGAGCCGAGCACTTAGGCCCATGCACGTACTTGCCCAAACACACACACATGTGTGTGTAAGTATAGTTTGCTGTGGTTGTCGTTGAGAATAAAGTTTGCTAGAATGCTAAATAGGCATGGTTCTTTATTTTGACACTTTGCGCCGAAGGACAAACACACGCATGTTGTCGCCATTTTGCAAGGCGTTAAGATATGCGACTTCTTGAGGTACAACAATGTGTTTAGAAAGAGTTTTGTTACTTATGTCAATCCATTTTTGGGAAACTCGATGGGGAATAAAACAGAGGCAGGAGCCACCTCGATTAGAACAAAGCTGTGCTCAATCTTTACGCATAAAGGCAATGCGCAGCCAAAGTTTGACGGCTGGGCCTTGTCGTCTGTGAAGGTTGATTGTCAAAAAACTAAAGCAAAGTTTTGTCAACCGGAAATTAATTGCCTGACCGCAATTTCCAATGTCATTAAAGACAAGTCAGCAAACTTCAAAGCCGCAGAAGCAAAAGTAGATTTCTGAACACAAAAAAACCTTAACAAAAGAAACATAACTAAAACAAAAGCACACAAAAAAAAGCATCCGAAGAGCTTGAAAAGCACAAGGATTATAAGTTTAAGTTTTCAAGGAACAACAACGAGCAGAAGTCGAGCAGCCAAAATTTGGTCCGCACGATATTCGCCAAAGAATGATTTGGGTGGCTTGTACAACAGAAGATGCTGAGTAGTATATTAACTCAAAAATGCACAAGAGCTGAACATAAAGTAGCCAAGTCAGGGCTCGACTCGAGGTAAGCAAGAAACGAAACGAAAAGAAAAGAAAAGGAGAGACAGAAACATGTAAATGACTGAACACAGTCTCTATAGCCCAATGCTCCTCCTTAGAGCGCAACCAAGGGCTGGCGACATGGCGTTGTAGTAGAACAAAAGGTAAAAGACATTGTGACAGAGTAACGGACGACGCGACCATGACGATAAAAGCGACAGTCGAGAGGAGCGCTTCTAATGCTTGTAACGCAGCAAACATGCCGTGCTTGCATTTCCACAGCCAAGTTATAAAACCTAAAAGCTATGCAAACATTATTATGCTCTTCGGTTGCAGCTCTTTGCAGCGCTATCCTGTCCAGTTGGGACCGAGCCTGGTCCGGGTGCGCTGGCTGAAAAGAGTTTATAAGTAAGACAGCCATATGGAGTCATTGACTGCTTTTGGCTTTAAGACGACGGGAACGCTTTTCAATGCTAACGATTTCATTTAGTATTGTTTTATTTTAACTTATGGCAATATTATTTTTCTTAGAGTGTGCAACGTATCAATTATGTATCCTCGGCAGCCTCGGTCGATATTGCAAGTGTCAAAATTCAAACTGGTTTTGCAAGGGCAGTTGATTTCACCACCCTTTGGCCTATAAAGCGACAGCAAAGACACAAACCTTAAAAGGAATCGCAGACATCGTTGCACAGTTTTTCTCTTCTTTTTTTTTTGTTTATCTCGTTTGGCTGGTTTGCAATCATGTTATTTTAGCGCCAATTGAATTGAAACAATATTTTCTTTTCCGTTTTCGGTCTGTCGCTTGCATTTGTTTTTTTTTTGTTTAGTTCGTCGGCTTCAATATGAATGTCTTTTTTTTCGCTCCCTACTCTGTCAGCGCCGACAGTGAAAATGCTGCCAGACAACGGAATGCAGGTTAAGATCGACTTTTGTAACCCTTATCTTTCTTTGCATGACCCCTTTTCACTTTTTCTTCGGTTCGCTCTCCTTCTTTCGTTTACACTGTCTTTAGTTTGTATGGATTATATTGTCCTTTACCTTTCAATTCAGAATGCATTGAGGTCGACCACAAACAAGACAACGATACTACCACCGAATTTATTAAATGTGAAAACAAAGCAGGTTTAATACAAATTTCATGGTTTCGGATTTGTCGTTGCATTGGCTTCTCCGACTTTTTTTTCTCTTCGCTTCGCTTCGCCCAGCCCCTGGCAAACATGTGGGGTAAATAGTAGCACTGACACTGAGTAGAGTGTAGTAAAACGTAGCAGCTCACAGATGGAACGTACTCTTACATAGTCTGTGCTCCAATTGCCCCAATGCAATGCAATGTGAAAACAAAACCCACAGAGCAACCGCTTGACCGACTTATTTGCCAGCCTGAGCGGCCAACTTGTGCTGTGTGCACCCTCAAGGTCTTTAACTATGTTGCAAACAGTATTAAGCCTGAGGGAAGCATGCATTTGGTTTCCAACGCTGGCAATCTGGTTTATCTTGCCTGCTGCCCCTACAGAGCCCACCCGTTGCTGTCCTCCCTCAGTTAGAGAGCAAAGAAACTAAGTATTAGGAAATTTAATCTAGCGAGGAATATGCGCTGCAATTTAATTATGTATTTCCAATCGGTTTTAAAATTATAGTGAACGCAATTAATTCAATGTTACCCAAGGTGTTTTCAACAATTACATTGCCGAAAGTAGCTGAGTAACTTTGACACTGTTGGCAATCGGCCATCCTAATGTACTTAAGTGGGCAATTATCTCGACGCTGTGCACCAAATGGGTTTTGCCAATCAGTTTGAGTGAGTTTTGGAACACAAAAACTGCACCGAAACACAAACAGAGGCAGCAGACTGTGAATGCACTGATAAGTCCCCAGCAATATAATGGGTTGTGGTCAATATTATAGTGAAGGACAGGACATACTGATATCCTTATATAACCAAGCTTACTAACACAATATCGCTCTGCTTGTTAATGACCTTTTTTCGGATTAGCCGAATTTCTTGCGCGAAACAACAGCAATTCCATTTCACATGTATACATAAACGTCCAAGTGTCTGTGTCGGTACGTGCCCTAAAGTAACAATAAATAAATAAAAAAAACAGTGTTTATCCCCTGTCATAATAAGAGGATGAAAAAATTTCATTTGTTTGAGCCGAAATCCCCTGACCTCAGTCGTCATCAGCTATCCATCAATAAGCACATCACGTTTTTGTTATACATTCATTTTATATATAAATTTCTCCAAGCCAAAAAAAAAAAAGACTTGACATGACCGCATTGCACGGTTGCGTTAGTTTAATGCGTCCGCTGCTCAGGTGTGCATATGTATGAGTGTGTGTGCGCACAAACGTATACGTACGTGTAGCTGAGCCAATATCCTTGATAGGGGATGTTCGACGTAAAAGGAAACTTTTCACTGTAGTACTACGGCAACTTATTTGGTGTGACTTTTCATTAAAGCTTCTATGTTGAGAATTATCGCCGCAAGCCCGCAAGCCCACAAACTGTCACAATGTCAGGATACTTGGGTGCAAAAAAATGTTATATAAATAAAGTTGCGCAAGTTTGGAAAGTTTAAAAATGAATTAGCTTGATTGCTTCTATTCATCGTGCAACTGGTGGCTTGGGCACGCGTGTAAGTATTTCATCTTTTGCCTAAGGACCAAAAAGAGACTTGAACAAAACGTTAGTGAAAAACAGAACCCAAATAATCTAAAAGTAAATGGTATGCTATTTGTATTAGCTTTCCTGAGAGAGCTGACGCAGATACTGCAGCACTCAAACTGCAATTATGGATCTTGAAGTTAACTTGCGAAACTTTAGCTGCAGTTGCCGCGGCAATAAGTTAAGCGTAAGCCGAGTGAGTATGCACAAAATGCCGCTCAACTGCCTGCTCCAAGTATAATACGACCACATTTATGTACACTCTGTTAAAACATCCACACTCTGACGCTCGTTTCTAGCTGCAAAGCGCAGCACAAAGTTTATATTTAAATCTGTTTAAAAAAAGTAGTCGCATTAAACTTAAAATACATAAATACTCACACATAAATACATGCAAACTGTCTGACGGACGAACGTGGTTGTGCATGTTCATACTTCTCTTTTAAAGTGGAACAGGGTATATAAACGGGTGTTAGAGCATTCAAAAGCAGACAAACTGCAGTCGAGTCATCGTCGTCTGTATAAAGTTTGGTTGGAACGAGACTATGTGCTAAAAGTGTAGCATACTTTTTTGCGTTGGGTAGAATAAATCTGTTTTCATGTACCAAATCATAAATATTTATTTTTCATTCAGTGACATTTTTGCTGCATGCCTCTTAAAGATGGCACTGAAGTCATACTTTAATTGGTGATACAGTATCATCGGCAAGATTCTTGCTGTTTTGGTACGAAATACAAAACGACAGCAAAGATTCCAGTGAAAAAGAGTACAAAAGATATCCTGTTTACGTTCTTAAAATTACACAGTTGCAATTTATGGCATGGTTCGTTTATATATTTCATATACATACATTCAAATATGTACATTTGACCACCCCGTTGCCATAATCAACACTCAAACTATTACCCACAATTGTGTCAGATGCACATAAATATATATACATATATATAGATATGTAAGTACAAATGTTCAAATTTGTTCATACATGTATACATTTACCGTCAATGTTTGTGTGTGTGTGTTTATCCTTATTTTTTATTTTGGCGTTATGTAGCTGCATTTGCGAATTATTTAAGAGTTTTGTGTGTGTTCAAAACTTGCCTGCAGGCCATCAGTCGCCATTCCCAGTGAGCGAACGCCCGCAGCCACCATCACAAAATTGCTTGGCGAGTGGAATGCAAGAGATGAAAAAGCAGTAGAGAGCTCGGACAGTCTCTGTGCTGCCAGTCAACACATTGAGCGGAAGAATGCAATAACATCGAACAACAGAACCAACTAGTTTAAACTGAAATGGCGTGCCGTGAACTTCCCCTTTTAATTTTTTTTTCACTCTTTTGTATTGTTAAACTAAGCTAAATCTAAAAGCTTAATTTATAAGACAACTTCAGGTATACACATTGTCATTTATTTCCTGCCGCAAGAACCCATACACATATGTACATCTTTGCATTGTCTAATGGGCCTCTTTAATATATTTCGTTCACATTCATTCGCTTGTGTTACTTTGTTGGTATTTTTATATACATACCATCTAAATATTTTCATGCTCTTTGTTCTGAATACACAACAATTTGCACGCTGTGCAAACGTGTAATGAATTTTTCCGCTGTCGGTGCACATAAAAGAAATGGACGATGGGGCACACAGCAACACAATAAGAAGAACAAAAAGAAAAGAGTGGAAGCTCAGCTTCATTTTGCTTTTTGTTCGGGCCTCACAAAGAGCGGCTAATTAATGTCATTGTTTTTTGGACTGAACAGCGTTCGTTGCATTGCATTATTAAAAATGCATTTGGGTGGTGCAAACAAAGATACTTGGCAGACCAGACGTGTTGGCCGCCACCACTTCCACAAAATTAAATGCAAGCTCGAGAAAATTGGGCTGCTTTTCTCAGCTCGATTTGACTTGCCGATCGAAACCTACTATATGGCATTGTAACAAACCCTTTTGTCCATGTGAGCGTGTGTGTGAGTCTGGGGCACTTGGTTTTCTTTGCTTTTACTTTCTCGAGCAAATAAGCCCAGACTCGCATACAAACGCTGTTTGTATACCAATTTCTATTGATTGTTTTTGTTTGTTGTTGCTGAATAGAAGAAGTACCTCTGCACCCTACTGCCTCCAAATTCCCTGTGTGTGTGTCCCTCTGAGCTTAACAATGCAGCAGAGCATGCTAGGAATTTCCATTAAATTTGCTTGCTCTGTAAAACAAAAGACAAAGTTTCAATAAAAGTCGTCATACGCCAAAGCTGTTAATGCGTTAAGAAGACACACACATCTTCGAGTTTTGTTTTCAGTGTATGCGTACGCACTTGCATATGTAAATAAGAAAACATTATGACGTTGCAATTTACTGAATTGCATCATTCAATTGTGCTGAGTAAGTAGTTAACTTTTAACTATAACAATTTAATTGAATTAGTTAAATGCAAGGGCTTGAGGCGCATAAAGTAGGTCCACAAACTTAATAACCGTCCCAGCAGCCCGGTCAATTACTCGGCTGCCTTGCCTCCTTTTTTCTTAGCTTGCTCCTGGGAAGCTCGGTAGCTGGTTTAGGGCTGGGCTGGCGCCTCGTGTCTTCTGGCATTGTCTTCAACTCAACTCGACTGTTGGTAATTATAATAAATAACAACTGTGTCCTGTTTACTTCATCATAATTAACATAATGGGACTTGAAGTACAAAGATGTTGACAGTAAACAAGAAAAATATGACAAGATTTTCATGTAGCCAACACCGTTTTACGACGCCTCGCTGCAGGAGGCCAGCGACGACGATTCCGTTTTCAAACTCTTTAGCTGTGCGGCGACTAAAGCTTGTTCTCCCTACTACCCCAGCGTGCCATTTAGCCATTTTTCCCTGTTACTAAATGTTTGTATTGCCATTGTCTCTGCTGTGGCGAGCATGTGCAAGCATCTGTGCTTTTGTGTGTGTGTGTGTGTTTGTTTGTTGCCTGTTGTTTGCCTTTTTGGCCCCTGTCGCAGCTTACTCAAAATACTGTTGCGTTGCGTTGCTTTACTTGCCATCTCTGCCTTGCACTTCTTTAGACTTTACGTTTAACAACAGATGGTGGCGGATTTGCTATTGTAGTCTTGTGTAATGCACTTAAATTAATGCGACTTCATTAACACTGTTTACTCGTAGTTTAAGAAAAGCTTCGCGGCTGGCAAACATGCAAATGGAACTCTGGGATAAGCAAAAGCACAAACAAAATTATTCCACTTTAATATGTAAATACCACACGAAATATTTGTCGTGTGTTTGAAATATTCTCAAGTGACATGGCAAAAGAGCAGTCAAATAACCGCAAAGTACTTTAAAATAATTTAATGTTTCTTTCTCTCTAGCTTACTTTGATACTTTTCACTTTGAATCTATTCAGCTTTAACTCTGGTATCCCTTTGACTTTGACGTTGATGTTGTCTTGGCTCAAAAGCGACTTTAATATGCGGCATTTCATTTCTTACTCTTCGTCATTTGGCAACGTCTCGAACCACCTTTATTCTCATAATACACCAGCCATCTGCTCGTAGCAATTTTGTAAGGAGCACCCTTAACTCCTAAGGGAGTCATTTTGCCTTTTGTATTTTGTGTTTGTTTTTTTGTGCTGTTGCCCCATCGTTCTTCAGACGTTTTACCTACGATGCTTTTCGTCTTGTTGTTGTTGGCCTTTTTATTCAAATGTGTGTAGTTTATTTTAAAATTTTACAAATTTTCTAGTCTCCACATTTATATTCTCGAACATATGTACACGTACATTTAAGCTTGTTGGGTACACAGAACTAGGACATTAACTTGAATAGTTTAGCTTTGAAAAACTTGATCGGCGATGCAAATGCAATCGATCGATCCTTATCTATCGCTTTGATAATAAAACTTAAACTTGATGTGTAACACTCTCACTCAAATTGTTTTTATGTAATCAAAGATATTTGCGTAAGTGCTCCGAATGCTCGACTGGGCGTGCCTTACTCTCTCAGAGCTACCAATTCAAACAAACACGCATGCATCTAGAGTTAAAAACATGTCTTGTGTTTAAGATGAGCTAGAAGTATTCGTGGTGGGTTTGTTTTATGGCACCATAAATGTCTGTTTCATTACAAAGTCGCACATTTATTTCCTTTTGGCATTGCGGTTACAGTTTGAAGCTGGCGCGCACACACACACACACACTCACCCTTACGAGCGACAAAATTAAAGTTTAAGCATATTGCTTTAAAGCTTCATGTGCACGAAATCGAATAACTCAGCTTTATGTTCAATACGGATCGTACAAACGTGCATATGAAACGCATTTTATGGCCGCTCAATGGTTCCAAGCTTCCAAGACATTTGTCCCTTGCTTCAATAACAGTAGCGGAAACAGTCATCGGCCTGTGATAATAAACGCAAATGACTGCTACGGGAATATTTGGGTGAGCAAGTAACAGCCTGTCGCTAGCTGCAGGCAGTGCGTCGAGAATGGAAGTGACTGCCATTGGGACCACAGAGCGGCCACAGTGCCAGTGTATGTATGCATATAAAGTTCCCGCTGAAGCATACATACTTACTTGTCCTGGTATTCCTACAAACGTAACTTGAGAAAGCAGCGAAATTATTTTAAAATTGCAAAACATGTTAAAGTTGAACCTTCAGCAAGAACTCATTACGCACGCCAGCGTTTTGGGAATAAGGTTTCGTCATTTGCAATCGCAAAGCATAGAGCTTGAGGAAGCAAGTGTGAGGAAATAGTAGAAGAATGACGGAAAACGGGAAAACGGGACAACAGGAAAACAGGAAACAGCGACGCAAAAAGACAAGTTCAACAAAATGGGCATTGCTCTAAGGCGATGTCAGCGTTGTCTGTAGTAGACGATGCGGTAGCCGGTTGGTTGTCAAAGCCGTTGCCCCATAATGAGCTAAAAATATGTGGCCGAGATGGGGCGAGGCCCAGTCTGCGACATCAACAGGGATCAGGACTAGGACACAGCACTGCTACTTCATGTAAGATGCTCGTTGATGTCTGTGCATGGTTTATGCATTAGCCTTTCGGCAAAGTAAACCTCAATCAAGCACGAAGTCAGAAGTGTAGCAGAACCAGAAGCACTGGCAGACGCCAAAGCTAAAAGAGAAACATCAGCGCCAGCGGCAGTTTCATCCCTTTTGGCCTGACGAGCGCCATTAACGTCTTCAACTTTCTGTTAGTGAATATTTCAATTATTAATGCCGCCCACGCAGTAGTAGCATCGCCTCTCCCTCGGTATCGTCACTCTGCGCCGGTCTCTGCATCCACCAATTGCTTGTACAGCAACACATAAAAATGTAAAGCAGAGTTGTCTACGTGTCTTGGGTGAAGCCCACCATTACCTAGAACCCTTAAGCTGATGACACCAGCAGGGACAAGGGTAGAGACAGCGACTAAGACGACGAGACGACGCTGAACGTTTTGTTTCAGAGTGTGCTGAGAGCACACTGTGCATTTCTTATGCCCTGAACCCATTATATGCGTTTAAAAAAAAGGGTATAATGATTTTGTGCAATTGTATGTAACAGGTAGACCGAAGCGTCGTCGACTTCTTCTTCTTGATCAGCATTTAAAGCCGATTCGATATAGACATGTCCGTCTGTCTGGAGATATTGAAGATTAAAGTTGAGTCATCGATCGTGACCGCATTACTGCAGGCATGACCGTTCGGGTAAGGTGAAGTAAGGTTCAGGGTATTTCCTGGTGTGCTTCATCGACCAGAACCTTCTTACTTGTTATTATTTGACATCAAATGTTAGTAGGAAGTGAAGTTTATGCGTGTTAATGTAGAAAGTGGCGTCAGTCATAAAAAAACAAGATTAAAAAGTTTAATTAGCTTTAATAATTCGATTCACATATTTTAAGCTTAATACTACAAAGTAAAGTTTACTAGATGTTGACCAGTGAAACAATGTTCCTTAAACTTGAAAGCTTCAACATAAGTGCCCGCAGAGTGCTCATCATGAGACAACTATGTGCCATTAATACGCAGCGTTATCGTAATCGTTCACAGCCAGATGTATTGAACAGTCCGTTAGCATTGCAAGTAAGGCCCATGAAGTTGAGATACTTCATTAGTACGCTCAGAAAATTCGTTTCTATTGGTTCTCAGGTTAATTTTGACTAATGGCTTCGATCTCCCTAATGTATTGAAGTAATTTAGCAAAATGAATGCCCCAATTAATCAAACATCTTTCGCTTTGGCAAGACTTTTGCCTGATTTGAAGGCTGCCGAGTCGCTCCTTTTTCTTCATCGAAAGCAATGTGTAAAACCAGCTGTCCTTTTCGAAATCAGTTGTACAGCGTGTTTTTATACGTGTTAGTAACTGCTAATAATGGGCAGCATGTTTAAGAACATGGCGTTTGACTTCTTTAAACATGAATTTCGAATAAAACAATTAATGCCAAATCATGAGTTTTCAGCCCTTGCTTTTGATAATCGGTTGAGTTTTGCCGAAGTTATGGCATTGCAAAGTTTCGACCTGTTTCTTGTTGAATTTTGAGGAGAGAATTTAACATGAATTTCGAGTAAAAGTCGCGTTTCCGACTATAAATGCAGTATTAATCTAGAAGTCAAATCATGAGTTTTAAGCCCTTGCTTTTGATAATCGGTTGAGTTTTGCCGAAGTTATGGCATTGCAAAGTTTCGACCCGTTTCTTGTTGAATTTTGAGGGATAGAATCTTAACATGAATTTCGAATAAAAGTCGCGTTTCCAACTATAAATGCAGTATTAATCTAGATGTCAAATCATGAGTTTTAAGCCCTTGCTTTTGATAATCGGTTGAGTTTTGCCGAAGTTATGGCATTGCAAAGTTTCGACCCGTTTCTTGTTGAATTTTGAGGATAGAATCTTAACATGAATTTCGAATAAAAGTCGCGTTTCCAACTATAAATGCAGTATTAATCTAGATGTCAAATCATGAGTTTTAAGCCCTTGCTTTTGATAATCGGTTGAGTTTTGCCGAAGTTATGGCATTGCAAAGTTTCGACCCGTTTCTTGTTGAATTTTGAGGGATAGAATTTTAACATGAATTTCGAATAAAAGTCGCGTTTCAAACTATAAATGCAGTATTAATCTAGAAGCCAAATCATGAGTTTTAAGGCCTTGCTTTTGATAATCGGTTGAGTTTTGCCGAAGTTATGGCATTGCAAAGTTTCGACCCGTTTCTTGTTGAATTTTGAGGGATAAAATTTAACATGAATTTCGACTAAAAATCGCGTTTCCAACTATAAATGCAGTATTAATCTAGATGTCAAATCATGAGTTTTAAGCCCTTGCTTTTGATAATCGGTTGAGTTTTGCCGAAGTTATGGCATTGCAAAGTTTCGACCCGTTTCTTGTTGAATTTTGAGGGATAGAATTTTAACATGAATTTCGAGTAAAAATCGCGTTTCCAACTATAAATGCAGTATTAATCTAGACGCCAAATCATGAGTTTTAAGGCCTTGCTTTTGATAATCGGTTGAGTTTTGCCGAAGTTATGGCATTGCAAAGTTTCGACCCGTTTCTTGTTGAATTTTGAGAGATAGAATTTAACATGAATTTCGAATAAAATCGCGTTTCCGACTATAAATGCAGTATTAATCTAGAAGTCAAATCATGAGTTTTAAGCCCTTGCTTTTGATAATCGGTTGAGTTTTGCCGAAGTTATGGCATTGCAAAGTTTCGACCCGTTTCTTGTTGAATTTTGAGGGATAGAATTTTAACATGAATTTCGAGTAAAAATCGCGTTTCCAACTATAAATGCAGTATTAATCTAGAAGTCAAATCATGAGTTTTAAGCCCTTGCTTTTGATAATCGGTTGAGTTTTGCCGAAGTTATGGCATTGCAAAGTTTCGACGAGTTTCTTGTTGAATTTTGAGGATAGAATTTTAACATGAATTTCGAGTAAAATCGCGTTTCCAACTATAAATGCAGTATAATCTAGATGTCAAATCATGAGTTTTAAGCCCTTGCTTTTGATAATCGGTTGAGTTTTGCCGAAGTTATGGCATTGCAAAGTTTCGACCCGTTTCTTGTTGAATTTTGAGGGATAGAATTTTAACATGAATTTCGAGTAAAAATCGCGTTTCCAACTATAAATGCAGTATTAATCTAGATACCAAATCATGAGTTTTAAGCCCTTGCTTTTGATAATCGGTTGAGTTTTGCCGAAGTTATGGCATTGCAAAGTTTCGACCCGTTTCTTGTTGAATTTTCAGGATAGAATTTAACATGAATTTCGAGTAAAAGTCGCGTTTCCAACTATAAATGCAGTATTAATCTAGAAGTCAAATCATGAGTTTTAAGCCCTTGCTTTTGATAATCGGTTGAGTTTTGCCGAAGTTATGGCATTGCAAAGTTTCGACCCGTTTCTTGTTGAATTTTGAGGATAGAATTTTAACATGAATTTCGAGTAAAAATCGCGTTTCCAACTATAAATGCAGTATTAATCTAGATGCCAAATCATGAGTTTTAAGCCCTTGCTTTTGATAATCGGTTGAGTTTTGCCGAAGTTATGGCATTGCAAAGTTTCGACCCGTTTCTTGTTGAATTTTGAGGGATAGAATTTAACATGAATTTCGAATAAAAGTCGCGTTTCCAACTATAAATGCAGTATTAATCTAGATGTCAAATCATGAGTTTTAAGCCCTTGCTTTTGATAATCGGTTGAGTTTTGCCGAAGTTATGGCATTGCAAAGTTTCGACCCGTTTCTTGTTGAATTTTCAGTGATAGAATTTTAACATGAATTTCGAGTAAAATCGCGTTTCCAACTATAAATGCAGTATTAATCTAGATGTCAAATCATGAGTTTTAAGCCCTTGCTTTTGATAATCGGTTGAGTTTTGCCGAAGTTATGGCATTGCAAAGTTTCGACCCGTTTCTTGTTGAATTTTGAGGGATAGAATTTTAACATGAATTTCGAATAAAAGTCGCGTTTCCAACTATAAATGCAGTATTAATCTAGATGTCAAATCATGAGTTTTAAGCCCTGCTTTTGATAATCGGTTGAGTTTTGCCGAAGTTATGGCATTGCAAAGTTTCGACCCGTTTCTTGTTGAATTTTGAGGGATAGAATTTTAACATGAATTTCGAGTAAAAATCGCGTTTCCAACTATAAATGCAGTATTAATCTAGATGTCAAATCATGAGTTTTAAGCCCTTGCTTTTGATAATCGGTTGAGTTTTGCCGAAGTTATGGCATTGCAAAGTTTCGACCCGTTTCTTGTTGAATTTTGAGGGATAGAATTTTAACATGAATTTCGAGTAAAAATCGCGTTTCCAACTATAAATGCAGTATTAATCTAGATGTCAAATCATGAGTTTTAAGCCCTTGCTTTTGATAATCGGTTGAGTTTTGCCGAAGTTATGGCATTGCAAAGTTTCGACCCGTTTCTTGTTGAATTTTGAGGGATAGAATTTTAACATGAATTTCGAGTAAAAATCGCGTTTCCAACTATAAATGCAGTATTAATCTAGATGCCAAATCATGAGTTTTAAGCCCTTGCTTTTGATAATCGGTTGAGTTTTGCCGAAGTTATGGCATTGCAAAGTTTCGACCCGTTTCTTGTTGAATTTTGAGGATAAAATTTTAACATGAATTTCGAGTAAAAATCGCGTTTCCAACTATAAATGCAGTATTAATCTAGATGTCAAATCATGAGTTTTAAGCCCTTGCTTTTGATAATCGGTTGAGTTTTGCCGAAGTTATGGCATTGCAAAGTTTCGACCCGTTTCTTGTTGAATTTTGAGGATAGAATTTAACATGAATTTCGAGTAAAAATCGCGTTTCCAACTATAAATGCAGTATTAATCTAGATCAAATCATGAGTTTTAAGCCCTTGCTTTTGATAATCGGTTGAGTTTTGCCGAAGTTATGGCATTGCAAAGTTTCGACCCGTTTCTTGTTGAATTTTGAGGATAGAATTTTAACATGAATTTCGAGTAAAAATCGCGTTTCCAACTATAAATGCAGTATTAATCTAGACGCCAAATCATGAGTTTTAAGCCCTTGCTTTTGATAATCGGTTGAGTTTTGCCGAAGTTATGGCATTGCAAAGTTTCGACCCGTTTCTTGTTGAATTTTCAGGATAGAATTTTAACATGAATTTCGAGTAAAAATCGCGTTTCCAACTATAAATGCAGTATTAATCTAGATGTCAAATCATGAGTTTTAAGCCCTTGCTTTTGATAATCGGTTGAGTTTTGCCGAAGTTATGGCATTGCAAAGTTTCGACCCGTTTCTTGTTGAATTTTGAGGGATAGAATTTTAACATGAATTTCGAGTAAAAATCGCGTTTCCAACTATAAATGCAGTATTAATCTAGAGTCAAATCATGAGTTTTAAGCCCTTGCTTTTGATAATCGGTTGAGTTTTGCCGAAGTTATGGCATTGCAAAGTTTCGACCCGTTTCTTGTTGAATTTTGAGGGATAGAATTTTAACATGAATTTCGATAAAAATCGCGTTTCCAACTATAAATGCAGTATTAATCTAGATGTCAAATCATGAGTTTTAAGCCCTTGCTTTTGATAATCGGTTGAGTTTTGCCGAAGTTATGGCATTGCAAAGTTTCGACCCGTTTCTTGTTGAATTTTGAGGGATAGAATTTTAACATGAATTTCGACTAAAAATCGCGTTTCCAACTATAAATGCAGTATTAATCTAGGTGTCAAATCATGAGTTTTAAGCCCCTGCTTTTGATAATCGGTTGAGTTTTGCCGAAGTTATGGCATTGCAAAGTTTCGACCCGTTTCTTGTTGAATTTTGAGGGATAGAATTTTAACATGAATTTCGAATAAAAATCGCGTTTCCAACTATAAATGCAGCATCAATCTAGATGTCAAATCATGAGTTTTAAGCCCTTGCTTTTGATAATCGGTTGAGTTTTGCCGAAGTTATGGCATTGCAAAGTTTCGACCCGTTTCTTGTTGAATTTTGAGGGATAGAATTTTAACATGAATTTCGAGTAAAAATCGCGTTTCCAACTATAAATGCAGTATTAATCTAGATGTCAAATCATGAGTTTTAAGCCCTTGCTTTTGATAATCGGTTGAGTTTTGCCGAAGTTATGGCATTGCAAAGTTTCGACCCGTTTCTTGTTGAATTTTGAGGGATAGAATTTTAACATGAATTTCGAGTAAAAATCGCGTTTCCAACTATAAATGCAGTATTAATCTAGATGTCAAATCATGAGTTTTAAGCCCTTGCTTTTGATAATCGGTTGAGTTTTGCCGAAGTTATGGCATTGCAAAGTTTCGACCCGTTTCTTGTTGAATTTTGAGGGATAGAATTTTAACATGAATTTCGACTAAAAATCGCGTTTCCAACTATAAATGCAGTATTAATCTAGATGTCAAATCATGAGTTTTAAGCCCTTGCTTTTGATAATCGGTTGAGTTTTGCCGAAGTTATGGCATTGCAAAGTTTCGACCCGTTTCTTGTTGAATTTTGAGGATAGAATTTTAACATGAATTTCGAGTAAAAATCGCGTTTCCAACTATAAATGCAGTATTAATCTAGATGCAAATCATGAGTTTTAAGGCCTTGCTTTTGATAATCGGTTGAGTTTTGCCGAAGTTATGGCATTGCAAAGTTTCGACCTGTTTCTTGTTGAATTTTCAGTGATAGAATTTTAACATGAATTTCGAGTAAAAATCGCGTTTCCAACTATAAATGCAGTATTAATCTAGATGCCAAATCATGAGTTTTAAGCCCTTGCTTTTGATAATCGGTTGAGTTTTGCCGAAGTTATGGCATTGCAAAGTTTCGACCCGTTTCTTGTTGAATTTTGAGGATAGAATTTTAACATGGATTTCGAGTAAAATCGCGTTTCCAACTATAAATGCAGTATTAATCTAGATGCCAAATCGTGAGTTTAAGCCCTTGCTTTTGATAATCGGTTGAGTTTTGCCGAAGTTATGGCATTGCAAAGTTTCGACCGTTTCTTGTTGAATTTTGAGGGATAGAATTTTAACATGGATTTCGAGTAAAAATCGCGTTTCCAACTATAAATGCAGTATTAATCTAGACGCCAAATCATGAGTTTTAAGCCCTTGCTTTTGATAATCGGTTGAGTTTTGCCGAAGTTATGGCACTGCAAAGTTTCGAACCGTTTCTTGTTGAATTTTGAGGATAGAATTTTAACATGGATTTCGAGTAAAAATCGCGTTTCCAACTATAAATGCAGCATTAATCTAGACGCCAAATCATGAGTTTTAAGGCCTTGCTTTTGATAATCGGTTGAGTTTTGCCGAAGTTATGGCATTGCAAAGTTTCGACCCGTTTCTTGTTGAATTTTGAGGGATAGAATTTAACATGGATTTCGAGTAAAATCGCGTTTCCAACTATAAATGCAGTATTAATCTAGATGCCAAATCATGAGTTTTAAGCCCTTGCTTTTGATAATCGGTTGAGTTTTGCCGAAGTTATGGCATTGCAAAGTTTCGACCCGTTTCTTGTTGAATTTTGAGGGATAGAATTTTAACATGAATTTCGAGTAAAAATCGCGTTTCCAACTATAAATGCAGTATTAATCTAGACGCCAAATCATGAGTTTTAAGCCCTTGCTTTTGATAATCGGTTGAGTTTTGCCGAAGTTATGGCATTGCAAAGTTTCGACCCGTTTCTTGTTGAATTTTGAGAGATAGAATTTTAACACGGATTTCGAGTAAAAATCGCGTTTCCAACTATAAATGCAGTATTAATCTAGAAGTCAAATCATGAGTTTTAAGCCCTTGCTTTTGATAATCGGTTGAGTTTTGCCGAAGTTATGGCATTGCAAAGTTTCGACCCGTTTCTTGTTGAATTTTGAGGGATAGAATTTTAACACGGATTTCGACTAAAAATCGCGTTTCCAACTATAAATGCAGTATTAATCTAGATGCCAAATCATGAGTTTTAAGCCCTTGCTTTTGATAATCGGTTGAGTTTTGCCGAAGTTATGACATTGCAAAGGTTCACCCTGTTTCTTGTGGATTTTTGAGGGATAGAATTTTAAGTAATTTTGGCAATTCGTTGAATCATGTTATTGTTCAACCGATGTCTTTGTGGTAGGTGAGACATTTGTACAGTTAATTATTGTACTTTTAATACGTTAGTGTTTTTTATTCAGCGGTGACTGTGCTTTGATATTTCATAGTGCGATATATGAATGTATACGTCGTGAAATTCTAACTACACTGAATTTTCTATCAAGCGCAACAAATATTAAACCCTGCCCAAATATATTGAAACAGAAAAATGTATCAGAAATTATGAGCCAATTGCATGCGGCCAATTCTACAAGAGCTGAAAAGCAGAAAATGCTAATAGACCGAATTTGATTGTTTAATTATGTCGTTAATAATACAATCATGAGTGCCATCGCGTTGCGAAAAAAGAAAAGAATATTTAGCAATTTCCGGTAGCTGTACCGAATCGCTTATGCCATGCTGATAAATTCAACATAATTTAATTTAGTTCTTACGCCGTGCTAACGACAACAACAGTATAACAGCATGGGCACGCCGCCACTGCCTTCCGAGCCACATTATTTTCCACTTTGCCTATCGAGTTTTCATAAGATGCTCTTAGTTGTCGGCGCTAAAAATGAAAATGGGCATAAATGTTCGTTAGCATTGACAAAATGTTTTGGCATGAACATGCAGCCATATCGATATCCTTGATCTAAATTGTGCACAACCGCCAGCGATCAATAAAAACAAATATAGTTGAACAAGTTTATATCGCATTCCGTCGGTGTTGCAGACTAGACGAAGGAGCCGTTGCCATTGGCCAACATTAGCCGTTTATCGCCGCAAGCGTTTCGTGTCAATGTGTTTGTCATGACAATGTAACTCTATTATGCAATTAACAAGTTCTAAAAGTAATTTTAATAAACAATTGTGTAAATAATTGTTAGTCGTATTGTAGTCTTTTTAAATTGTAGCCAGCCGTGTCAGGCCCCTGCATACATACATACATAGGAACTTTTGGCTGCAACTGCACATTTGGTGGCTTTCCGTGTTGCAAGCCATGTCAGGCCATTTTGCGCACAGTTTGCATATTCTTTTAATTTCGCTATTAAATATTTAATGAGCTACGCCAGTGCAAAGGGACAGGGTCGGCACAATTTGAGCTCTTCTTGTTGGTGGTGGCTTCACTGCGACACACTCATTACGCAAAAGTTGTGAATAATTATGGCAAGTGGAAGCGGGAAAGTTGCTGCTGCTGCTGCTGTTGCAGTTGCTGTCTCAGCGACAATGTGGTGTGGTCTATGGGGCTGGGGGATTGTCCTATAAGTACTGCCATAGAGGACACAGACTGCAAGTCTAATTGCATGCTTTTTAAAGTAAGCTTCCATGACCTGACAGCTCTTGTTTCTTCGGTTCTGCCTGCTCTTCATACAGACTTCTCGTGCCAGACATACTGCACAGTGCTGCACCGTGCATTTGACAACAAATCTTTATTGCCTTGTAGTTTGCGCAACGTCCTGCCTGCGCCCAGCACCGTGCTAACAATGATGAAAAATGCCGTAATATTAAGAGAAGACACTGCTTATTATATTCCATTGAAATTGTATTCTTTTCTTGCCAGTTTTCAACGAGCTGCCGCCTTCTCTATGCAAAATCGCTCAGGATACTGCCAATGTCCTTGATGGTCTTTTTGTATGCGTATTGTAAATTTGACTGGGACAAGCATAAGCCAGACACAACTGTGGGACAGCTTGAACTTCCCTCTTTTTCTTATCTGTCATTATAACCTTATTACCTGTAGCACAAACTCAAGTAAACTCTTGGTCATCATGTTTATCTCAAGTTTCTAACATGCAATGTAAATGCTTACATTATTGATAGTAAGATAATAAGAGTTATCAGTTTTAAAGCCGAAGGACTTTTCCCTTTAAGGTAAATTGAAATACTTAATCGCTGCACTTGCAGCTGTGCTTGAAAGTCACTTTTTTTTGCAGTAAACCCTTGGCTCACCTTTACATTTAGATCTCTAATGCACCGTGGCTACGCTCGACAATGTGCAATGGTCTCGAAAATTGAACGTCAATTTTCGACTCATTTCACGGAACACTTGAATTTGTTTGCTGGAAATCGCTGAGCCAGGAACAGGCAAACTGCGCGAAAACTTCTTGTGGTAGCTTATTTGTGCGCTTTTTGTGTTGTCTAATCGGAAAACTTGCTCTTTTGACGGCGTCGACGACAAGTCGCGGCCTAGTGGGGTCCTTTTCCGCAGCTTTTCCAGTCACCAACTGAAGTATGCAATAGACAAATGGAGACAATTACAAACCGTTAAAAGGATATATGCAATAGGTGTGCTTGATCACAATTAAGATATAAGCCAATAGTAAAGCTTTATTGCTCAACAACTAACCCACGAATACCAAACATGTACTTCAACTCCATTTAGCGAAGACTGTGGTGAAACTTTCTAATTGCGTGCCTTATGAGACCGCAATGTGCCATACACTCTAATTGTGAATCTCGAATCGAACCGAATGCCAGCGTTCTAAAAGTGTACTTAAAGCGTGTCAATTGCACTGCAAGGGTCTTCACTGCGTCGTCCTCAATGGAGCATATTGAGTGGTCAGCGTAGGTTGCAATTTCTGAATCGCTCAAGTTGTTACTGTTTCTGCGGTAGATTTTCCATTAAATCGAATCGCTCCGTCTCTCAAATTGGCTTTGCGGTTATGTCGGTGGCTACTGGACTGGCATGTACTTCACATACGAAGAGAATGAAATGGCCTTGCTCTTGTGGTTTCCACCGAATACTAGACTCTTTCCGATTGTTAGTTGCAGATACACTTAAAAGTGTGCTTAGGACATATTGGTGATGGAAAATATAATGTTTTTTAAGCACAACAAATTTATTGAGTAGCCAAATAAACTGAAAACAAATGCCTTGATTTATTTGTGGCAGTTGAGTCGGACGGTGGGTGTCTTGCACCCTTATCACAGCGTTCGTAGCAATGGGCAACGTAAAAAATGTGTTGGTTTAGCAAAAAGATTGGTGTTACATATATGTCGCAAACGTTGATGATTGTAGGAAGCGACATGTTCGTCCTGCCTATCCTACCGACAGCAGATGCTTCAAAAAATAGGCTATCAATCAATTGAATGATGATTTAGGTGTCGTTGCAGGTAAGCACCATCAAACCTTGATAACTGCTTTCACGTAATGGGGATAATATTTTAGAGAAGCTTACAAACTTATCTTTACCTACCTTATCTTGAAATTAAAATATTTTGTTACACAATTTACTTATTTTCTTTAGTTTTGACATCAGTTTCATCACGATTTTGGACAGATTATTTCAACAGTATTCCTACCAACGTTTTCCTTCCCAAGTTCCCCACACACACAAACAGACGGCCAACCTAAGTACAGTTTGTGTTAGTTCGTCGCACGTTTTTGAACCTATTTGTATAGGTATGAAATGACATTTTAATGCCTCGTTATATTTTCATTATTGCTACTGTTTGTGTTGTCATTGTTGTTGTGTGCTCGGCATTACAATCGCTCTTACATTGGGTGCCTTGTGCGCTGTAGTAACATGTAAAATCCATTTATTTTGACATAAAGCACATAAATCTATATTTGATCCATTCCATTATTTTGCTTAACGCTTACCCGCAGACACACAAAGAGGTGTAAAGTCATTTCCTTGGCTTCACAGGAGCTCCTCAATTTTTCTTCGCGAACTCGAACTTGTGCTCGAATTCTAAATACTCTTTGCACATCCAATACCAAAAATGGTTTTATCAAATAATGATATATAATCGCATAATATCTCTTACACAAGCGGATGTTGATTTGCAACAAAACTTGCACTTCTGCAGTTGTTATGAGGCATGTCCCGACACGAGATGCACGAAATGGTAACAAGTTAGTAGTTCCTTAGCATCAAACTGTTTCTGCTTGGCTTGTTCTTTGATGATTAATTATATGGTTTTTGTTCTTGAGCTGAAAATTCGATTGTGTTTGTACACATATGTGAATGTAAGTTCAGTCGTATTTCAAAATCACTGACATTGGCTGCACATACATACTTGTATGTATGTAAATGGGGCTACATAACACACAGAAACGTTTACTTACACACATACTACTTACCAGTACAAGTAATTGCAATTGCAATTGCTATTGTTTGTTGCAATGCAATAATGCGCTCTCAAAGGCGAATGTACACCCAAACAAACATACAAACAATATAGTAAGTGCGTTAGCCTGCTGTTCGTTTGTGTTGGTGTCATTTGCAATGAAATGCACAGCAAGCGTTTATTGCATTTGACATTGTTTCAAAAGTTAAACTGTCTGTGGCCACATCAACTTGTAACTTGCTTTCTATTTATGTATACATATGTAAGCATTTGAGTGCGATTATGCATGTGTGCATACTTTATTAATTTCAATTCGAGTTAAATTATTACTTATTTGTCCCATAATCTTAAACATTGTTCAACTGTTCGTCGGCACTGAGCAGTGGTGTTTATGCCAAAGACATAACAACTTTGCTTAACTTTCCTTGACGCAAATCAAGCAATCTTTGCCATAAACATTAAATCATACTATTATTATCTCTAAGGAACAACATAAATTTTCTATTTCTAAAAATTTAAAGTCAAACAAAATTTAAAGTATTCAACTTATTTTAGGCATGGCAACGAAGAATCTTTTAACTACCTCAACAAAAAGTAATTTGCAACCCCCGAAAACGAAGATGGCAAACAAGAAACGGAAGCACCAGCTCAAATCTACCAGCTCAGCAAAACGTCAAGAAATGCCATTGTCTCAGCGCGTGTGGCGTAAAACAATCGTGCGGACAAAGCCTAAGCCAAAGATAGTCGTCCCCAGACTATTTCGAATTGATCAACTAACCGGGCTACCGTTTGACTACGAGCGCACGGTGTCAAGGATAATGCACTATGTGAATCCGCTCACTTCACAATGTCTCTGTCCCGAACAACTGAAGGAAAGTATGCTTACCAGCACGTTGGCCAGCTTTTTGGAAAACTGTAACTGCAATCGATGTCCGCAGTACATAAATCAGCAGATCTATTCGATTTTAAAAAGTCATCGATTGAATACTGCAAAAATGGATCCGCACAATGACTTCGAGGTATTAAGCCAGTTTCACGGTGCCGGGTGAGTGACTTTGATTGTGAATTTGTTGTTTTCTTGTCTAATGCGTCTTCCTCAGCAAACGTAGGCCAGTTATGTCAGAGCCACGAGCTCTTACAAATGAAAGCAAATTAAATAGCAAAAACCTTACAAAGTATAGCAAGCATCCTCAAGCTTATTGCTGAATTGACGGACAGCTTTAGTTTTATATAATAATTGTATACATTTTTATTTATAAATTATTACAAGTGGATGGACATAAAATATGTTATCCTTGTTCTTATTTTATAGTTAAAGTTTCACTCAGCGCCTTGGTCAGCCTTGTTGGGGATGCGCTTCATTCCCATTTTGGTTAAGTGCTGAGGGTAACTTTCTCTCTTCTTTTACGGGCGCATCTCCCAAAGGAGCACCAGCTAAAAAGCCAGCTGCGACGCATTGATGTCAATGATTGTGACAAGTGCACTTGCTCTGCTTTGGCGTAGTCCCAGGCTTTAGTTGAGGCTGGGTGGCAGCGGAGGCGTGGTTAGGATGGGCGAGCGGGCCACTTGAGCTGAGTTGACAGGCAATTCCAAAGAGCGCGCATTTAACATTGTCTGAACAAGTGCCATTGTAGAGCACTTGAGCGATTCCGCAATGCCAATATATCTGCCACTAACTACACTGCACAGATCGGCTCTCGATCTGGTTGGCAAGGGGTGGGCGATGTGCGTTGTGCGTGTGCCAACTCGGTTAAGCATCAGGCAAATATGCCAAGTGCCGCCAGCCAACATTTTCTGTTCACTAATTTGAATAGCAGCCCGTCTACCGACGCGTCGCGACGCCGCTTTTCGCCATTTTAACGAAAAGCTCATCACTTTTCAAATCATTTTCAACATCTTTCATGCGAATCGAGGCAGTGCCATGTAATCAGGGTAGCCCACTTTTACAAACAAAGTGAATCTACATGGGAATATAATAAATGGTTACCATTGAAAGGGCTTGCCGGTTTGACTTCCAGAATTGAACCGCATTTATATTTGGATACAGTTCAAAGTTATTTTCGACTTTCAGTTTTTTGTCCAGCCATATTTACGACCAATTAAACACAAATCTCTATTCGACTGCTTGAAGTAGGCAAGGCCGGAAAGAAAAGTTTTTGAGTGCCTAAATATATGTAAGGGTGAGCCCCCTCCGGCCTTGTTGGCCTCTAGTCCGTTGAGTATTGATTGAATTATTTTCTTGGAATTCTTTTAGCCGCATTAAAATTAGTGAACCAAGAGTTGCTGTTGTGATTTTCAAAGTTTTTTTCTAAGAATGAAGAACACATAATAAAATGTACAATTTTTACTCGGCATAAGGTCGAAACTAATGCTCATACTTCAACAACACGAGCTTCCTTTTCGCATCAATTTATCTTTTTTCGATACTATGGTTTATTTATATAGCTGGAACTGACATTCTAATATATATTTCCGAACTGCAAATACTCTGTGTTAAACACTTCAATTAACTCACTCATTTGGCTCTGATTTAGGTCTGTTTATCAATTGACGTGTTTATCATGCTCTTTTGTTTACTAGAGTTCGTCTTAGGCAACGGCAGCTGTAATACTTTGACTGCCACTTGAATTGTTTCGCTTCTTGACTGACGCAAGCGATTCAGTTTTTGGCTGCTCTTCCGGTGTCATGGCACCAGCGTAATGACTATATAAACAAAACAACAGTGAGCCATGGTACTAGCAGAAACGGTAATCGCATCAACTCTTCCAGCACCTCAGCTCCTCATCATTTTCAGCATTGTGCTGTTGTCATCAGTATCCTGCCCTTCCATAACAAATATCATACACCAAACCCCAGGCTTGAGGGTCAGCCCATAGTGGTTTGACTGTTGTTGTCACTGCTGCTGCTATCGATGCTGCTTTTGACGTGCGACAATATTGAGATATCGTCTCAAGTGTAAATTGTTATTGACACTTTGCGTAGCGTGAGCTTTAGACGCCCGGACATTCAGCAGCAGTATTATCAACGTCAATTCCATACAATTCTTCGTCAACTCCAACATCCGGGGAATTCATCTACCCTAACAGCAATTTGACCCTCTGCCGAAGCTGTTGCGTTTTTGTTAGAAAAATGTTCCTTAGTTTGTGCATGCGCTCGGCACCTACCTAGACAGTTCTATTCCATTAGCTTATTGCTCTCATTATGATTCTGGCTCTAAAAAACAAGAAAAGTCAAGGCAATTGTTATATGACTTTAAATAAGTAAATGAGTGTGATTGACGGGTGCCAATATTATCATTGTCTACATAGAAGCTATTTATATATGTGTAGGTGCCGAGCATAAGCTGTCAAGTTCGTTGAGCCAGTCAAAGTCCGTTGGAGCTTTTGTCGGAGCCAAACCGCTATCACCGCGGCGAGCCAGTGAAGTGTAATGTTTTACTTCTGTTTTTGGCCTTCTGGTTAGAAAAAGTTGGCGAGGCATTGAGGCAGTGGCGAACATTTGGTTCGTTATTCATTAGTTGGTTTCCGTTTCCGCTTCATTCAATTCTCCTGATGCCTTTACTGCGACTGACTTAATGCCATTGATGTGTCGCTTGCTCTGAATGCTTGACTTCGTACTATATTGCTGTTCCTTCTTGTTTGTTTATTTTCATAAGCCAGGCGGCCCAATACAATTTTAGTCCTAACCTCCTTGGCACGGACCACTTCTTTTTCGATTCGCCAGCCCTACTCACTCTATTTCGCAATTCATTTTCAATTTATCTTGCCTAATATCTACATGCTTTTAGGTTTCGACTTATTTTGCCTGCTAGCTCGTAACTGGCGGGGCTGGTGGACGGCAACTGAATTGGCATGATGTTACTTCTTCTGGCTCTATTTTAGACTCTATAAGTCTGTGTTACTGTGTAGGTTTAAGTCGGGCATTGACTTAGGCAGACAGCCAAAGTGACATTCTGTGGTTTTGTCCGGAATACACATGTGTATAACGTTTTGCGTATTTTATCCTGGTCTATTCCCTTTAGTTCATCGATTTTTCGCGCGTTACTTAAACTTTAATAACTTGTTATGATAGCTTGAAATAAGCGGGCATTGAATAGTCTTAGGTGAGTATTATCTCGTCCTTGCAAAAATTTGCTCAAACAAATTTTATTCTAGATGATTTTGATTCTCATTTTCTTGATGATGTTTGAGCTGTGTGTTGGCTCACCATTTTAATATCAATCCAGTTCACTAACCGACAGATAGACAACTTAAGCTCGCATTCATCTGATTTAATAATGTTAAAAGCCACCCGAAACATCAGCAGCCACAACAAAAAGCTTGACACTTTGCCATGCAACGATGTCGTTGAAGGTACAACAGTTTAAAATTTAAACAAGTTGCTGGCTATACTTTTGTAAAAGCTTCCACTTTTGGTAGTCTGTCGTCTGTCGGCCCTGGCATCCAACAAGGGGGGTGTAATATTGCTGACAAAGACACTCAGATGTACGAAAACAAAAGCCTTTGTAGGGAGAGAGAGAATAGGTCAATAGTCATTCATTAACATGGAGGCCAAGGAAAGCGTCTGCCAGTCCGCCTGTCAGACAGCTGGTTGTTCAGTTGTACGGATTATTCACTGCTTTTAGGACACAGAATAACTGCCCGACGTTGGCACAGCACCACCATACTCTGGCAAGTGCAAAGTGCTTAATTCTTTTTTTTCTTTTTGTATTTTTGGCAGTGCAAAATAATATTGTTTCCGACTTTTTGTTGCAACTTCTTTTTGCATTGACGGGGTCTGTTTTTCTATATTTTGCGACCATGCCAAAAATACTTTGCCAATACTTTCACTTGTATATGTATGTATGTGTGTATTATATATATATATTTTTTTATGTATGCAAGCGTAAATACGTTCTATGTTTGTCTCTCGCCCGGTTGGACATGTGTACGAGGACTGCCAAGGCGAGCGATGGTGAAAAATCTGCAGATTATTGTGCCTGTCATGACCAGCGCTGTGCAGATTCAATACCATGCCAAATTTCGCACTCGAATGCAGAACATTTTTTTTTTGTTTTTCGTTTATCTATTTCATGTTTTTCTTTTGAAGTTCTTTTTTGTTTGTTATTTTTTTTACATCAGTTTTGTGTGACGCGTTTCGGGCATGTTTGGTAGACAACCATTCAATCGGTTCATGTCAAGTTCAAAGTAATAATTTACGCATTTATAGCTAAACTTATTAAAAGGTGTGGCATCCACAATAGTTTAACTTTGCTTGAGTGTCATGTCATTTATGTTCGTCTAATTATTGGAAAGTTGCTGAGGTTTTCACTGTTTTTCGAGCATGTCTAGTTTTTTCGGCTGTGAATATGGATTAGACTTAACTTCTCCAATTCCTATTTGTACAAATGTGTTGCTTTTTTTTGCGTATGTATGTGGATCACGTAGTCATGTGACTAATGCGAAACGCAAATCAACTTTGCTCGGACTGTCCAAACAAGTAGGTGTGACAGTTTGTACCATGTTTGCAAACAACTTGTGTGACAGCTGAGTTAAGTATGTGTGTGTGTGTGTGTATTTAAGTATCAATAACAGTATCGATTAATATGCGACATAAAATTAGATTTCACAAGTAAATAGGATCTGATAAGTATTTGCAAGACAGAAATTTATCTTTATTCTCTCAATAATAAGCAATATTGGTATAAATAATGTTGTGTGCGTTGAAATTTAAGTTTAGCTCAGTTGTTACATCCTTTCTTGTTCGTAGGGGATTTGCCCAGCTTAACTCGGCTGACTTGACTGCGTGCAACTTTGTTGGTATCGGTGGAAGAGGTCCGCTTGCTTTTGTTATATATATTTTTCCTTGGACCGTATACTATTTCAATGTTGTTAAATTCTCGCCTTCCGTCCTTTTTTGGTATGTCTGTGTGCCTTGCTTCCTCCACGTTTCTACGTATCTATGCGTGCACACTTGGCGTCTTTTGTTCCGTCTGTAATAGAATTATTTGTATCAAATTGTGGCGACCAATAAATGAATTTGGAGCAGATCTCTCAACATCATTGCTGCCACTACGTAGTAAGTCTAGCGCAGCAGCAACACTAACACAATTGAAAACTTACCGAATGACGCTTTATTCTCACTGCACAGCGCCACAAATTAAATTAAAAGTTTCGGATGGATTTCGTTTTTGCTTCAAACCTTGTATTTGCTTTTAATGTAGCTATTTTGGAGTTCTTCTTCTCTTGCCTTCCTTTGATGTTGCTGTTGTTGTTGTTGTGTTAAATGCGCTTATCTGGACCGCAAACAGTTTTGCCTTTATTGAGTTTTCGACTGATTTAAGAAATTCTTTGCATAACTTGAATGCGCGTATTTTAATGCCATTGTTTTGGTGATAAATATGAGTTAAAGTGCAGGTGCTTTGCAATTTGTCAGAATCTCTCTCAATCCGCTCCACGGATTTCAACACAAGCAGCGCTGACAGTTGACGCCAGGCATGTCGCAAAAATCATTTTTGAGCTGCCATTGCAAGCAGCGATAGCAGCACTGGGGAGTGTGTCGTCGGTATGCACTTGCTGACTGCTGACAAAGATAGATGGCCGCGTCTCTGGCGCAATCAGCGGGTGCATTATAAACAAGAAAGATCGCAATATTCAAGCACTCGACTAGCAGATACCCTGCCCAAATTTGACATAGCTTAAAAGATAGATTTTACTCTTCTTTTTCTTTTCCTTTTATTGAGCATGTCACAGTTTTCTATCGATTGAGTCACAACGATTTGTTTCAGCACTCGGAATCGTGCAGAGCATTGATTGCTTTAAGTGCTTTAATCAACCCGAATGCAGCATTTGGAAATGCCTTCTTCTCTTTTCAACCAATCCGAAATGAGCTTCGAAAATGCCAAATAAGTTTGGATTTTTGATAAACTCTCGGCTTTTATTCGCGGCTTTCGGTGTCTGTGCACCAAGTCGTCCGTTAAGTGCATTTCAAAGTTTTATGCTGTCGTAACTGTTTCCGATTCTGCTTTACCAAAGCAACCACAGCGCAGATATAGTGCAGCAACCGTCAACGCGTTTTTGACATAAGTTTTTTGTGGTTAACAAACTTAAGTCAATTTACTTAAGTGCAAGTTGGAGTTTATAATCTATAAAATAAAGGACACTCTCCGTGCATTTTAATTATGTTCGTCGCTACTTCGACATTAAAAGAAAATAAACGCATTCCTGTCTAGCATCAAATGCCAGCGTTTCAATAAATGTGGCCTATCGAACGGCTTATTTTAGAATGGGCCGAACAGGCGCATTTCTCCAAGTCCCACAGAAACATAAGCTTTGAGTAGGGTTGCTAAGTTTGGAGCTTGGGCAGATGCATTGGTAAACTGTCATACTCTTGTCAGAACAGCAAAAAGGTAAATGGGTCTAACGAAACGAATTATTGTTTATTGTGGAACCATAAAATCAATGAGTCTGCATTTGCACAGGTTTTAAAAGTGAAAAGCGTCTACGATGCTCATTCAGACGGAAGCCACCATTCGGTCCTTGTCAATGGTAAACTTGGTTGGCCAGCCTTGGCACCGCAATCGGCGACATTTTGAACAGTAAGTAGGCCATGCTGGACTTTTACAAAAGTCTTAATTCGAGAAAATGTCCAGAAGCCACCGAATTCGAAACCACAAACGGGTAAAGGAAACAGTTTATAAATGGGCCAAGATAATGTTCCATCTGTCATTAGATACATTTGTTAACAAGCATTCAAGTTACTGCATGGCGTTTGTTGGGGATACATCAAAAATTCACAACGGCAACAATTCAAGTCAGCTTTTCGCTATCCTTATATTTACATTTATGTGTTTTTTTCTCTTCCTTGTTTTTTGGCGGGATTTTGAGTACTTGAGTGACAGAGTAGGGCGCTTATCCGGTTTACCATCACTTATTAGCATACTGACTTGCTAAATGAATTCGGTCAACCCATCTTTTCAATTTTTAAGTGGTTTGCTTTTTGAAATCAGTTGCAGCTTTATGGGTCAAGGATAAAGTACGAAAAAGTACTTAATAGAAAAGCCGTGGTTATAATTCGATATAAATATCGATAAAATGATTCAGAAAATCCCTGAAGTCAATAATTCAACATTGGATGTTTGTGTTGGGCTTCTCTAGTCACAGTTTGTAAGCTGTATGAAATAATTGGTTAACGTGAATTTAATAGTTTGCAACACTTGAGCTATTTTACAACGAATCTTATGCCGTAAAATACATTGAAGGGTTTTTGTGCTTAATCCAAATCAGCCATAGCATAAGTGTGCACGTTTCAAAGCGCATAATGACTAAACCGGTCATGGATACGGAAATTGAACTGCACAAAGGCAGAGTAAAGGAAGCAATTTTCCCAATGACTGAATTTGCACAAAATACTGTTAGATATAAACAAGACACTTGCCAACTATCGTTTGTCGTTGAGGCAGAAAAGGTAAAAACGATAGTAGATTTTCCCACAAGATACACTGTTGTAAGGTGTCAATTGAAATGAAATGGGAATGTTGTTGGTCACCAGGCGCCAATCACTTACTAAGGAAACATCTTGTGAAAATGATAAGATTGATTTGAGAAAGGATTTAAAATCCATAAAGCCATAAGTGGCAGGGCGGAAACAAAACAGTCGCAAAATATTTCAAGTGCAATTCAAAAGAGATTTGTTTAATGGCTAAAGCATTAAACAGAGAAATGACTTCTGGCTGCAGCCAAACAAAAAGGACCAAGTATCGCCCCACTTTCAGTTGTTTCGTTGGCACTATAACTTTGAGATCTGTGTTTATCCGTTTGCTACATACGTTTGACTAAGCCCGGAAGGAACAACGCTGCGGAAAACTTAACTCGAATTTGATGTTGCCAAGCAGCTGTTAATGCTGCATGATTTATATGAAGACTGCCAACGGCAGACCCCAGTGGTCAGCTAGCTAGCTGGCAGCTCATTGTATGGCACTTCATTTACCTAACCAACAAATGCATGCAAACAAATTTTGTGCACACTTGAAGAAAAACATTGCAATGAATTGAAGTACAACCCCGAAAAATGACAATTATGTCTTAGTTTCATTTTGGCAGTGCAAAAGGCGATGGCGTTTCTATACGGCTTGGCGGCCATCAATGTGGTGAATGCACTTCCGTTTCCGTTGGTTGCTCTTTGTTAAATTTATGTCACAACGAATTTGCATCACGCTATCCCCGAGTTGAGTTTATTATTATTATTATATGGCAGTCTATGCGGCTGTTTGCATTTTGCTGGCTCAGGCGCGTTCGATGTCCTTATGCCATTGTCTGCTTCGGTTTGGATATCATCTTGCCTTGGCTTTCATGCCGTGACTTGCACTGGTGTGTTGCCCTGTGTAAAATGATTTGTGTGGCCGAATTCAGTTGTTTTTTGCGCATCGGCCACGTCTTTTGACGACCTGCAGAACATAAATCAATACTCAACCATCTGTTTGCCTTACACACATTTCAACGCACACTTATTGGAAAATGTTCAGGCGCAACCGTTGACCTGATCCCCGTATTCGTTCATTGGCACGTATGTATGCGTTTGTGTGTGGTAATATATAGAAACAAACAATTAGAACAGTTGTACGACAACAGTGCCTTTGCATACAACGTAACAGTTGCCATCAAATGTCGCACAACATGTGAGCACCTCACAGATAAGGATATCTGGCCAATGCTGAATGATTATAATCCATAACTTAATATGCTTTTGAACTACTTGATAGAATTCACATTTGTATGAAAAGTCAATTTGTCTTTTGCATTGCCTATGGCATTGTTCTGTTAATTTTGTAGCTAAGACAAAGTTTAACATTTATTTAGAAGCAGTCATCCTGCTTTTAATTTTATCAAGTCGCTTTAAATGCAAGGATCGCTGTAAGGCGCTCAGCATTTAATTCGAAAGATTTTTTCGCCTGCAGGACAAAAGAACGAACCACTTTGCAAAATTGTTTTTCAAGGAAAATAATTGGAACATAAATTCGTTTGTCCTCATTTTTGTTTAACGGTGCCAGCAACCCACAGCATCAGCCAGCCCCCTTTACCTTTCATTGCCTGAACTGCTGAAGGTAAGCTGCAACGAAGCTTGTAGATTTGCAGCAGTTGTAGTAAATCTGCTGAAGTACAAAAAAAAACTGTGTCAACAGCACAGCCCAGGAGGAGTAAAGGATATCAATTTGTAAAAAGGGAAACTGGGATCAAAAACGCAGTCAAGAAAGACGCAGTGGCAAAGAACGAAAAAATAATTTAGAATACTAAAAACGCTTATGGCATTTATAGTTGTATTATTGTTATGCCGTTGCTTTGCTTGCCAGTTGACTGGCAGTTTTTATGCCCGTTGTTTTGTTTTGTTCCATTTCAATTCAAACATTTAACTATGCCAAACACTTGCATTTGACCACCATAAGGAAAGCTGTGACATTATGCTTTTGTATGCACATATGTATACCAACAGCCAGCAGCAACAGTTAAAGTTACCAACCTCCCTACCCCCCGCCCAACCCAAATACACCCACATGAAATGTGGCACAAAGGCGATAGGGGCCCCAACCACGACGAAGCGCGCATCGCTGCGGGACCATTTTGCACCCAGCAGTGTGGCAACAATTAACGTTCAGTTTTTTTTACGTATGCATCTATTGGAAATATGTTATCTTAAAAGCGTACACAAAGCTTTCTCGTTTGCATAATGTATTAGTTAAAAACAATATGAAATATGCAAACAAAAAACCCGAAATCAAATATTCAAATATACATCAATTATATATATTTGCATACATATTCAAGTATTTGAATATTTTACTTTTGAAATTAATGTTGCACATTGTATGTAAATGGATACGCAAAAGAAATGCATATTCGCATATTATTATTGTACTGTATTTTAAATAATTAAATGGGGAATTCTTTTTACTAAAAATAAATGTGCTCCACAGGGACTTTTAAGGCTGCCTGATAGCTCGGCTATCCTTTTGTGCTGTGTTTTTTTTTTTTATCACACCAAATGGAATACAAGCTTTCATAATGCACAACTCCTGTGAAACCCGATAGGGCAAAAGAAATGTATTGAATCCGTTTCAGAATCACACAAGAAGAAATTGTGATGCATGTATGCTGTGCAGACATAATAGACGCTTGAAACCGTAGTAATGTACAGTACAACAACTAAAGTAACTCAACTTCCTTTGCCTCCATGATTGAGTAACTTAATAAAGAAACTTTTGCCAACACTCTTCACACACTATTTGGCTCAGTGCATGCACAACTCTGCAGTTCGCTGGAGGCGCGAATACAACTTATGTGTAGTGGCAAAATATCACGCGAATTCTCATGTGTACGCCCAGGGATGCATACACAAACGCACTTTCCATTCGCCCCTGCGCCGCTTATGACAGTCTGGTTTTCGAAGCATACTTTGCAGAGCTCAGATACCACATAAAGTTTTGCTCAACTCAAAGTACGCAATTCAATCAGAATTAAATGAAAATCACACGCTACCAACTTGCAAGTAAACCAAAAAGGGTCTAAATTATAGACATACCCTTTAATAAGTTGCCTTTGGTCATCAAAGGTGTTAAATACGTACGAAATTATAATCTTACTGACGAAGGTTGGCAGACGGGTGTGGTGGGGTATCCAAAAAGAGAGGGGACGAGCCCAATAACAACGTTGCGGAGTTTAGCTATTTTGTAAGCCGAACTAAATGAAATATCACATCCTGCAAAGAAATAAAAATCAACTTCAATAAAAAAAACACATAAGAAAAAAGCAGGAAGCAGCCAGAGATGATGAAACAGGAAGTAAAACACGCACATATACATACAGACAAACGTATACGCTAGAAGAATACAGCGAGAAACGCTCGCAGCGTCAAAAGACAATGACGATGCAGGTTCCTCAAGTCAAGGGGGAATGAAGGTAGTATAAGGTTGTGCTGCCATCATTTGTATACAGGAGCTGAGCAAATAAAAAAAAAATAACACATACACAAGCAAAAAAGCTGAGCTGCTGGCTGGACGGCATCAAAACGTGACGCAAAAAAAAATGTATGTAAAAGTAAAATATAATAGCTATGCAGTATTCCCTGCGCAAAGCAGTCTTGGACTTGTGCGATAATTTTTTATTTGTATGCCTACCCGTGAGTTTTCGACTAACAGCCTCAAAGTGCCTAAAACAAAGACAGACACGGTCGCCTCAAGACCCAATGACACAATGAGCTGAAGACGACACACACATATTTGGCCCCCCACCTCCCCCCCAAAAAAAAACACAGTCGCCGTCAAGCAGCGCGTTATCCTTTGTGTAATTTTTGGTTTAATGAGGCAGCATTCGACTCTCTCTCTCTCGTCCCACACAACCGCTGCCAGTAATCGCCAGCAGTGTCAACCGACAAGCTTTTAACGATGCAGCCATTTTTTTCACTCATACATTTTTATGGCGCGGCGAGCATTAAGTAAAAATTTGTGTTAAATATTTTATTGTTTTTATGGCCACATGAACACCTTAATTTTGATGTTTGCGTATGCTTCTAAAGCAAACAAAAGTCATCTGAAGACAGTCAACAAAGCTCGATAACATTTGATTTTCGCCTGTTGTGCGTGCGCTCATTAAGAGTTTCGAACCAGTTTCAGATCGGATGCCAAGGGCCTTAATGTGGTACATGATTGTTTCGCCACTCTTCCGATTGCCAATGCCGCTGCTCTATTACGGGTTTAACTTTAACCTATATGGTGTATAGGTGTTTGTGGTGGGCGAGAGGAAGTGTGGAATAGATTCTGGGTTGCCTATTAATTACTCATTGCCTGTTGTTAGCTTTGTTGCCGTGTCCAATTAAAAAGGACAAGGTAATTACTAACTACACCAACAGCTCGCAAACTCGTGAGCATTGTGCAAAAACCGACAAATTGTGCCTTTCACAAGCAAAACAACATCATTTTAATTTGACGTTGAAGTGCTCGTCCTTTGATAGTCTATATAAACTGAAAATCTCGAGACTCGATCGAAAATCTTGCATTAATTAAGTACATAGTCGACATAGCATAAATTATTTAAAAAAAAGTGGATAGGTTTATGGCATTTTAGGTCGGTGAATTTGCAAAATTTATTGCAGCTAAAATCCACTCAAACATATTGCATAAATCAGGCTGCACAAGTCAACATATATATTCACTTGAATCAAGCATAAATAAGTTTCCTTAGCCATAGACTCACCTCCAGCCAACGGCGAACGGCAAACGGGCTAACGGATTTCGTCTACATGTAAACCAAATGAAATTCAGCGAAAACGAATCATTTTGGCCAACTGCTGGCTGGAGTTAGGCAGTTACCCCAAATTGTTCGACGAGTATATTGGAGTCATGATTTTTAGCAGAGTGCAACGCAAAGAGAGGCATCTCTCGAAGGCGCAGGCGCTAAGTCTCTTGACTTTCCAGCGGTCCTAATACTAGTTCTCATCGCTTGCAAGGGAAATAAATGACGGCGAAAAAACTGGGTTTTCAGTTCTAGCAGCTGCCAGCAATTTAGCGACTCATAGGCCAGGCTAATTGAAATATTACTTCGTAGGTCAGTTTAAGGCAGCCCAAAAGAGCTTTATGACATTGCACCAACGCAAAGCAGGCCCTTAGCTGGGAACACAGGTAGCAATCGGACGGTAGAATGTACAAAAAAATTGCACTTCGCGCTCAAACAATCAACAATTAAAAAACCATTTATCAAACTTAAACGTTGGCAATAAAACAGTCACAAGTTTGAGCGCAATTATCTTTTATTCAAATCGATAGGTAAAACCAAATATGACCCTTGGTTTGAAACACAAGGAAATGATAAATAATTTCGAGTGTGATGGTTTTAACACATTTCCACATCACTGGCCAACTGTTGTCGGCGGGGACCATTCGGCTGCTGCTGTTGTGGCCTACGCGTCGTCGGCCTGTTTTCTGAGCCCCCTTAGCTTGAAAACAAATTTGAAACTATATGAGAGGGAAACGAGTTGGTGCAGAACGAAACATAAAACTGGTTTTTTGGGTCAAAAGCAAAGGGCTAGCCCGCTACTAAGGCCAGACAACAGTGAACTGGCAAACTTGAGATAATTATTCAATGAAGCCAAGATCTGAGAGCTGAGAATAACGACACAAGCAAACAGTCGACAAGCTGTCGCTGCAGCAAGGGCTATGCTAAAGGGTTATCGAGTGGCTGACACACACACACACACTTAGACATAAACATAAACATTATACACCGACTTGACTCGACCGGACAGGTTAGCCGACGAGCGCAGTAAAAGGTGAGCCCACGTTGCCTGCCTGGCTAACGAAACGAGTATCAGAGCACAATAGAAGTATAAGAGTGAATGTTCGAATGCTTGCAATTACCGCGCAGGTTCTCTCACTCTATCTCTCTCTCTCTCTCGTTGCTATTTCTTTTTTCTCCTCTCCATCTATTGTGCTCTCTCTCGTTTGCTCATTTGCTCTCCGGAAGTTGTGGTGGCTGCAATCATCGGGCAGCGCTAGTGCTTTATTCCTGACGCTGTGCTCGGCGCAGATTTAGTACTCAATTGTTGTGCTGCTACGGCGTACGTGAACGCGGACTGTCGAAACACAACGTTCAGTAGTTGTCTGTGAAGTTGTAAGTGCTGTTTGTGTCTGGTTTCTGTGACCGTGTCTGTATGTGCCTGTGCATGTACATATGTGTATGTGTATGTGTCTGCCTTTCTTACATTGTGTGCGCATACTGTGTATACACATGAATGTGTGCGTGTGTTTGTGTGTGCAAAGGAAAATTAGATGGAAAAATCGTAAATTATTTTAATGCGAACGCGTTGATGACATAAAAGCAGAAAGAGCAACTACCCTAAAATGTTCAAATACAAGCACAATAAATGAGCATGTGTGTGTGTGTGTTTTAAAAAGAAAAATATGGAAAAAAAGCATCAATATTTAATATTAACTTCTCGGAGCATTAAAGAAAAATGAAAAACAGGGAGTGATTCTCAAATTCGTAACAGCTATAAAGCTCGTGAGTTTCACGCTCACTGTCAGAGGACCACACCCGCGCGGATGCACAGGTTACAAAAGCAAAAAAGAAGCAAAAAAATACAGCGGCTGTCGAGCTCTAGAGTAAAGCAGAGTCATAACCAGAGCCATGGCCAGAAAAATTCCAGTTTTTGACTGCAACTCAAAGGATCAGACAGAGAGTATTGAGCGAAAGAGTAGGTCGTCTTCGTTGTCGTCGACGTCGTTGTCAATAGCTCGCTCGAATGACTGGAACGCAGGCTGTGCTCAAGTTCTAGCTGCGATGGAAGTTTGTGGGAAATGAGAAACAGAGGCGGGGTAGCTGTCATGCAGGATGTTTGCTATAAATGTAGTTGCGCAAGTGAATATTTCCCGCTATTTTTGAGCGCCCAATGACGTGTGTCGAAAGACTATGCCAAAACCATTCGAAAACAGCATCAGCTGTTTAAAGTTTCAACTTTGCAAATGCGATATTCAAATAATCTGTCATAGAACTATTTTGTATGACAATCGTATGACATTTGGGTGTAATATTTCGCACAATACAAAATACAATCCATTTAATAGTAAAATAACTACCAATATAATACCAAACACTTTGTAAGTTTTTGGTCTGTTTCGGGACACAGAGCACACTGTTGTTTTTTTTTGTGCCTGGAAAACTGGTGCTCAGCCAAGTTTGTGCAGTCAGCAGAGCAAATTTTCCAATAGAGAGCGTCACAGAGCGTCGCAGAGCCAAAAACTGAAACAGAAACGTTAAGGCTGGCTGGTTCAGGCTGCTGTCGCACAAGGTTTAAGGCATTGCCTTTAAATTGGCAACGTTGTGGTCGCGTCGTACAGCTGTGGTTCTGTTAGTTTTAAGGGTAACTGTAGCAAAAGTTTAGATCAAAAAAACCAGAAATTAAGCTGCGAAACAGCAGGTGGAAAGTTGTAAAAGCGGTTCTTCATCGTGGGTATTCTAACAAAACATTACTTCAGCGTGACAATTATATAATGCATTTGAAGACAAAATCGGACGGCATGTCCTGATGACAAAATGATTCACGTGCTTAACAAACGAAGTGTTGTGTGTGTGTGCGTGTGTAATTCTGGTGCAAACAGCAAACAGGGCGTGAAAATGTTGAAAAAGTTATAAACCAATCGGGATTCCTATCAAAACGACTTCCTTTGACCGTATGCGATTACAACATCAATATCGATATCAATATAATTTTCTTTATTTTTACGCCGTATTGATTTTGTTTGATGTGCATAAAACCCTTGTTCGCGTTTCAGTGTGTGTGTAAAAGTTTGTGCTCATACTTGGCCCTCGCGTTTATTTTACTTCTTATGTATTCTTTTTATTCTCAATCCCCCAGTTGCTTCCTTTTTTGTGTTGTAGCCCAACGTAAAAGTAGACGGCAACGGTTTCAAAAAGGCAATGCGAAAGAGTCCGACGACAGCAGCCAGTGCTGGGGGCCTTCATCAAAACGCACACATACAATAGTAGCAAGTGTATACGTAAAGAAAGTGTCATAAATCAAGCGATTATCCTGTAAACAAAGTGTAAAACGCGCTAACAACAACAACAACAGCAACAACATCTAAATAAAGAAACCAACAAGGAGTTTTTAGCTGCTGAAAATGTTTCTAATAAAACGCAAATTTTACTACGCCAAAAGCCAGCAATAACAACAACAGGGACAAAAAACATCAAGAAACGATAGGAAACACCACTCAAAGTGCTTTTTATTACTCTTGAACATTTAATTTGCTGAGTCGGTTTTGGACTTTTTGCTGATTCTCAACAACTGCTGCTCCTTCGCTTGGCGTTTTCGAGAGCTTAAGTCGAAAACAACACACTACATTGGATTGGCTTTGAATACATTGTATAATGCTTGCGCCAGTGAGGTAAGTTATTTGTACACTTTTGATACTTTACGCAGAAAATGTCTTAAGAATTTAACTGCAATTACCGATTAATAACCAATTTTCAACGTCATCAGTTGCAAAGTAAGACATTTATCAACTGTGACAAAAAGAAAAGGGGGGAGCAGCTTAGATTTGATTGCTTCTATGGTTTGGCTTAGGGTTTGCTTTCGACTTCCTGTCTCGGTCGGACCCTGCAGCGCCGACGGGCCTACAACATGTATATCCGTTGTTGGAGACAGAAAATAATACTCAGTTTTTTAGCTTAGACTAGCAACTACAACAGTTGCAAGTAGGAAATTGCAATTTCCATAAACAAAACTGAAGCCACATTTGCGTTTTGCTTCACTTAACTTGCTGCCAATCTAGATACATACAATGTATTTGCAAGCATTTGTTCTGATTGTCACTCCGTCTGATAACACACTTAAAGACGACACAGACATTAGTTATTTTCAATTCTTTTAGACGGAATTTCTATGTTTGTCTCTCGTGTCTTGTAGGGTCTAATGACATTTGTTACAAATTGTTAATAATGATAAATGACTGGTTTTTATCTTTATTTCCACGCTATTTAGTTGTGATTTGCTTTGCTTTTGTTCTTGAGTGCGCACTGTTCGACCCCCTTACTAAAACGGATTATTTTCACACATATAATTCATTCATTCGATACTAACAACAAATGGGCTGCATCTGTGGGGGTTCTTGTCGGTTTGTTGTCGTTTGTTTTTTGAGATCTAAGTATGTGCTCTAAAAAAGTTCACGTTTGAAGAGTTTTATTTTCCTTCAGTAGATTAACAACGCCCCCATTCTGACACCCGCAAGCAACCATTGCGAAGGCCATTTGATATATGTTTTCGTTTTTGAGTTCAATTCAATTTCCATTAGACAGCTGTACACATATGTACCTAAGGATGTCTATATGTATAAATCGATTACGTCTTCATACAAATCGGGAGCTAAAGGTTTTTTTGGTATTTATCAAATTGAGGTCAAATGCTGATGTCGATTAATCGTTTCACATAAATTTCTTAAAACATTGCGTCGTAGGGAACAATAAAAAACAAAACCCAAGTATGACGTCGCTAAACGATATTTTCTCACGAAAGGCAGGCGAGATCATTGACGGCGCTATAGAAGAAAAAAAACCATAAACAAAACAGACGCTCGATAATTCTAAACAAAAAGTAGGCATCGAGCGAGAGTAAAATGAAAATATCATCAACAAGCGGAAAAAACAAAAGCCTCTCAAGCCACAGCTTGTATTCGTCGTAGGGGCGTTCGGAGGGCGACGGAGCGAGCAGCATAAAAAACATAGGCAGTAAGTGACCAGCCAGCTAGCCAGCCAGAGGCAGAGGCAGAGACTGGTCGGTCAGTCGTTCGTTCCGTAGTTCATTGGAATTTCTGTTGAATGTGAAACCAAATGGGAGCGAAATGTAGGAAGCTGGGAATAGAGTCAGGGACTGAACAGAAACTTGAAGAGTACTTTGTATGTATGTATGTGTGTGTGTACACAGAGTAAGGCGTTCTGTTATACAATTATGTGAATGAAGAAAAGTTCAAAACACAAAGTTTTAGAGAGAGTTTCTAGAGTTTGCTTGTGCAAAATAACTAAATAATTGAGAAATTGTGTTCCTGCAGTTGAGTTGACTTGTGACCTAAGTGTTATACTAATCAGCAATACCTTAAGTTTCTATCAAATTTAATACTTGTTTGTATACACACACACAAACTCCATAAAGCGGTTAAATACATACTTACTCTATGGCTGCATGGCGCCCAAAAACTGGCGCGCATAATGACGCGAAGCTTGAGCACAAAACAGACAACCAAAGAAGCCCCAGAGCATATATAGAGTTATTCACCACAATGGTGAACAGCTCGAAATGAAGTTATACAAGTTGAGATCAACGTTTGTAGTAAGTAGTATAAGAGAGTCAATTGAAAAGCTTGACTGCCTCTCTATATGGGGACTAACTTGTTTGTCAGCCTGAGCCTATAACTGAAACTCGAATCTGACATACACACAGAATTTCCTGCATCAGCAGCTGTGCCAATTTAATGACGTCAGGGAAGCGACACGTCGCAGTTTGTTGCATTAACTGCCGTTGCTGCAGCCATAGATCTGCGCACTTGCAGCTAGAGTTGGGAGGGGGGCGTATAATATACAGTTTCCCACATAATTTTGACAGCGGCTTCACGTACACTTTAGCTGCATTGTTTTTACACTCCAATGGCAATGGAGCATAAAAATTGATCCAGTTGTTGGCTTATTTTTATGGCAATACAAGAATCCCTTATGAAAGTTCGCAAAGGATTTTGTTACATAAGGCTTATGTTGCAGTTTCTAATGAACTGTAATCAAATGATGATAAAAGTAAAGCAATTGTTTGACTTTGCCCGTCCACAGACTGCATCGTATGTTGATGGAAATATTACCAAAAATATTTAAGGTTACAAATTTAAAACACTTCACTCGCAAAGAACGGAGCTACTGGTTCGTTCGGTGGCAGTTTGCCTCAACTCTACCTAAACTTTATGACTACGTTTAACTTTTTTTATTTTGTTAACTATGCAGGCTCTTTTAGTTTTTGTTACGACAAAACTTTGAAGTGAAATTTAAACAGGCTTAAAAGCTTCAAGAGCTTTAATAATGTGCAAGGGAGCCACAAATTGAAAGTTGAGTTCAAAAACTACAATGAAATAAGCCAGAAAAAATATATTTATTATAAATGTAATGCATGCCAATATAATTAGAGCTTAGAAAGCTCGTTTTCTCTTCCACAATAGCCACAATAGCTAAACACTCTACCCTAGCATTATGTGCCCTCAACTTTCGTTGCGGAATACCCTCGAACTGGGCGTTTTGAGTACTGCACCAAGACCGGCCTTCCGTGCAAGGGCCAGTTACCGTGGACAGTTTCTTTGTGAACTCGTGCTATAAAGTGTTCGGTGTTCATTATTTCGTAGTACCTATTAAAGTAATTTGCCACATTTGTCGCCGACCATTAGGCGCTATTAAAGCGCAATCAGAACGATTCCAACAGCTTGCGGCTCCGTACCAATACTTGAGAATCAATTTCAACAATGAAAAAGTTGTCAAAGTTGTTGGCGCACGAACCCTTTTTATTAGTTTCTAGATATCGGCAGGACAACACAGGAAAAATCGCACACTAAGAACGCCACAGAAACGACACGATGTCGCAACGGATAGTGTAGGTACACTGTTCGTACAGGTCAACGAACTCTTCGACAGCCGATATTATGAGTATGGCGCGAATTGTGCTGTTGTTGTTTGGCGTGTGTATTACTGTGAGTGGGAGGTTGTGTGTGTGTGTGTGTGTGTGTTAATGGACAAGAAACTGCAAATCAATATCGTGAACAGTGCCGAGACTCTGGTACACTGTTCTAAGTACATATGTATGTACATGGAAATTGTTTTGCAAGATGTGTTTATTTTAAGTGTAGTTAGTTGAGTTTGTTGTGGGAAACGTTAACATTTTTTTTGTTTTAACTCACGTTCAAAAATGAAGAGAACAAAACAAAAACTGTGGAATTGAATTTGCATTCCTGCCCTTGGCTGCCACTTAAAGGCATGGAAATTCATTTTTTGCATAATGGGAAAAGTTTTACACTTCAGCCATGATTTGCTTTTCTTTTGCTCGCAACAATTCATTTATTGCAGCGGGTAAAAGACGGGCCTGTGAAAACGGTAGGGCTGGGATATAAAGGCGCAAAAGGGACCAATGGGCAGGGCAGGGCAGGGAGACATTGCCCCAAGTCGAGTGCCAAACTTTTTGCCTGAGTTTTGTTCGGGAATTCTGCTCTATACTTTGCAGTACAACTTAACTTTCCCGGCTACCTTAACAAGCATCGAAACGGACTAACGGCCATGCTTGCTTAAAAGGCTGGAATCGGAGATGTACCGTTCATAACTCACTTATTTAACATATTACATAATGAATAATATTGGTTTGGAAAAATTAAATCAATAATCTTGAAGCCTTCCGAATTTAGGAAGAATTTTCGTAGTATCATAAAATGTAAATCAACAAAGATTTAAGGCTCACAAAAATATTAGGGTTGGACTAGCCATTCGCTGCGTCCTTTTTATATGTTGCCTGTTCGTTTGTTCATCGTTCATCTTGGCAGCACAAATAACTCCAAAACTTTTGTTATTAATTTATCTTAATCGAAATGCCGCAATTAAGCATGAAACATAAAACTTTTCACTTCCTCTTTGTTAGCGGCAGCGGCAGCTTGCCTTTTTTAATTCTTTCCTTTTTCTTACCATTCTTCACCTCTCTTTCAAGTCTTTGGCTTTTGCCCATTGTGGCACAAAACCACCCACTTACCATCCATCCAACCGCACAATCTTCATCCAACAAAGCAAGTTGATTTCTGAAGTAATTTTGCACTTTCGTTATTTGAGGGAAATATTTTCTAAGAAAAAACATAGGATAACTTTTGGGATTTACAAAAAAAAATGAAGAAAACATTGCTAAGGGAATTTAATTGCTGCAAAGTAAAGCTTTTCGTTGGTAAATTGTAAAAAAAAAATTTGAAATGCATAAATGAACCATGTAATAAAAACACATAAAGAGACAATTTTTGCATCGTCATGTTTAGCGAGCCTCATCAACTGGCTATATAATAATGCCAAGTGAAAAAAGAAATTAAACAATTCATTATGGAATCGTTGGCCCTATATGAAGGCCAACAATGGAGCCATTGCGACGAAAATGTGTGTTGCCTAAGAGCCAATAATAAAAGTGAAAACTAAATGAGAAGCAGCAACCTCTACTGTAAACAATATAAATGAGCAACAGTCACAGATTGGTACCTTACCTTGATGAGGATACATACTACATGAATTGTGCCACCGTCCAAAAGTTGTTGCTTTAGACAGATAAACGGACCGAATGAGTCGCATTAGAAAAACCATATCATTTCCTGACAACGCAGACATCCTCCTCCAACATCCCGCCCACCTTTAGATATCTATGCACAAGCCAATGGGCAGGCAGTCACACGGACTCCATCCCCTCTTCGACCAAATTAAATTTCAAAGCGTGGGGCGGTTGCCAGTCATTAGACCATAACGGCCAGTGAGCCCTGGTCTACATGGTCGACTCAGATATGCTTTGGGCTCCGGTCCGCACAGGAACCCGCAAACATCCTGTTGATGTCAGCAAATTTTATTTATTTGTGGTTCGTGTTGTATTACAACATTTTAGAGCAATTAAAATTGTACAATAGCCCCTGCTTGTCCCGTTTTTCAGCCCCGCTCGTCTCGGCCATCATTGGAACATGGGGCGGGAGCTTATTTGGCTAAATTTTTATTTTTATTTTTGAGATCATTTAGCTTAAGTGCCTTTTTTTTAATGATATATTGACTCTGGCTGCCATCTAACTTTTAACACATTCCAATTTTGCTAATGGCCGCGGTCCAGTAGCCACTGGTTAACCGAAATTCCCCCTAGCGGCATCGCGACATTTTATTACATGAAGTTCTAATATTTGTCTTAATATTCATTATGTTTAGAGCGGGCAGTTTTAAAGGAATTTTCTGTTAATATGCATTTATGTGTTTTGTACGGTTTCAAGTCTCTAAGAAGAAGCTTGGATAATGCATGGTGAGTGATATTATGGTTATTCGCATTGTTGTTTTACTGGCACGCTAACAAGCTTATATGCCCAAGCCTCCACAACACTTAATTCAACTAAAAGGCAAATGCAACGAGCAGCGGGCGACCTATTTCATTAAAGTTTTAAGTCGCACAATGCGGCGTATACAAAAAAAAATGAAAACAGAGCAATACTACTGCTGCATTCCTTGTGACTGTTCTCGCTATTTTTTGGGGCATGCACAAGTACATGCATATATGTATGTATAAGCAAACAAACTCACATATATGACCTCGCCTGCTTCACTTAGTTGGTACACGCCTGCCGCACCACCAACACAATAAGCAAAATTGTAAAATTTTCGCTTTATACTTAAGGGCGTGCCATAACACCCTATACACAGACACACACACACACAGACACAATTACATTAGAAGGGTTGGGCGTTGAGCTGAACAACAGTTGTACTAAGAGTGAAATTCTTTCAGGGCTGGACCCCTTATGTTCTCGGTTTGAAGATTTTGTCCAGTTTGAAGGGGCTGCCCTTAAGTAAATTGTGTACAACACATTTAATTAGTTTTTGAACTGGACAAAAGTAGTTAAAAACTATGAACAAGAGCTATATTTAGCAACAAACGCCCACGAGTGGATGTTAGAATGGGTTTGTGGTTAGGCAATCATCGACAGATATAATAAAGTTTACAAGCGCCTCGAAGCTGCCTGTCAAAGATCATATGAACTCGACAAGCTCGTAATGCGATGCATCCCAAATTGACCGCTGCCAATATTTGACCCTGTGCTCAGTCAACCAAAAGATTTCACTCATCGTCGCATCCGCATCGGACTCTCTGTGAGCAGGTTACACATCAGCAGCAGCAGCGGAAACGGATGCCATAAAGTGCTGCCGCCACACACAAAGCAAATATTAAATGGGGCCTCGTCAACGTTAACTCATTGGCATGCGTTTGAGGATTCACTGCACCTCTGCCATAGCTATGAACAAACTTGTTTTAATGACAACGATGTGACCGAAAATTTAGTTATGCCTCTCTTGGTGCAGGCGGACAAGCGTGCAAACTTACACAGGAACACATCCAAACATCAACAAAAGCTCGTTTTATGTCAACCAAACCAATCAACTGATATACCATCCACTTCTTCATTTGTTGCGCACCCCCGCGCCCTCCCTCTTAATCGTACTCCATTCAATCATTGACACACACAAACTCGGTTTGGTTTGAATTTGAATTTGAATTTGGCAACGTGTAGCTGCAAATGCATTTCGTTTGCTGATTTGTCATTGTTAGTTGGCTCTACAACAAAAATGGTCGCCACAGTCGACCACCGATCCCGTTCCCGTTCCCGTTTTACCGTTCATCGTTGGACATCCGGCGTCCATTTTGCGATGTTCGAGCTCAGCTTGAGCTGATTTACAAATGAAATCATACGCCATGGCGGGTTTTTCGGTAATGAAAATTCAGCCATAAGGGAAATCATTTTTCCGGCTTTTGTTCTATTTTCGTTGGCTCTGTGCTCTGTGTACTGTCTCGTTTGTATTTGCCTGTCCTGCTGCTTGTGTTTGCCTCTGCTGTTACCACCATACAGAGTGAGAAGATGAGTGGGTGGCTGGGTTAGGCGCCTAATGTGATTTTTGATGCTAGCTGGCTGGCTGGTTTGTGGGCCTTTAGTTTTGATGTGGCTGCTTGGGACTCGGGTTTAGATAATAGGCACTCGTTCTCGCAGCAGCAGCAGCGGCACACACACGCTTTATAAATAAATTTTGTTTTAATAAACTTGTCATAATGCCAAAGCGCAAAAAGTTTTTTTTATAATGCTCCACAAGCCTTGACGTTATTAAAATTTTACATGTCATGCCGAAGGATTTAAGCCGACGCACGAGCCTTGGCTGAAGTATCTCTCGTACTCTTTATGCTCGTGCAGAGGGTATTATAATTTTGTCACGAAATGAGGAGGTCTCTCCGTCTGGTTGTCCTATTAGCTAGTTTTAAAGCAAACACTGTGACATTTGCTTAGCTGAAAATTTGGTAGCTTCTTAATAAAAAAGTCTTCGAGGGTATTTAAGCTTCAACACTTCGAAGAAACCAGTCGCTGTTTCTTGATGTTGTTGTTTATTGTTTGCTGTCTGCTTAGCTCTCGCTCTCTCTCTCTCTTTCTCTCTAGGGCTATAAGGTTATTCATTAAAAAATCACTAATGACTTTTATACACAGCTGTCAAAGATGCGCACAAAGGTAACCACAACAGGCCCTGTTTGCCGACTACCCACAAAGACCTTCACGACTCGACTATAACCATTAAAGCCCTACACTCTATTCGCCAGAGTTTCGCACCCGAAGATTATTTTGTGCGTTTTGTACCTACATCTTGTACGTGTGTATGTGAGTATGCTTACGCGTGTCACTTAATTGCAGTGACAACATTTAATAAAGCTAAAGCAAAGATTTACCATGGTTCCCTTCTGCCGTACTCCAACTGTGTGACAATGCTGGCAAAGTTAATTTTTGTTACAAAAGTGCTTTTCAAGCGTTTTAAAATGTGCAGATTTTGCTGTTGTTAACCAGTATGTACAATGTACGTATGTGCGTATGTAGCATTTTTATGCTGATGCTGATGTTGCCTAGGTATTTGTTCAAATGGCAAGGGGAGAGTTGTGCTTGTGCGAAAAGAATTTAAAATAATTTAATTAAAAATACCTTTTTGCCAATATTCTGCGAGTTTTAAGGCATTCCGCATCATTCCATTGCATACTTGCGGGGGCGCCGCGGCCATAACCGCTCGATGTTGCTAATTGTGGGATACAATCCCTTTTAATTAACTAGTCAGCAAAGATGGCCCATATATAACACCTAGTCCTAGATCCCTAGATACGACCCAGCTCTACAACAATGCCACATTTCGACAATCAACACAAGTTTTACATTAAAACGCAAACTTTTAGTGCTAACATCGTACCGAAAAGTTTTTAGCTATTTGTATAGGCGCATCGCCATTTTATGGGTCTGCTTTTGTCTCGAGCAGTCTCGAGCTCGTTTTCCCCAATGCAAGCTAGCTCTCCTTCATCTCTCTCGGCTAATCATTTGGTCTGCCTTGTAGCTACAACCTATTAGCTGCTTAACTTTATGTGTGTTTGGGCGTAAGAACAAAAGGTGTTTCTTTTGCACCCACCAGGAGGCGTTCAGATGAAAAACTTTTGTTTATTTATTTGTCATCATCTGTGCTTAGCAAGGTGTTCGAGATTCGATTGAATCTCAGGTCTGTTGGCTTTCAATTTGCAGTTCAATTGTTAAAAGGCTGCAAAAGTACAATCCAAGCTTTGCTGTGGATAGAACCCATCGTAAGCAAAACATTGCATTGATTGGCAGGCATACTCTCATGCTTTCACTTCGTCTCCTTTGACAGTTGACGTTGATGGCTGGGTTGACAGCATCATCAAATGCAATCAGAAGGGGGGTTTCATTGACAAAAGCAATGCCGTCGCACTTAAAAGTACTTAAAATTATGCTTTTTACACACTGTGTTACAGATGACGCCACTGCAAGAGAGAACGATACGTTAGGCGGCGTTGACTATGGGACCAGAGGCATGGGCGTGTGTGCGGACCCTGGGTCTTATCGATGGTGTCAGGCATTGAGCCGGTCGCGTTCATCGAGCGCCACAAACAAAAACCAATCAGCAAGCAAGCAACAAAAGCTGGAATCACAATCGCAGCCGAAGCCGAATCAACAATCGGTCACAATCAGCAAAAGTGCCACAGTAGCAGCAACAATAAGCACAGCTACAACGATTCAATCGCCGGCAAAAACGGCATCTTTCACAGTGAAAGGAACGAAAAGAAGACACCACGCCGAGGACGACGACGTCGAAGAGGACGTCGACGGCTGCGCTAGCGCCAGGACTTGCCATGTCAGCAGCAGCAGCTTATCAATAGAGGCCCTGAAGCTTCTGCTGTTTTGGCTGCTTGCCTTGTTGGCAAAAAATGCACAAGCTCACAGTATCCCAGGTAAGTGTCAATAGCTACGTAAATTTTGCCCTAAATTTCTCTTAAATCAACCGCATTGAAAAGCAATTGTGTTTACATATGTGACGTTTCATCTTTGTGTCGCTTCGCTTGGTCGTATTTTTATTTGGTATTCACGAAAATTTAATGGTGCACAATAAGCGGCTTACGTGAGGGCAAAGCTGATTACGTTTGGCAATTAGTTGACAGTTTGTTCAAATGCGTTGGAACAATGTTTTCCAGCCTAATGGCCGACATATATATATATATATTAAAAACTATATATACTCTGACGTATTTAAGCAGATTAATACAAAAATTATAGGCATCTTCAGAGATGGCAAACGTGCCAGCAGCCACTTGAGCATTAATTTGATGTTCGGAATGCCCGCTTTAATGTACCGTAAACTTCTTCAAATGAATTAAATTAATTTAGACGAAAATTAAAAATCCGCTTGGGATTTCTATGGCAGCCAACAAATGGCCACTTCTTGCGCGGTCGAAAGGTCAATTGCCAAGTAGGCCTCCAGGCACGACACTTGAAGAGGCTTTGGGTGTAATATGGAGAAGCAGCAGTAGCGAGTGAAGTGATGTGATGTGCCCGAAATGAGTTGCGGGGAAAAAAATGGCAGTGGCAGTGGCAGGCACTGTTTGTTGCAGCCAGACTAACGATTCAACTTTAAACTATGAAAACAAAGTACGCTGCTGAATAACTTAAGGCATGTCGGGAGGACATCAAGTGCTAGCACAGCACTCGAGGACATTTTAAATTGTATAATGAGACCACTTTTGCATGTTAACGCAATCAAAAGGCGCGACAAATATTCCAAACACCAACGGAAAAGGGGGGGCCTCAAGCGCCAAGTGAGTAGCAACTTCCTTCGAATGGGTGCCGGCCTGTCTGCAACATTATTATCATAGAGCAATAGACGCTTGAGAGCGTTGTACACATTCATTTTTTGTTGTTGTTCTAGAATGTTACTGTTGAGGGAGTTGGTGCCACTCTCAAACAGCTTTACTTTCAATATGCAAAAGTGTTGCCTTAGCTGGCCAAGTTAACAGAAATGTATGCAAATGCCAAAGTCAACAAGCGTTCATTGCATAAAACGAAGGAGACAAAGAAACATCAAGCCAGAGTGAGTGACTGATAAAGTGTATGAGCGACAAGGCAGCTATCTGACAGGCTAAAGCTAACCGAAGAGGCAACTAGGCCGCCTGCAGCTGATATCCTGGGCAGGCTGAAAAAAAAACTGACAGGCCAACCGGCTTTGGCTATTCTCTGCTTTGTCAACATGTGCGTTTCCTGCTTTTGCTCTGCGCATGTCTATTATATATGTAAAAATATACTAACGTTAACTGTGCTAAAAAAAGAAAACTGAAATTTTAAAAGAATACTTGTAGCCAAGTCCCACACAACTGGCTGCAATAATAGCCATATTTAAATTTGCTTGTTCACAAATGTAGTCCCTGTTAAAAGCAACTCTCAGCCCTCGTCCTCACCGCATGTGCCTAAAAGGATGCGCCATTGCATTGCAACATTTCAATGTGCAGCTGTTTCCGACCATTCATTTACATTTCCGTTCTCAACCAAGCGTCCGAGAGCAGCCAGCGTACAGTCTTCAAGAAGGGCTCAAATGTGTGCCAGGAACCAAACTGGGGCGAGCAAGATATTTCGATAGTCAAGGCAAACGAAAATAGTGCGGGCATTAGCAGATCACCGGAGCAAAAAACAGTGACAATGCTGTCAATCCAAATGCTTTGTCCAGTGTGACGACTCCAGTCGACGACGTACATCAGTGACAGACTCAATCAATGTCACGTATCGCAAAACAATGGAAAACTTGGAACGGAATTGGATCGAGCTCTTGCACACAAAGTCAGCAGTGGCGGTTGTATGAAGATGCGTACCTTGCTCTTGTTCAATATTTCTTGCTACAATAAAATCCCCAAGAACATAAGTTCGCAATACCACGCTTGAATGTCTGCGGTCTATAGAAATTCAGAAAGCACTTGACATGTGACCGATGTGGCTATCAAGGATTCTATTTAAAAGTTACGTACCACTCTTCTACCTGCTTGTGTGCGAATGCCATGGCTTCTTTGACAAGCCTCTACAAAAGCGACTTCTTCGCATAGCAACAACCTGAGCCCGTGTCCCGTACACTCGACCCGGCAAATGTCAAGCCAACTTAGTAAATTGTGCAGAATGTCACGTAAACATAGAAGCTCGGGACAGCAGGCTCAGCGAGGATGACATAAAGTGGGGTGGCGCTTACAGATTGGCCTTGTTGTGGCTGTGCCACAAGAGGGACTCATCAATAAGTAAAAGATTGAGTGCACGCAGATTGCACATCAGGGGGTCAGCGAAACTTTACAGACATCAATCAATTGATGTCAAAAACTTTTATTCCGTGCTGTGCTTAGCTATGAATAGAAAACTAACCTATTTATGTATTCTCCGATGCAACATTAACGTTGGTCTTAACTTTTTGACTTTTTTCAGAGGATGCTGTGCACATCACGGCCATACTGGGCGAGGGTGTCGTCTTCAATTGCCACGTTGAGTTTCCCAACGATCATCCGGTGCCATATGTCCTGCAATGGGACAAGAAGGTGAGCGAAACGGTACGATATCACAGATAAAATTTCTTCTCTAAACTCTCTTTTTTACATTGTTGTTTGATACGCAAAAAGCTAAAGAAAGTAAGAAAAAAAAGTCAGACAAAGTCGAAGCAAGCGCGACAAATGTAATACAGTAAACGAAATACTTACATACTATTAAAAAAAAAAGCTATTCAACGTTTTCTGAACTCTTTACCTAACTAACTACCCACTAACATACTTACTATTACTACTACTATATGAGCATCCCCCTTAACTAATCAATGTTCGGTTGGTTAATTGTGCTTCTTCTGTTCTGTTCTATTAAGTTCAGTTCCTTTGATTTTCTAAGTTTAACTTACAAGTATAACTTTTATTTTCAATTGTCAACTAGGCAAAGATCCAGTTGAAGATCAACAGTGCGTATGCTTAATAATAAAAAAATGTTGTAAACTAGGCATTTTTTTTAAGTTTTAATCCGTATACAGCTTTTGCAACTGCAATATAAACCTATTGTTAATGCTCATGTTGTGTTTTTGACTATTCGATATAACAAAAAAAACAATTAGCTTGAGATGGAGATGTCCATAATGTTATATGTATGTTTTATGTGTTGCTCGATTGGAAAATTCGCATTTAAGTTGCATATGATTTCTGAACCTTTCTTCTTTTACTTTGAATTATCCGGGCTTCTTTGGCGACAGCTATTTCAAATTCAAACTCCAAGCGGATTGATAGCGTCTCGCCTTGGAAATGCGACAAACAGAGAACTATAAAGACACAATACACAATTTGAAACACTGTCAAAGTATTTTTGCGGCCTTTAATAATCGAAATTAAAAAAAAATGCTTTCAAATAATAATCAAAAAAAACTTTTAATTCTAAATCAGACCAAAGAGAGCGAGAGAGAAGAAAAAATTCATAAGGTTCATTTCGTTCAAAAACAATCTCGTTCGCAAAATCGAAATATCTTTATACAAATCTGTAGCTGTTCATTGCTAACAAAAAAACAAACAATTAGCCGCAATAATTCATAGAAATCCAAACAAAATACTATTTGTAGCCACATTCCCAACAATGTAGTGCAACTTATAACTAAAAACCCCCAGCACTAGCCCAGGCTAACTTATCAACATCAACATCCCCTTAACAACAACTAAGCACAGAGTTTTGCGGAAATATGCAAATGTATTCATTGGGTATTTATTAAAAAGTCAAAATATGTCTGGGATTTCTTATAAATATCTTGAAACCCAAACCACTTAACAAAATTACGAAATTGCCGCGTCAATTGTAACAGATTTATTACATATTTCCCTTAACTCTGTTCTCACCAACCTAAGCTCGCAAATTCAGTTTTCCGTTTTTCTCACTCCCAATTCGCAATTCACCTTCACCTTTAACTCCGCCTCTTCACTTCACACACGAGCACTGCAAGTTCCTTGAAGCATAGCTGGCAGTCAGCTACAATTTATTTGCTTTACTTAAAAAAATAAAACAAACAAAATGTGCAGCAATTCGCCGCATTGCCCTGAAACTGCAAATAATTTTAAAGGAGCACAAGAATTATTCATTTTTTCTTCATTCCAATCTATAATTTCGTGCAAAGTTATATAATATGCCAGCATGCATTGCATAACTACTATTTTGTTTATGCAACAAAGTACTTGAAAACGTAGATACTTAGATGCAAAGATACTTTTCTTTTGGAACAGTAAGATGAGCTCATTAAGAAAATGCAGCTGGCAAAGAACTAGAAACGCAGCAACCTCAAACAGCTTACTTTTATAATTTAAAGCACGCCTAAGCCGGTGCAAGCCGATAAACTTGGTTTATTGTTGCTGCTTGATAGCGAAGTTAAACCGAGCAAAAACTAAGGAAAAACCGCAAGGATAATAAAGTAGAAATGTAGACGCTGTGGCTGGCTGGCCCAGAGGTTGACGCAGACGTTGACGTCAACGCCGTCGAGCGGAATTATGCAGCGAAACTTGCTGCCTGCCACTCTATATTTACATACATACAAATACATACACTTATACATAAACTAGATAGAGTGTATCTATGTATATGTATGCGTGAATCCAACTGTTTGTTGCCGTGCTTGTGCGTTTGGACAGATAACGTCGCTGCTCTTCGTGCAAAAGTTAAAAGTTTTACAAGCATTTTTAATGCCAAACAAAGTTATAAGTACTGCAAAAAGAAACTTTATGTTTTGCTGCGATAAAAATACACACGCATACGGTGCAATATTCGCATAGTCACACACACAGGGTCGCCGACAAAATGTGGCAGGGCAAAGAGGCAGCGAATTAAAGGCGAATTAACATGGCTTAAGCTTTTAATTTATACGACGCTCTGATCTGTGCGCTTTATTTATACTATTTATGTAATTAAATTCAACGCTACACATAAAAAAAAGGCGTTCGTTGTGTATCGTTCGTTGTGTTTTTTCTTGTTTTTTCGATTACATGATTTCATATTAAAGTCTGCCCAACATTCAGTTTGGTGCTGCCTACTTTTGTGCGTTGTTTCCCTTAAGAGGCCAGACAGACTACACACAGCCCTGCTTCAAACATCAAGAGGAGAAACGTTGCCTTAGTTGCAATCTAAATTAATTGCTACTGAATAAATTAAGCGGAAAAATGTTTACCCAGTCAACTTATGACGCTTCTACGAGTGCGAATATTAATTTTGGCGCTTCGGCTTCACTGCCTGCCAGCCAGCGCGGCTGGTTTCGCTCTAATAAATACATAAGAGCCACCAAAACGCCTACAACAGACATGCGGCTTCTCGCAACTTCACCCACCGCTATCTGGGTCTTGGGACATCCTCCCACTGTGTGTTTTTTGCGCCCTGTGCCATGTGTTTGCCGCCGCTGCCAAGGCAAATTATTTCATATGTCAGCCGAGAAAATTATGGAAACGTACATAATGAAGTTGTAATAAACGGGGCAAGACGACACTTGTCAGCCCATAAGTCGGCAAAGTATAATTACAAAAATAAATCGATTAACTTTGATGCCTCCTTAACTAATATACCCACTAATTACCTATGCAGAAGCTATTATTAGAAACTGCCTCTTACTTTAATACAGAAGTATTTGCCTGCTTGTTTGACAAACACTATTTAACTCAACGAATGGGTTGTTTGTTGTGCATGTGGCCCCAAAAGCCCAGGAAAGTCATGTTCGAAAAATTGCATGACCTGTCTAAATCCACATCCGCGCCGCTCTCGTGATTCAATAGATTCTGCATTCTGCAACTGGCAACATGACCGAGGCTGTGCCTTAAAGCAAAAAATAAATAAACAACATAGCACTAAAATATATATGGCATTTCGAGAGAGAGAGAGAGAGGGACGAGGCAGGGATAATGCACGTTGACTGACCCCAATTGTTATAGCTTGCCCGAAACATTTAACATGCACATTTTTTATCAGCTAGTGCTTGAATTTTAACTGTATCTCTGCTTCTGGGCCTTGTTGTTCTCGTAGTTTTGCACATGATTTATTGTTGCAAGTTGCTAGTTGCAAGATGTGAGCGCCTATGAGGCTTAGAAGAGCTACAGACAGTTTTTCTGTAGCTCATTTAACCTCCAATGATTTTTGTTATAGTTTTACTTAACTTAACTTAACTTTATTTTGTTTTGAGTCTGCATCTTTAAAGCATTCGATTAAACTTTATTTATATGCATGAATATTTGTATGAATGATTATAAAGTTACATAACTGCATGCAGTTCATACTTAGACATTTTGTATGTAATGAATTTATGAATTTTCTGGTGTAAATATGTTCATAATGTTCCTATATGTAACTATTTACTAAACATATCATATCATTAACAATACATGGTCCTAGTTTATTTTTTTTTATGTTATCCATAACTGATCGATGTCAAGCGTATGTAAATATGTTTTACCACATTAGTATGTTAAAAAAGAAAAAGAACATATAAACTTGTATAGATATCAACATCGAAAGTAAGAGAAATTTCATCTAAATCCTTACATTTTATGCGTTACACATGAATACAGGGCTCTGACCTACCTATATACATCTGGTATGAGAGCTACCCGGAACACATCGAAGAGGGCTATAAGGGACGCGTGTCGCGTGTATCGCAGGACTCACCTTTCGGCTCGGCATCGCTCAACTTGACCAGCATACGAGAATCGGATCAGGGCTGGTACGAGTGCAAGGTCGTATTCCTGAACCGCGATCCCAAACAGCATAAAAATGGTACATGGTTCCACTTAGATGTACATGCACCGCCACGCTTTAGTGTTACACCCGAGGATATTATATATGTTAATTTAGGTGAGTCCCCAAACAACAAATGTCAAATCATAAATAACGCCCCCCCCGCAGCCAGAAAGCTTGTCAAAGTTCGGCTCCACTCATGTTTTGGCAAGTAAGTATTTGCTACTGGCAACCGCCGGGTAAATGACACTTCCCCACCCAGTCACCTCATGGCCCCTCGCATGGCCGGCCACTTTTGACTGTGTCAAATGGCCAGTAATTTGTTGCAGTGCCCGAATGAGTCTGTCACCTTGAAATGAACTATGGTTCTATTTACGTTCACGACCCCTGCGCCCAGCGAGCAATGCTCAAGGCCCAGCGCTCACTCATGCGTCATAATGGTGCGCAATCGTAAAAAGTAAGGTAGACTTCTTCGAGTAACAAGGCAAAACTTGGCTGGCTGACTGAGTTACTTATGTGCACTCATTTGTCATATTTGGAATTCTTCGAACACTTTGCAAACAAAATCGATAAGGCTTTATGTGTGTGTGTGTGCGTGTGCAATCGCCAGCCAAATCAAATTTCCTGTGCTTAATCAAAGTTAAAAGATGTTTACGCTCAGCCACTCAACGCAGCAACATCCAAGTGCATAACAATTCGAATTCCAAACAAAAGACGAGCATCTGCGCCGGAAATGCGTCGAGAGAAAATGGTGCTGCAGCGCATAAATCAGACAGCCCTGACGGTTTGTCAGCCAACTGAGGCAGGCGGCACAAAGCGCCACAGTAACAACAAGAACCGACACAAACAACAATGCCAGCACTTGCTGTGCTCTATTGTCTGCTTCGAATGGTGGCTGTAGCAAGCCGCACGAGTAGTTAGTAGCCGGCAAAGCAAGAGTGGCATATACATACGAGTTTAATAAAAGGCAGAGAGGCGACTGGGTGAGAGTCTCTCATTAACCGGAAGGTAGGCAATGCAAATAGCTGGGCTGCCATGCAATTTGAATACAACTGCAACTATTATAGGCATAAGCTGAAACAATTGCCAGCATTTACCTTATTAATTTGTCGTTTTCTTTGTCGTTTGCTACGCTGCGTTTCTTGCAGGTGATTCAATTATACTCAATTGCCAGGCCGATGGAACACCAACGCCGGAAATCCTGTGGTACAAGGATGCCAATCCCGTTGATCCTTCGCCAACCGTCGGCATCTTCAATGATGGCACCGAACTGCGGATCTCAACCATACGCCACGAGGACATTGGGGAATACACTTGTATTGCACGCAATGGTGAGGGACAAGTCTCCCATACGGCCCGTGTTATAATTGCGGGCGGCGCTGTAATCATGGTAAAAACCTATAAACAACTGCAATTTTTCTTATGAGATAACCAAAATTTTAGAAATATCTAGTTAAAAACCCCCAAAACGAAAATCCTTGGCTGCTTTTAGAAAAAGAATATTGCACAACCAGATCGGGAAATTTTAGTTAAATCGATTTTAAACTTGCTTAAATAACAAAAATCCTATATTCAATCTATTCAACCAATCAAACCACTTTCCAAACAACAGGATAAAGCGGCACACAATAAAAACAAAAACTCAAAGTCCCAAATGAATGACATCAGTGAAAGATTTAGCATAAGTGTAAGTTTTTGCAACTTCTTCACTTTAACTTCGTGCATTTTTGTGCATAATTCTCCCCGTCTAATCTGTTAAGCGCCTTCACATTAACCAATTAACCAACAATCTCTGCTTTGTCATATGCAAATACATTTCTCAAAACAAACTAATCATCTAAAGTGTTTTCGACAGCATCAGAACCCATCTGAGCATATATCAAAAGCAAGCCCATTCCGGCACGCAATTTTCGCACGTGAAAACAACAGCATCCAACCAACGGGACCAGCAGCCAGCCGTAAATGCCATTAGCTTGGTTAACAAAAAAAATGCAAACCTCCCGCGCGCTCTCTTCAAAGCCTAGAACCATAAAACCTAGAACCCAAAAAAGAATGTTACGAGCGTGCAAGTTTTTATGTCCTATCCCACGTAGCTAGGGAGAGGGAGGGTCGTGGCGATAGGTCGTGCAGGGCTGCGGATTGCGCTGCCTTTGTGCTGGTCGCGCCCGCATATGCGCCTCGCATCGATTCACAAGCGAAAGAAATCCAACATAAGTACGTACTACATAGCGTAAGGGCCCGCCCCAGCAGCAAGCACTTGACGTGGTCATTCGTCCAGTTGCTTCCAACTTTTCTATTTACCATGTGCATACAAACAGCCGCACGTGCATTTCCCATATATATACACAATCATACATACATACATATATAAACCCACACACACATGTACTAGAAACGTAATGTCTGCCGTCTAAAATGAACAGCATACTTTTGGGGGAGCTGCGCTAATGCATTTGCATTTGGGGTATTTGCAGTTAGCTAGAAAAAAAAAAAAATCCAACCACGCCACACACGAGCAAAATATTGACGTCTTTAAGAGCTTGAACTATGGCCTTTTACCAGCAAGGGTGGCGTGTTTTTGCCCAAGTAGTTTACCAACGATTTTAGTTTTGAAAATGTTTTGGGGCATTTAAAATAACTTTCTACGAATCGACAAACAAAATTCTTAAGCAAAGAACGCATAGCTGCGTGCATTGCTTTCAGCGACGAACAATCAATAATCGGCAAATTGTAAATGTTTGATTTTCTATTTTATTTAGTTATTATGTCCCTATTGTCAACCTTCGTCATAAAAGCTCGAACTACAGCCAACGGAAATGAAAATATTTTCAATCGAATTACCTTACAGCAATGTGACCGTTAAATAAACCAGTTAGATGGGCCCAAAATGCACTAATGCAATTACCAAAGCCAGAAGTAGAACGGGCCCAAATGCTGTCAGTTGACATTTGACAGACAAGTTGTCACTGGCAGTAAGTCGGGCCCCAAATAACAGGAAAATTCTTGCTGTTGTCAGAGCAGATTTGTTATTTCTCAAGGGGGAATAGTAAAAAAAACATATATAACCAAGAAATTGATGGCGTGGAAACCTTAAAAAAAAGATTAGCTGTCAATCGCGAAACACGCATCGTTTGGGATCGAAATCGGGAATTGGGAGATGGCGGATTGGTCAAATACAAACCAAGCACATTATAATTAGAATTAGTTAACAGGCGACATGAACTCACGCAGCGTTGACAGAAATTAAAGCCAATCGCGACTGACAAGTGAAATCCTTAACATATCGCTATGTGCTATTCTAACCCGACAGGTGCCGCCCACCAATCAAACGAAACTCGAGGGCGAAAAGGTGATATTCTCATGCGAGGCTAAGGCCATGCCGGGCAATGTGACGGTGCGCTGGTTCCGCGAAGGCTCCCCGGTGCGCGAGGTGGCCTCCTTGGAGACACGCGTCACCATACGTAAAGACGGCTCGCTCATCATCAATCCAATCAGTGCGGACGACTCGGGGCAGTATTTGTGCGAGGTCACAAATGGCATTGGCGATCCGCAAAGCGCTTCAGCCTACCTCAGCGTTGAATGTAAGTAACAGCCCTCAAAAGCCTTTAGACTCAAGCTAAGTGTTGCTCTCTCTCTCTCACAATCAGATCCTGCCAAAGTGACATTCACACCAACCGTGCAGTATCTGCCCTTTCGACTAGCTGGCGTTGTGCAATGCTACATCAAGTCGAATCCACAGCTACAGTACGTCACCTGGACGAAGGACAAACGCCTGCTGGAGCCGTACCAAATGAAGGACATCGTGGTAATGGCGAACGGTTCGTTGCTTTTCACGCGAGTCAACGAAGAGCATCAGGGACGCTACACATGCACGCCCTACAACGCACAGGGCACGCAGGGCGACTCGGGCGTAATGGAAGTGCTGGTACGCAAGCCGCCAGGTTTCACTGTCGAGCCGGACACGCTTTATCAGCGCAAGGTCGGCGATAGCGTCGAGATGCACTGCGACGCCATCGAAGCGGCGGGCACCGAACGTCCCACTATCAAGTGGCAGCGACAGGAGGGCGAACAGCTCTCCGACTCGCAGCGCAATCGTGTCAAGATTTCGGGCGGCAACATAACCATTGAGAATTTGCGACGCGAAGACTTCGGCTACTACCAGTGCGTGGTATCGAACGAGGTAGCCACCCTTATGGCCGTTACGCAGCTGGTCATTGAGGGCACCCAGCCGCATGCGCCTTACAACATCACAGGTAAGGCGACGGAATCGTCTATAACGCTGCAATGGCTGCCAGGATACAGCGGCGGCTCGGAGTACAAACAGGACTATACGATTTGGTATCGCGAAGCGGGCGTTAACGATTGGCAGACGATATCGGTGACGCCGTCCGGCAGCACGCAGGTGACCATCAACGGCTTGGCCTCCGGCACCAGCTACGAATTTCAGGTCGTTGGCCGCAACGTTCTCGGCGACGGCATGATGAGCAAAGTAATGACCGTGCGAACACTCGGTAAGTGCCGTTCCTTTATTAGTTCCTAGTGCTTAGTCCACTTATTGCTTTGGTTTCGTCCTCCAACTAGTTGTATTTTTTTCGGTTTATTGCTCCCACATTCACAAATGTTGCTCAGCAAATTGCACATTCTGTCATTAAAACTTTTGCACTACTTTCGAAGACGTGGAGACGTCGCGACGTCTTTGTTAATCTGGATTGGCTCTAACATAACGCTCTTATTTTTCTCTCGTTTTTTCTTCTCTTTTCTCACGATCTCCATCGAACCAAACCAAACGCTCTACTCGCTATTTAACTTTTCATACTAATCATGCGTACAATCAAATGCCAAAAAAACAAATCAAAACGTTAAACAACGCGCATTGAATTCTGAATTTTTACTCGCTGCTGGTTGGCAAAAATTCAAATTCAATAGAAGACGCTCCGGCAGCGCCACGTAATGTCAAGGCTGCAACACAACCGCCCGATCACTTATTTCAGCCAATGCCAGATGAAGCTGGTAAGATAACTACAAAATTAGTTAACGTATCTTAGCTTATTATGAACTATGAACCAACAAACAACAACAACAACAACGTCCGCGCGCCCTTAAAAATTGTGAAACCTTCAGGAATCGAAGCGATTAACGTTGAAGACTAAACAAATTGACAAAAGTTTCTGACTGGGGGGGAGCGTCCCTTGCTTTCCTTGCCAAGAAAGTACTTGGCAACAACAGCAAAATAGCAAAACAAAAAAAAAACAATTATAAAATATTCAAAGCAATTAAACACACACACACAGCATGCTGGAAAAAGTCAGGATTCCATACCCTTTTTACCAACCACCCCCCCCCCCCCCCTCTACCTGAGTTATTGGCTGTAAAACGCACGCCCCAAATTCGCACGGAGTCCCTCGAGCATGGCTTGGTGGCACATTTGCGTCCTTTCCAAAAAGGCATTGCCACAATGTGAATATTATTATATTTTCATGTTGAGCTCGCATTCATATCTGCGGTGTCTATATGTATGTATGTATGTGTGTGTATGTGCGGCTGTTCAGGTGTGTGTGTGTGTGGGGTGGGAGCTACGCTTCCCTCGCAACGTAATTAAAACAGTTGGCCCCACATTTAATTATTTAAATTAATTGAACTGTTTTTACAATTGTGCGACGCGACGCACAGACAAAATGACAGACACGCACACACACACACACACACACACACACACGGCATCAGCTGCGTGCTGTCATTGTTGTTTCGTGTGTGTCACAGGTCGTGCGGTCGATATGACAACGCCCAAGCCAACGACAATGCTGCCTGGCTGGGTGGCGTAATTTAAACAAGCATATTACCGAAAAACCCAATCCAACAAAAACAACAACACAGACGGCCAGACAGCCAGTACAGCCCCTCCCTCTTATACCCCCTTTTCCGTTTCCAGCCCGTTTGTAGGTAGGTGCGGCAATTTGAATACCATCGTATCGCTGCGTGTTTTTTCGACCGCTTTGCGATAGTAGTTAAAATTTTTTTCTTTTTTACTCTTCTATATCCTCGTATTCCCTCTGACTCCATACGTCGCGTTCTCTCTCTCTTTCTCTCTCTTACTCTTTCTACCGCTCTACCTTAACTCTCTCTCTCGCTCTGGTACTTTACATTGCACTCGGACATAAACACACACACATATACACACACACAAATATACGAACATATATGCACACACACACACATATGTACAAAAGTGTTTTTACCCATTTAGCGAATTTATAATATGTACTTGTATTAGTGTCCCCTCACTGTTGATGTGTTTTTGTGTCCCTGCGTGTATGTAGTTATGTATGTGTATATATCTCAGTGCGTTGGCGCACGCGTATGTTTAACAACAATAATAAAAACAATAACAACAGCAAACAAACAACAATAATGGCAATGGCAACGGCAACAATAACAACGGCAAGAAAAAACGAAACGAAAAACGAAAAATAGCAACAACAAACAGTTAAGCAAATGTGTTTTGTGTTGTGTAATGCAACCCTGGATTTCGTGTACGTGTGTACCTTTTGGCGCTTGTAGCGAAACACCTACAAACCATCCATCCACACACACACACACACACCCACCCACCCACATATTACACACATCAAACTCCTCCTACTCCACCCCCCTGCGCCTCATTTCAATTTCCAAGCAAAAGCAACTCGAGCTGAACTCCGCGCTGCAGGGCTGACTCCAGTTAGTACAACAACAGCAACATAACCAACAACAACAACAAGAATAACTGCAAAACAAAACAAAATAAAAACTGTCATTTACATTGCCGCTGAAATAACGAAAACAGAAAAATTATTATTTCTTTGGCTTTAACTTTTTTTCTGCTCTTTTAGTTATTTCTTTTAATCTTCTTTCTGTTTCTGTTTCTGTTCATATGACTTCAACATTTAACCGTTATTCAACCTTCTGTGTGAAGCCATGTCTGTGTGTGTGTGTAAAGCTTTATTTTTCATACGCCACGTCTCACGCAGCCTTGTTGTTGTTGTTGTTTTTGTTGTTGTTGTTGTTGGTGTTGAATCCTTGCGCGTTGCAACGCTTAAAAATTAATAACTACAACGCAGACGGGCGGAGCAGAGCGCCGGCGACATCGGCACTTGAACAGTAGCAAAAAAAAAATGCTACAACAATAACAAATGGATATTCCAGCAACAAAACAACGCAACAACGGCAGGAAATGCATGTCAAGGCTGATTACGTTAAATACACACACACACACACACACGCGCGCACCCGCTAGCACACACACATACGTATTTATGAATATTCAATGCATTTCACTGTCATAATTGCAGAGCACCAGCTTTTTGCTGTTGTTTTCTCGCCCTGTTGTATTCTGTTAGCAACATTACTTTTTTCCGTTATATTCACTCCATTTGCATACATATGTATATATGCATACGGTACTTTTTTCACATCCCCATCCCCAAGGTGAACTAATCGATTATTTCATATGAGTTAGTTTTTCAGTGGTTTTCAAGCCAGATGCGCAGCCCCGCCTCACACACAACTGACGTTAATAAGCCAATTTCAAATTTGTTTTTTTCTTTTCTGTTTTGTTGTTGTTATGTATGTTCATATATGTACGCGTTATATGTAGTAATATTTTTTTTTATTGTATATTTTGGGTTTTTTTGGTTGGTTTTATGGACACTGTACTTCGGTTGATGTGCACAAACTTTCTTTCTCAAAAATCTTTTAACTTGCACATCTTTTGTGCACCAAATTAAATACAGATTTTTCGTTGCAATATTTGTTTCTGTTTTTTTTTTGCAGACCTTTTAGCCTATTTTGACATTTATTTTCATACCGATTCGCGAGGCATGATAGTTTATTCACCGCCCAAGTTGAGATTAAAAGGTACTCGTATTATTATCAATTTATTCAAATACTTTTCCTTCCCCCACTTTGTTTGTTTCAGTTTTAAGCGACGTTTGTACATGTAACAGTAAGAAAGAAAAAGAAAGAAAAAAGATATTACACATGCGAACTGAACTGTGGTGCAATATGGTCGTCGATGGCGATGTTGGCGTCAGACTTGAAAAAGCAATTACATTTGAAATTCCTCGTTGCTATTGTTGCTTGCTTGCTTGTTTACTTATTGTATTGCTGTTGCAGCCAGAAAGAGCTGCACTTATGCAGGCATCAGCCATTTCCTTGCTTCTAGCTCCTTGCATTTGCCGATTGTAACTTTTAGCTTTCAGCCCGCAGCCGAATCTCCAAACTCTTAGCTATCCGAAGGGTTAAAGTGCGCACTCATTGTGCTCTCTTGCATTGTTTACAATGACATTTAACGGCTGCTGCAAGTCGCTGCTGCTGCCGTGTGTGTGTGTGTGTGTGCGTACCTTTTAATGCGCTTAAGTAATGCCTTTTACGAGTATTGCAGACTTGCAGACTGCAGATTTAGTGCCGCTAACTCACCCACTTTGTGGGTCGCTTTCGCCGGATAAGCTTCTGATGCTGCCAGTGCCAACTAGCTGCAGCCATAAATAACGTTCAGGCGCGCCCCTACGAGCCTGCCTTTTTACTACCCTTGGCATTTTTACGGCCAACCCAGTCCACCCAACTCATTTAGGCCATAGGCAGGCAGGCAGGCAGGCAGGCAGGCAGCTTTGGCGTGTCCTTTTTATTTTGTGTGTGTTTTGTCACCTGTCCCGTTTATATTATATCAAATCTGTGGGTATTTTGATGATGTTGGGGGGGTATAGGGGGCTTGGGTGTGAACTCTTTGCTCACTTTTGTAGCCACAGCCGACCCGACGCATAATCAACTTTTGAGATATGCGCTTTCAAATCTCTTGTGTGCTCTTTAAAAGCATTTCTAATTAACATACATGCATATATGTATGTATAATAAACGTAGCAACAGCAACACCGCTAAAATAAAATAGCTTGCACTTGCGTCAGACTTTTGCTGTTGTTGTTGTTGTTGTTGTTGTTGTGTGTGTGTGTTTTGACCCCTTAGTAATTTAGCAATTTTAATGGTGATATTATATATATTTTTGCTCATTTCGGGATAATGTATGTCTATTCCAGGCATATCAAGTTCTTTTAAGTACAGTCAAACTTCTGTATAACGAACCTCGAACTATACAACGAAGTCAGAAACCAGAACCTGGTCAGAACCCTGGTCAGAACCAGAACCCTCTCTATAACAAAGTTTTTTCTTGTCCCTTGAGATTCGTTATATGGAAGTTTGACTGTACTAAACAGGAGCCAGGTGTTTTAATGGTGTTTATTTGAGTGACTTTAGGAATTGCTTGAAATTAATTTGATGCTCTTTTTTGAACAGGTCCCAAGCCCGGACCACCACGTAACGTGTCCGTGACGGAAATATCGAATGGTTTCCTTATCACCTGGCAGTCGCCGCTGGAGCGTGCACACATTGTAAAGTTCTATACCATTAAGTATCGCACAGATGCCGAGTGGAAGACGCTCAATCGGGGCCAGATACGGCCGGAGGAAACACAGTATCTGGTGAAGAATTTGGTGGGCGGACGCACCTACTATTTCCGCGTGCTGGCCAACTCGGAAAAGTCGTACGAGTCGAGCGATGAGGTTAAATTCCCAGTGCCGGCGCGTGTCAAACATAAAGCTATAACAGCCGGCGTCGTTGGGGGCATCCTGTTTTTTATTGTTGCGATCATTTTATCGGTTTGTGCCGTAAAAATTTGCAATAAACGTAAACGACGAAAACAGGAAAAAGGTAACACAGACTAAAAGCTGTACAAACAAACACACTTGAAATGGTTTTTAATGACAATTATAATCATTGCTCTCATTGTTGACAATGATGGCAATGATTTTTAGCTAACAACTAACAAATTAATGCAACCTTAACAACAAATACTAACTGCTTACTGCTTACCTAGAACTTGCAACGACTTTCGCTTTGTGCCTAGGCACTAGGCGACAACAAAGGCTTCCCATTTATTGGCCAAGGCCGCATAATTAACAATTTTCAATTAACTTCAATTAGTTGTAAATCTCGACGTGCTTTTATAAGTTTTGCTTGCGCCATGCGCCTCTCTTATGTTTGTTATTAGTAAATCCTTATTCAATATGTATGTCGATAATCGAAAAAACAATTCGTACTTGAAGCCTGCTTAGTCTTTTTGGCTTACCTCATTGGCTATTTCGACAATAACAATGCTTTTAAATGAAATGAAACACTTAAAAAAGAAAATTTTCCAAATTATTCCTGGTGCGAATGGTTTTTATTTATTTGAACGTTGTAGTTGTGCAAAGTATTTTTGATTAACAATTTCAAACCAAACATTTTTAATTAGTATATATCTTTTATATCCTTTCATTATGATTATTTGAAACTTTATTTAGTTATGAGTTTCGATTTGATATTTAAGCCCGCCCGTCCCCTTTGAATTGACCCCACCTGACGTTTGCCAAGACTCGCATTCCCTGTATGAGCAATTAGCATATGAAATTATTGTTTGAAATGAATAAGTTGAGAACTATTATACTAAAATATAGTTATATTGTTTAAGAAAAGTTGCAGTCGGACGTAACCGACTACTCGATACTCGATACCTGCATAAAAAGGCTGATGCTGTTTTTTTCGGGAACGTTACCAGTAACCTTATGCCCTCTGTTTGTACTTAAGCATAGAAACAGGTCAGCTGCTGATTCTGTAAGCCTGGTAGATAGAGTTTTTACAGGTTTAAGACGATGATGATGGCGAGGTATGATGGCATACGTCATCACGTATCTTGGGACCAAATTTGGTGGTTCTAACTCAAAAACTGTGATAGATATTGGTTTCTGATTTCAAAATGCGGGCGGAATGGATTGGCGTGGCTCTTAACATTTTGGATGCAGATTTTTGGAGGACGCCACTAGCTATCTCCTTACCAAATTTGGAAACTCTAGATGTCAGTCATCGAACTAATCGATATCGGACAGATACCATGACGAACATTACAGAAACCCATTATACCCTTTACCTTCGGTATCGAGTATAAAACGAGATCAACCTTCCTCCAGTGAATTTTGTTATGATTCCATGATTTTTGGTTATATTACAATGGAAACGCATGCGAATAGTTGTTGAAAAATTAGTTAAGGGTATCCAAAACGTTGATAGACTCGACTGCCAAGTTGCTGTGGCTAATTTCTTATCAATAGGGACGACTCAGTCGGTTTTCTGTGCCGAAAAGCTGACCCAATTATTTTGAATTCTATTATAATTTTTGCTTTAATTCGAAGTTTTCAATTTTTAAGTTGTTAAAAAGAGAATTATTTGTATGTGTTTTTGGTAAAACCTTCACACACTTACACAACACAAACAACAAGTCAATTGAAATGATGTAGTTTTAGTTTTTTCTGAAAACCTCTGATTAACGTTAAAGCAAAGTATTAAAAACAAGAATCCGAAAACACCTTTATCGCTATATATAATTGAAACGCATGTTCTCGGCCAAATCGTCGTTGTTTCTGCCCAGGGCTGAGTTCATGTCGGATAAGGGTGTTTAGCATAGAAAACTATATATATATATATAGACTTGACTTGACATACAGATATATATATATATAGGACAATACTGGGCAGACGTTTTTTGTAAACAATTCACGCACAAAGATGGTAAAATAAGGCCCGCAATTGCAATTGATGACGAAAAATAATGAAAAGGCTTGTTCCAAGCATAAAATGATCGTGTTATCAATAGAGACGTGCGAATGCACTGCCGCAAGCATTTACCTGCATTTGTATGCACAAATTCGGAGATTTTGAGCCAATTATTTTTAAAATTGGTTTGCATTAAAGATTATCGATAGTATTATCTCGTTTGTGGATGCAAGTTGCCAGGCTATTGCCATTGGCATTGACCCTTCACTCTTCCACTGAGAACCAAATAACCTCTAACTAACCAACCAAACCAAGCCCCCTGCAACGTCAAGCAAAGTAACTGGGTAAGTTTTTGTCTAAATCATAGTTATAAATCGATGTCGTGTGCTAAAGATTCGAACCGTAACATCAAACTAAAAGGTTATTTTCAGATAACTAACGCCCAACACTGACAATTAACAAAATATGTAATGTAACCATTTCCCTTCTAATCAACACTGGTATCACAATAACATACAAACGCATTCCTTCGTTCTCAGTGAATAAAAAGTGTTCATAGTGCATTCTCATATTCAAACGACTAAGTATACCCATCATTCAACACACACTTTCTTAAGTATCTCAAGCGCACCCACAGCGGCGAGGCCAGTCAACTGCACCGCAAATCTCATTTCACAAGTTTTCATAATTATAACGAACAAAAAAACTCACAGAGAAAACAAAAACTTTACTTTACACTTTTTACACTCGATTTTGAATCATGATTTTTGATTTTGTCAACTTCTGTTGTTGGTCAAACTTTGACCACTAACGGACGGACCGTTCATCAGTTTTAGTTTAATTCTACCATCAATCGGGTGATTTTTGTTTTGAATTGTGCAAAATAGACTTCTTTTTGTTGGCCAAAATTATCAACTTACCATTCAAAGCCATTTCATGTGTCATTTTTTTTTTGTCCAACATTTCGAAGCCCGATTCCGAATAAAATACTTGCGAAGAGCACATGCTATGCGTGTTTGCATACGTACTTGTATGGGCGTATATGTATATCTGTACTGTGACAGAAGCTATCCGATAACTTATAGTAGATATAGCTAAAGGCACGGCTTAATCAATGACGTCGACGTCGTTTTCCTTTGCAACAACCCGGCACTGATCCCAGCTAAATTAGTTTGTCTAGTTGCCTATTTAACCTGGTTAACTCTTTGACCATGTATATGTATGTATGGATGGTTTGTATTTATAATTGCAACCCCAATTAACTTACCCAAAACCACAATAATAAAACTAACAATTGCATAGCATAATAGTGTAGCTTAACGGTGTGTGTGGGTGTACTACTCTAAGTAATCATTTGGTTAAAAGAGGGCATCCAAAGCAATAACAAACCCACTTCTGGTTGGCAGTTGTCACCGATGATGCTGGCTGGCTGGCATGCAAATTGGCATAACGACCGTGTGTGTGTGTGTGTGTGAGTGTGTACCTGAAAGCCCTTTCAGTGCCTCCTGCCTATATGTACTTCGTAGTATATAGTACATAATAACTAATTATCGACTGAGTTTCAGCGCTGGGACGCGTTATGCCAGTTTGTGTCCAATTAAAAGCAAACTTCCTTGCCAATGGAACAGAATGAAAAAGTGCTAGTGTTTGTAAATGGAAGTGTAGCTATGTATGTATGTATGTACATATGCATAAATACTCGTATAAAATAGTGTGTGCTTGGTAGCTAGTGTATGTATTTTATTTAGCGAATAGGACGGCTCACGCTGCACGCCAAATTAATTGTAGAAATTATACGTTTACAGAGTTCAACATGGTAGCTTGCAGGATAACGGACGCTCGTAACATTGCAGCCAATAATCATCATTTGCACAATCGCAGTACGGGCTCAATTTCCTCTGGTCAAGTGCCTTTAAAAAAGTAAGTTAACCCATCCAAATGGAATCTTGATCTAAATTTCTCAACTGTCACACACTAAATTGGTAAACGCAACGCACAAACTTCAACTACTACTAATAATACTACTACTTCTACTACCTTTTCTACTGCAACTACAACTTCTTAGCAATACTGAACATTATCGTGATTATGAAAGCGTTTTTATAGTTCCAGGTCCATCCTGTCATAATCAAAATCGTAAGCAAACTCTTCTATACTAATCTTAGCAATGTTCTCTTTAGTTTACACAAGTAAAATTTATCACTTTTTGGTTCGCACTAATCGAATAAACCTCGTCATTAACACACTTTACGACTTTTTAACAGGTACAAACAAACCCGAATATCAAGTCTAACAGCAATACTTATCGCCATATTGCACTGGATTTGGCCACCCGATCGCTGCACCAATTGCCATTCCATCTACAGCTCACCCAATCTTCATGACGATATGCAGGACGACGCAAAGCGGCGCTCCACACAAGATGGGATCAAACTCGGCTACGACAACACACTCGAGAACAGCATGGACGTGGTGGACGGAGCTCTATTCGAGCGTCGCAACAGCAATGTCTCGCAGAAATCCTCCAGCGATGATGGAGGTTTCCTTTCTCGTCGCAATTTCATTACAGCGCGCGCCTCATGGCGTCGTCCACTGGTCGCTTCTTCCAGCCAGGTCAGCTTACAGTCGGCAGCAGATTCCGCAAGGGGTTTCCTTCAAGGCTTGGGCGGCCTGCTCAAAATCGGTGGTGCTGTCAAACAGCAGCACTTTGACGAAGCTCTTACTGGCGCCCGGTACCAAAACGTTCTGCGTCCCCAAAGCTCAAACACGCACAACTTGTACAGGAACTTGCAGCATAGCTCGGCTACAAACGGCCCACTGCACATCAACACGATCAGCGGCAGTTTGGGCCAGCAGCTGCTGTCACCGCAGCTGTACACACCCTCGCGCATTTCGCGCATCTTTTCCAGCTCGCCGGCCAGCACACCTGGCCATCAACATCACCACCACCACCAGCAACAGCTTATGTCTTATGGCGGTGCCTATCCCTCGACGCATCACACGCACTTTAGTGACCTTAGCACAGTGTATCCCAATTCTGCAGAGCGTTCGTTGCCTACATCGCACATCAGTGGCACTGGCAACCTGAGTCGATATCGCTATCATTCACAGGAGCTGCCGTCGCTGCGCACCATCCAGGAGGAAACACGCCGCCATCAGCCATACCCACAGCAGCAACATCAGCACGAGTATCAGGCGCAGCACCCATTGGAAGATCATTTTGTTCCGCTGCAGCTACCGTCACCGCCTTCGTGGCGGAACTACTATCAAGCACAGCTACCGTATCAGAGCTACCGACCTCGGACGCGCTGGTACCCTCGCCATTACTCTAGGCTCTTTAGTCGGCAACAGCACGAGCTGCTGTCACCTCTGCCGGACTTGAACCTATCGCTGCGTGGAACGGCAAATGGAGCTGGAGTGGGTTTGGAGGCCTCGCCCGAATCGCGTTCAAGTTCGAGTGGCTTTGGCTCGAAGAACACCTCCAACCATCCGGGCAGTACCAGTGAGTGGCGGCTATTGCCACCATACCGAGCCCCGCCCTCACCACCAAAGCATTCGGCATACTTTGGGCTCAATGTGGCAGCTTCGGGTAGCCAGCAGGCGCAAGCGCAAACCCTGGTACCTGGGCAGCTGCAGCAGCAACCATACCACTACTCCTATCTGCAGCCCAGTCCACCCTCGGCTGGCCTTACGCCGCCCTACACAATGGCACACTGGCTGGAAATGATCTCAAGACTGAACGCCGCCACGGACAGCAATCTGCCAAGATCTTGCCAAGTGGACGTCGGCAGCGTCGATGGCCACTACGAATTCGACCCCGCCACACCCACGCCGAGCGCCTCAACACCCACCCAAGGCGTTGGCCTGCTTCGCGACGATCTCAACAACCTTCACATAGACACACACCATTATCCACACCATCAGCATCCGTATCATCATCATGCATCGACCATATCTTACCATCATCAGCATCCGCATCACACTCTGGGCCCCTTAAGTGGCAGTCTGTTGCATGCTTCGGCCACTGCTCCTGCCTCTGCCTCGGGAGCGCACACCTTTGGCGGCACGGTGCCCCGTAAGCTGCGTAACCTGCCCCGATACGACAATGTTGAAGCTCGCCTTCAAGCTATGCGGGAGGAATTCTATGCTTACCGCAAACGCCAGTCCATGCAGCGGGCTAGCGGCCCGGAAATCGAGAGCGTTTGCTGAACTGCACAGCTCGAAGCTCAAATGCGACCGCAAGGTAAACATGTTATGTGTTGGACTAATAGAGTCGAGTATGCGGCAGTGGCAGCAGCATTCATAACATGCAATCGAAGTCAACCGCATTAACCATATGATTAGATGATATCCATCGCACCGCAGGCCCAGCAACAATTATATGGCTCAAATAGTGCGCTTGCTGACATACTATTCCATGTTACCAGTTAGACGCTGTTATCGTGTGAGCCATACTATGTAGCCAGCTACAAAAACAATTAGTAGTTTGTCGTGGTAGTGAAACACAAAAAAACAAAAAAACAAAAACACAATGCAAAAATAGAATAAAATTCAACAAATGATAACAAAGGACACCAAACAAGAAGCAAATTTTTGTAAATAAGAACCGCATTATAAGGCACGCAAATCGAAAAGCTAAAGCTTAAGCAAAGCGCAAGCAACGTTTAAGAATAATATTTAAAAAAAAACTATAGCAATTATGAGAACATATTATTACTTAAAACTTAATACATTACGTAATTGATATTTAAAAAAAAAACACAATACGCAAAATAAATATTATTTATAAAATTAATAAAATTATATATATATTAGATATTTAAATAATAGGCGACACAGATTGATATGTTCAACATCAATTAACAATTAAAAATCCACAAAGCGTAAGCGTACATTATGTTACATTAACACTAACGTAAATTAAATGCAAGTTGCGAAAGATACTTTAGTTGAGACGCAGTGTTAAAAAAAAAAAAAAATAAATGCGATAAAAAAAACTCTAAAAACTACATATAGTGAAATTGTTTTATAAATTAATTATTTAAAGCGAAAAAAAAAAAATTAAAATAATAAATATCAAACAAAAAAACATTAAAGTTTTACAATAATTACAAGAAAAATATAAACTGCTGCATATATGTTTACTGTTGAGCTACACAAATAATTAACTCAAAGAAAAAAAAAACAAATATATAATATATATATTTATTGAAAACCTAAATACTTTTTTCGGTACAAGTAAAGGAAACTACAAAAACCCCAAGTTTGACACAACAGCAACAAATCGAAATACACTGATTCACTGAAGACAGTTAAGGTAAAACAGTACGTTAGCGCAACTTAACATTTATTTAACTTCAAATACGAATTGAAACATAGAAAGCGTTACGAAAGAGTTACGATATTCCCGTTACGCTCGTCCCGTAACAAAATGTACTGCATACGAATGGTTGACTTAATCGTATGCAATAGTTGATTCTTATTTTTATCCAACGTTTCCAGTACATTGAAGTGAGTTTCAGTTTTAGTTCTTATTGTATAATTGTTAGGATCACGATAAACTTGTCTGAGATTCAAATTGATAGGAATGGTTTGACACAACTTGACGCCAAAACACTGCCAGAGCGCGAGATGCATGAAGAAGATGACGATAAACCCCGTGTGTGTGTGTACAACAAAATAATAATAACAATAACATTAATGTACTACATAATAAATTTAGGCAAAACTTAACAAAAAGCATTACGAAAAGTGCAGCTAAATGCTCGTAGTTCGAAAATTACACAAATGATCTCAACAATTGTTTGTCTTTTGCCCATTTTCGTTTCTCAATTGCGTTTTATAAATTATTATAAAATAGTTCTGTATTAATTATGCGACTCGTTTAGTGGAGGCACCTGTTTAAAAATGGTTTCTTGATTGGTCAGAAACAGAAATCGTAATTGAATTGAAATACATACACTTAATACTATTGTACTACTCAATGTTATTGAAAGTTCGATTATTGTCAATGCTAACCAACAATATTCAGATAAGTTGACTTTTGTATTGAGGCAAAGACAAAACTAACCCTAGCACACATAAAAGAAAAGCAAAACAAACACACACAATCTCTGACACATAATATTAACTAGAATGCAGTTAATTAACAACAAAACAAAATAAAACAAAAAAGACAACAATTCAAGTATGCGTATTAGAGTATTAAATTTTTAATTGAGCATTGACAAATACATTGAAATATATAAAGTATGAGAGAAGCGAAAAGTAGTGCAACACATATACACGTTAAGTGAAGGACTTTAAATGCAAATTTATACATACATACATATATATTAAAACAATAATATATATATGTATATATATATATATATATACATACAATTATTTATATAAATTACTATAAAATATTGAATTAAATGGCATGTACATTAAGTAAAACGAAAAACAAAATTAAAGTTTACTTGTAAGTAAATCTAACGCTTTAGTCTGCCACTTTGATTTTTGGACAAGGTGCGCCAGTCAACTTTAACTTTTCGACTCGAAAAACAAAAATCCAAACGCATAAACAAGAAAAAAACAACTATCAATGACAACAGAAACTCTTTCCCTACTACTTCCTTACTTCCTTTCTTTCAGTCTTCTACTTGCACCTTCTTGAATAACTTCAAAATTTATTCGCTTGATTTCCACAATTTTTCCATTCAACGAACGTTCCCCGCAGCAATTCAGCATATAAACACGTACAACAAAATCAGTTTAGAACGAAATATATTGTAATTAACACAAGACACAATTATAACAACAAATTAGCAAAATGAACAAAATTTTTAAACAAATAAACTTAAAAATAAAAACAATTTGAAATTGATCAAATAAAACAAAGCCGAAATATCTTTTTAATGGTTGCGACAACCTCTTAACCCCAGCAAACTCGACCCGGAAACTTAGACCTGCATATACTACTACTTATATTCGATACGCTCGGCCAGTTTACCCATCCTAACTTTTAAACACACAGGGAAAGTAGTATTTACCCATACATACCATACGCCTGCGCTGCGATGGCGTTGACTGTCGGCTGAGTAATTAAACGAATAAAATTTACGAAAATGCAATACCATAATAACACACCCAATTATTTAAGTGAATAAACGTCGATGAAAGTGAATTGAACGCGAATTGCAGATAAAAGAACAGCAGAACGACGCGTCGACAGAACCTGCGAATCGTGGGCGTATGTCAAATGTCAAATGAGGAAGCTTCGTTGGATCTCTCGGCTCGTGAAAGTTGAGTGGGCTTTGGCCTCAACAATAGTTTGCTCTCTCGTTAATGAGATTGTATTAGTGTACTAGTTCATAGGCTTAAAACACACAGAATGTTCTCCCGGTGGAGGTTGATCGTGTTTGCTGACAGTATCGGTTCTACGGTCGTCGTGTTCAGTTAGCGAGAGCGCAGGGTAAATGTTAGACAGTGCGATTCGGACTTATTGCGCATATTATACAGTGTGCGGATCACATTACGAGTTACGAGTGCACGCGGCGGCTGGCACACAGCATCTTATAATTTTTGTTTAAATAAAGAAAATAAACGAGACCCAACGGCCGACGGCCGACGTGCGTTTGCTGTTTATGCTTGTTAAAGTGACTGGTTTAATTAAGTTTGATTTAAATTCGCTCTTAAAAATGCGGAAATACCAGTGTGTCAAAGTTGGGGTTATTGTCAGTGCAGGTCAATAGTGCAAGTGCAAACGCAAACTTAATATAATATATACAAAGATATATGTCCTGCAAAATGAAAACGGAACAAAAACAAATCAAATATATCTGCCATTCACCGTTAACTGCCAAAGTCATGTTAGAAAAGTTCAAGGGTATCGGGATGTTGGCGTTGTTGCTGCTACCATTGCTGCTGGCGCTCTTAATGAACGCATCCTGTGTGGAGGGCGTGCGCGTTCATCGTAAACAAACAAATCTGGAGGCGAAAGTTGGTTCGCATGTCGTCTTCAATTGCTATATAGATTTCCCATACGATTCCCCCATACCGTACGTTGTCCACTGGAGCAAAGATGTAAGTCAAGCAATTCATATTTTTAACACTTCTCCCATATATTCCAAAAAAAGATCTCCCAGTTGTTTAAGAATTTAAAATTATCAGTTAAAACATATTATATGTGGGTGGGCCATATGGCTGTTTGGCTGACTTACTGGCGTGGGATGCTATTTGGTTGGTTAGCCTTAATTGCAATAACTCTCGTTGAACGGAGGCAGAGACGAGGCAGAGTGCACATTGCAACAGTAAACAGTGCAACAAAGCAACGGGGCTCTCACATTCATTAAAGGGGCTTCGGCCATGGACTTTATGGCTGCGCTAGGCGGTGAGTGTGTGGGCCAGGCCACCCATTGCCATTGCAAATGCATTTGCGACGGACCGAACGAGTTATGGTTGTGGGTGGCCATGGCTTGGCTTGGCCTGGCTTGTCCCTGGCCCTGGCCACATGCTGTGGTCGCCTCCTGTTTGAGTGCGTGTCTGCTTTAAATTTGATTTTACAGATTTCGCTAAATTATTTCACTTCTTCAAAGTGTGAACGTGAAGTGTGACATTAAAGTGGGGGGGCGGCGACAAAAGAAGCATCGAAAAGCTGTTGAAATCAATTTGAATTGCATTCAATCGAATTGAATGCCTGGCATTTTGTTGACAACTGACAACTGACAACTGTGAGTAATGCAATTAAGTTCAATTGCGAATTATTTGCAGGAAGGCAACGCACAACGCCCCAAAAAGTAACGCCTCCAATACACACGGCGCACGTTTGTACATTTAAATCAAGTAAATTACTATTCATCGCACACTCATACGCACATTAGAGCACACACACCCCACACCCCTTCGTTTATTACCCCCAAAAACCAAATTCACGACCGATTTGATTGGGGTTTTGCCTCAGTCTACTCTGTCTGGCGTTGGTATGTCTACTCTGTCTGCGCTGCCTCGCTTAATTTGCTGGCACTTTCGACACACACACACAAACATTTTTGCTCTTTCTCTTTTATTGTATTGTATTAATGCATAAAATTCCACTCGGTCAACGGGTCATGATGTCATTTTGATGGATTCACTTTAATTGCGCTTTTAGTTTTGTTTTTTTGTTATGATCTGTGCGAGCGCCAAAAATAAGATGAACAAGGCTTAGTCAGTTCAAGATTAGTTAAATGATTGTGCCAAAAATCACATTCATCAATGCTAGCTGTAACAAAGAGAAAGAGAGAGAGAGAGAGTGATAAGGGGACTGAGGTAAGAGAACAAATTTATGCAAATGCTTCAAATATTCATGTGTGCAATCAAAAACTACTTTTGACGGCCGTCGCAAATTTTTGCGCACGTAAAGGTCTAAGCGAGCGGTAAAAAATTACCGGATAAATCAAGTTACGTTTGTAATTTGTTAGATAATGTTGATAAATGTGCTGCCTCGGCGGCAGCTGGCGACGGCAGTTGACGCACACAGTTGGGTGCACTTGGATAGCTCCCTGCCAGTCTCCTGTCTGTCCCGCCTGTCTTTAAGTAGACTAAAATGATGCAACGCATCGCAAGCGAAAACATTTCTCACCGTCACAATCGAGGTCGCGACATTGATGCACATCTTTCAGGCATGCGGGCGGGCCCAGCTGGTGGATGCCACGATGATGGTTTTGTCGATTCGAATTAAAGGTTCGCTTGACAAATAATGTCAATTCATACATATATCAACCCAACACTTGTGGCACACAATTAAAACTATCAAATTGCAACGGGCTGACACTTTCTGCGGTCGTCAACTATCAATAACCGAAAGGCGTGCACTGAAATCAAATCCACAACGTGCGGTTTTATATTATTGGAAGGCTGATCCATCGAACGGGCAATCTCACTGGATATCCGGCTGTCAGGTGGGCTGCCTGAGGACAGTGTGAAAACAAAGCTTAAACTTTTTAATTTAACTGTGTTTTTCAATCAGTTAGAACCTGTTGTGACAAATCTATTTAGCGAGTAATGCATGTAATAATCATTTTTTTGAACTTCTGACAGAACAAAAAGATCTTCACTTGGTTCGAAAACGAGACATCCACAAATGAGCTGTTTAATGGACGCTTGCATCTGGTAGGGCCTCATCCCGACTTGGGCAAGGCGTCAATCAACTTGACGGCGATACGTGAGTCTGACCAGGGCTGGTATCACTGCCAGGTCATCTTCCCGAACCGCTCGCCGAGTGTTCGCAACAACGGCACCAGCTACCATCTGACGGTGCAGGGTGGCTCCCTCATCAAAATACCGCCAGTCAACCAAACCATAATGGAGGGTCAGACGGCGTTCTTTCACTGCGTCATGAAGTATCCGGATAACTCGCAGGCCGCCTGGTACAAGGACGGAGTGCTGCTGCAGGAGGTGCAGGATCTGGTGCGCCGCTCGTTTGTGGGGCCCGATGGCAGCCTTAGTATCGACCCCACCATGATGAGTGACCTGGGCGAGTACGAGTGCAAGGTGCGCAACAACGAAGGCGAACTGCAAACGGCCAAGGCCTTTCTCAACATACAATGTAAGTGGGTTGACTGCATCATATGAAAGCATAAAGCGACAGCGTCATCTCATGCTTCACAGATAAGGCCAAGGTGATTTATGCACCGCCCGAGGTGTACCTGCCCTATGGTCAGCCTGCCACCCTAGACTGTCATTTCCGAGCGAATCCACCGTTGAAGAACCTGCGCTGGGAGAAGGACGGACTGTTGTTTGACTCGTACAATGTTCCTGGCGTATTCTACAAGATGAACGGCAGCCTGTTCTTCACCAAGGTAAACGAGAACTATGCGGGCAGCTACACCTGTACGCCCTTTAACGACCTCGGCACCGACGGGCCCTCGCCCATCATTAGCGTCATTGTGCTGCGCCCACCCATATTTACAGTTAGCCCCAAGGCGATTTACATACAGAAACTGGGCGAGACCGTCGAGCTGCCATGCGAAGCCATCGACCGGGACGGAAACAATCGACCGTCCATTGTGTGGAGTCGGGTAAGTAGTATCCAACAAAGCATTGTCGTTCGTGCCCCTCAATGCCGCAATGACTGCCAAATGGCCGCAGTTGCAGTTTTGCTTGATTGCATTTTGAAATATGCATGCAACTGCACCTGCGTTTCTGACTCTGTTGTAACCAATTTACGCGCAGAAAGATGGCCAGGCCCTTTCGGCGGACCGGCACAGCTTTAGCGGCGGCAATTTGACCATCACGAACCTAATTGAAACGGACCGTGGCATGTTCGAGTGCTCGGCGACCAATGAGGCCGCAACCATAACAGCCGAAGCTGAATTAATGATTGAAAACATTGCGCCGCGTCCGCCCTTCAACCTAACAGCGAACAGCACAGAGACCTGCATAACCATCCGCTGGCAGCCAGGTAAGACCAATCACAAGACCAAAATTATCAATACATAACTCATTATTTCAACAACAGGATACTTAAGGCCCAATCAGGAGTACACCGTGTGGTATCGTCTGAGTGATGCGCCGGAATGGCGAACGTTGCGTGTGCTGGACAAAACGGTTATGGAAGCCACGGTGCAACATCTGTTGCCTGGACGAGATTACGAGTTTATGGTTCTCAGCCAGGATAAATATGGCGATGGCATGTTTAGCAAACAGTTTCGTTTCCAAACGCAAGGTAGAAGCAGTCAAAACATTTACAAACCCATAATAATCGTGTATTTTTGTTTTATTATTAGAATCTCCTTTGAGAGGAGAAGATTTTGATGCACAACAATTGCAGCATCAGCAGAATCAGTCGCCGACCGTTGGCGGTTTGGGTGCACCCTGGAATTTGAGTGTTATAAGCAATCCACAGGGATGGCTACTCCACTGGGAGCATCCGACGCTAGGCCTGGAGACATTGCGCCTTTACACAGTGCGCTGGTGGAGGGAGCCTGAACATTATCTCATCGGCACCGCCGAGACCTTTGACAATTTCTATCAGCTACGACACCTAAAGGAGGACGTCACCTTTAGGTTCCAGGTGCTTGCTGTGGGTGCAAATGCCCAGCAAGTGTCCAGCCCTGATCTGTTTCTTGAGGTGCCATCGCAGCGCAAGATGCGGGCCTTGATTATTGGCAGTTCGGTTGGCGTCATCTTTCTACTTTGCGCACTGTGCGCTTTTTTATACGTGAAACGTAGTTGCCTGCGGCATTTGTTTGCTAGAGGCAACGAGGGAGCGAGTGTCGACGAGGACACGGCTGAGAGTGGCGATTGCGACAGCGACCAGGAGAGGGATAGCAATAAGATTCGCACATCCTCCTGAGAAATGCAGATTATGTGGCGTTTCGCAGAAAGCAGCCACAATTCTCAGAGGAGTTGTTCCGTAAGTTTTACGTTTGTGCCAGAATGAAGAAAAACGATTTAAGATTTAAATGTTGGGACGATCAGTAGCAATACTGATTTATAAATTATTTGTAGTTTCAGTTTTGTAAAATACATTTTACTAATTCCTTGATCTAATGAAAATTGTGTTTGTATTCAATTCATTCATAATTTCATCGTTATTCATATATTTTCAAATTTGATTTGCCCGCCCGATGGGCAGCACTTTAACCTTATTGTACAGTAAACATACTTGTGTCGTCTCTTTCGCACATATGGCGTTTAAAGTGAAAAGCTGTTTGCCCGTACGTATATAGGTGCGACAGAGATAAAGTGAGAAGCCGAAAAAGCACAAAAATAAAGCTCACAAAAAAGCTTGGAGCGTTTAAATTCAAAGCTTACTACTTTAACGGTTTTCTACCTCTCTTAGATAAATATGTAATTACATGTGTATTTAACTCTACGACAAACAGATCATAATGGGCTTAGCTTTATTTATAGTTATAAAGACACTTATTGTTGCAGCTAGCCTTATACGACAGAACCACCTGTTTCGAGCAAATGAAATGCTCGCAAAGCTATTTGGCTTCATCTGTGACGGCGACCCCTTTGCGAAGACGGCAAGTTCAATTGATTTAACCTATGCCGCAAAATATTTTGCACTCGCATTGCTTTGATGCAGTTACTCGACGTTGCTCGCTAAGTGCGAAGAAGGCAGCAAACCGGGGTAAGTACGGCAAGTATTAAATGTCATGGAACTCAAATTGTAAGGTAAAGGATTATGATAAGCACTGATTGTGAGTGCAGTCCGACTGAGACAAGAGATCGCTGCTAAAATTAAGTCTCATCCGCTTCTCTCTCTCTCTCTCAGTGGGACTGCTAGTATTGCAGGGCCAAATAGTACGCAATAGTTAATAGAAACAAAGAATCAAATACTGATATGAGCTTTGTGCTAAGACTAGCTTGAACATAAATACATACATATACATATTTTAAACAAGGTCAATGGTTTACATACATACATATGTATACCCTCGCTTGCTGTTTTACTCTCTTGATGACAATTGTTTTTCCTAAGTATTTCGTGATGTTTTATTAATTCCGCACTTTGGCCCACGTGCGTCAAAAGTTTGAATGAAGTGTGTGTATGTATGTACGTGATAGTCATGGATGAGTGCGAGTGTACTCAGTTTTATTGCTCATGCTATACTCCGCCGCAAATCACAATTGTCTTTGTTTTTGTTTTCATTAAATTTGACCGTTGCTTCTTTTTGCGTTGTTTGCAATCCGAGTAAACCAGTTAGTCATTATGTACGATCGTACATATAATGTTCAAAGTTCAACACGAGATGTCAGCCAATGACATTATTAAAGTGCTAAAGTACATAATGGAAAATTGTCATGTCCGTAGAGTTGAGGGACAACTACAACAGTCTTTGTGGATATGCACAAAGAGATCGAAGCAATTGCAACTCGAATTAGAGACAAAGAACCAACCAGTTTGAGCGCAGTTGCACACGAGCCATTTACAGACCAAGTGCTTTGGGCAAGCAGCATGTATGTATGTACATACGTACATTTATTTTCTGTTTACGATCAGATGTTTACCATCAGCTGAATCTCACTCAAACAAAAGCATAAGCGTCACACACACACACACACACACTCACCTATGCACAAACTGCACATGCGCAGTTAACAGCTTGCCACACACACTGTCTGATACACAGATGAGAGTGAGGCCATAAACATTGTGGCAACATTGAGGCGCACCCAAACAAAGCCGTAGCAGCAGCAGTGCGTTAAAAACAATGTGGAGAGAGAGCAGCTCCCGCTCTCGGGTCTTCCGCCATTGACGAAACAAACTTGCCGTTGTTTCGTTGTGCTTGCTCCCCCACAAACACACACACACGCACAGCAGTCAGCAGTCAATTTGCCATGAGAGAGAACGAAGCGAAGAGAGTGACACATAAATATGAAGAGAGAAAGGCGTCGTGAAGCTTTACAGCAGCATTAGCAGCGCTTGCAGTTTCAGTTCTTTTTCGTGTGCGCTACGTTCAAGTTGTCTCCCGTCTCTGGTGGAGCCCGACGCGCGATCTACTAAAGAAAAAGAAACACGTTTAACTCAATGTCTTGTTCGTCCAGCTGCTGTGCTGTGGTCTCTTAAATTAGCCCAAAAGACACAGAGTTAACAGTTCTGAACATAACTGGAGGAGCTGCTGCTATGCTGTGCTAGTTTTCATTCCTTCGTTTTGCTGTTCGCAGCGCAGTTTGTTTGCTCGCATATTAATTTAAAACAATTACGTGTTCAAAAATTGAGAGAGCCTGCAATTAGAACAGTGACAGGAACGGCAACAAAAGCTTTATGTGTTTTACCAACAACAAAATTAAGGTGCCAAATATTTGGCAATGCAACGAGCCTTAAATAAAGCAGCATTCAGCCAGCCAACCAACGGTAACAAGCATCTCTAACACACGCGCTATAGAAACGTATCTCTTGTGACTGCCAAAAAAGATATAAAATAAAACAAGTTTGGTGTTTGCAGGAATAACTTATTTGTGATTTAGGTAAGCTACATTTACCCCGGATCATTAAAGTGCATTATGAATTGTGCTCCACCAACAATTGACTGGGAACAACAACGAATTATTGTGTTAAAATTAACAGTTTTATTTGCTGCTTTTACTCATCTCCCACTAACAAATCGCTGGGATGAGTACAAGTAAACATTTTAACTAGCGTTGCTGGAAACAGCAAACTTACTAGAAATTACAAAATATATCTCATGTGTATCTTGTAATGCTTTCCTGCCTCCCCCAGTATCTGCTGAGCGCGCCTGCGTTCTATTTGTTTCTCGTTGTCTCTGTCTGTCTCAAAGGTGGGTTGCTTTCTCTCCTTACAGCGAGAGAGGGAGAGGAATTGGCAAAACATTCTTATTTAATTGTTTACGATTGCGATTTGTTTATGAATATTGTTCCAAATATAAATCTATGATCAAGATCTATGATAAAGGTAGGGCCATTACCATCGTCTGTTGCCATTGATATCTTGAGTTAACATTTTGCAGCTGTAAGCCTGCCGTTGGCTGATAAATCAGCTCACCTTCTAGAAAACACTTGGTTAGTGGAAGAAAAATACACAAACATTGCCACTTTATAGTCTTTTTACATATCAGTGATTTGCGGCAAACGAAGGAAGCCAATTGCTAGGCGTATCTCAACTATCGCTTATCTAAAAGGCACAAAAATCTGCAAATAAACTTGTATGCCAGGCTTTCTAATCTTTACCCTCACAACAACGCTTATGGACAGCTGCAATCTTATCGCCCGGCCACCTGCTAAAGCATCTGAGCGAAGCTGTCGTTAACAAAGTATTATGATAATAATTAATTCATCGATTACTTTGTATTTAAAGTATTAAACGAGTTTATGTAAATTTCCCTAAGTCAATCAATTAAAAGATCATTGTTGTTCTAGAAGCAAACACATTTGTTTGAGTTTAACTTTTGTTAAGATCTAAAAACTTGAATCAGATGTGCAATTAACATGTCTAATGTCGTTTATCATTATTTCTTTCAGTGGATGTGATCAAGAGGAGATGGAGAAGCTGAATTATTCATAAACTTCCAACTACGCGCAAGAAATAAATCTGCCAAACGAATTCAGGAAAAAGAAACCATGAATTATTCACAGTATAATGTATGACCAGAAACTACTGTCGTCTAAATAGGGACAAGAAAAACTCAGTTATATCAACGCCAAAGTACTATATGAACATTAAAAGCAAACTTACAATACTCTATGAATGATACGCAAATGCTGATGCTGACGCAGACTAATGTCCATTGCAACTGTATAAACTAGGAACACAAACAGTGAGTGAGTGTGATTCAACGTATATATTAAAGAAGCGACGATATGCATGCCTCTCGTGTTCCACTCGTGGACGAGGAAAACGGCTGCAGCGCTATCATACTGCCCGCCAAGACAACAACAACAGCAACATCTCTTAGTGCAGTTCAGTATAAGAGCTGCAACACTACAACGACAACAGCATCAACAGCCAACAGCCCAAGCATGCAACAAGGATCAGATACCGGCAATAGCAGCTCTGAGCCAGTGCCCCTATTGAATCCGTTGCAGGCGCTGCCGCTGCAAAAGACCAACGACCTCAAGCAATGCAACACCAGCTATGGGTGAGTACAAATTCTGGCAGGCTACTAATTAGATTAAAATAGATTATGATTGTTTGAGGAAGAAAACTAGGCATAATGACCCAAATAGCGTTCCATAATCAGGGCGCGACATGGCAGCGGAAGCCTCGTTAAGTCATAGTTTTCCTGTTTAACTAGCTTGACATGCAGCAAAATCACGACAGGACACTTTCCTTCGTCCGGTTGCCCCATAAATCAAAAGCATTCAAGCAAAGCTTCGAATAGTTTGTAACTCAATGAAACTAAAAGTAGAACATTCTGTCAAACTGGTATCAGTGTTAAACATTCGCACGCAAATGACGCGCAATTTCAAGGAAATCGTTCGAAGCTTTGAAAAATCAATACACAACTCATACGAAAATTGTGTAATATTTGTATCGTATTTGTATCTTTGCCTCAGGCATCCTAGACTTGAGCGCGTTTCTAGCGAGCATCATTAAAATTATCAATTAGCGGCTCCTGGCGGTCATACAAGCTTAAGCAGAAAGTGAGGGGACGAAAATAAAAGAGCGATTCGAGTTTGATTTAAAGGATTTTGTCTTAATGATGGCCAATGTGAAGCTTTAAAAAGATAGAATAGGTGAATAAATTTTGCTGTGGTGACGCCCAATGACCAACTTAGAGCAAAGGAAGCTTTGTGTTCAAATAACTCACTTGATCCTATCATAAAACCGCCACAATTGCATGGACTGGACATTTTTATTATATCTATGCAGTCGGCTTTCTCAGAATAGAGCGGAAGAGGAGAGCGCATGGTATACAAAGGTTATGAAAGGCTTTGGAAACGTTTAAAATGCTTGAAACATCCTTTTTTCGCCCAGTTGGCATTGTCGGCAGTGCTGTAAATAATAAAGCAAACAATCACACACAACAGCCAAGATAGACGACAATAAAAGTTTTAAGAATGGGCCTACCCCACGTATGCGCAACGAGCAAAATACTAGGTATGTAACTTAGTGAATAGCCCGACGTCAAACAACAAAAGCTATAAAAGCCAACAACTATTGTCCGGCAACAAAAAAGCACACTGAAGCGAGAAAATAAAAAGGGAAACACAGAAGAAGCACACTTACAGTACCGCCAGACGAATACCCTTTAAAAATGTGTAACTATTATTTAGTTTTGTATAAGACTTTGGCGAAAAACTAATACGCCCTTGCACAGCAGGTTATTTCAATGCTGCTACCGAAGGCGGCGCGTGCTTGGAAAAATCGAACAAGCCGCCAAGTTGTCCAAAACTTTGCCGCATTCAGTTCAACGGAGTTGAGTTGCTTTCAGTTTAGTTTCGTTCTTTGCGAGCGCCTTACAGCCATACTGCCAGTTTGGATTTGCGATTGTGATTTAATATTTTTGCTGTTCGTTGGCAATTGTCCTTTAAACATTTATGTGTGCATATTGGAAAACATCATAAACTTGTGAATTGTGCCACCTGAACGATGTTTAAGCGCCACTTCGTTGTTTGTCGGTTGAATAAATCGTAAAAGCGTCGGGCGGTGAAAGTCGTGAAACGTGCCACAATTATGCAATTGAAACACTTCACTGTTGGCAATGCAAACAGGGCGAACAGCCGCCAACGCCAACCAGACATATGCAGTGGGCCATAAACTACTAAAGGGGCAAAAAACTGTCTAACAGACTGTTGGGCGTCGAGGATGCTAGCCAGCTGGGCTTTAAAAACTTTTTATTAAGTTCCTTGGGCAACCTCATGGCCATCATCGAAACACATTGACCTTTCCCACGCATTAAAGCCAGCTGAAGTACCATCGTTTCAAGACTGTCATGACTGACTGTAAAACGCGAGTTATCTACGCAGGGAGCTCTGATTACTTATCATTCACTGAACCCAATCGGTCATCAGCAATCGGTTATTTTACCTGTCATTGTAGATTTTGGTGAATTGCTAAGATTGAAACCAGTTAAGACTGCCGTCCCCAGTTGCATAAAGAAACTTAAACACTTTGTTGTAACAATGAGCCTAATGATCTGAGTGATTCGAGGCGTTGAATATTTCCGGTTTCTATTTGTTTTTATCGGAGCAAAATAACAATGTAACTTTTTCAGTTTGGTCAAAGGTTGCTTCTAATCGAAGCAGTAGCAATAGCTGTTTCAGCTGCTTTGTTGCTGGCTAATTAATCAATTTAATGTTTGTTGAAATTGCCAGCAATTACAACGCATTATTAAGATTGATAAGCAGTTGGGGTGTTGCAAAATGATAATGATTGTTGCTTATATAACTATTTCTAAACTTCTGGCACGAAAAGAGAATAACAGCAACGCTGTCCTTAACTTATTTTCGTTGTAAGCTGCTTCGCGTGTTTTTGCGTAGCATGCCAAGCACAAAGCGCTTGTTGTTGCAATTCTCATAATACGACTCAGATACTTGGCTGCTTGGGGGCTTCGTTGGGTTCGTTAACATCAGCGTAAACGCTGCACAAAGCCAAGTAATTTCTCGGTGCAGGCGAGTGCACGCGCACTCAAAATGTACCCAGCTAGGCCAAACGCTGAGTGCAAGCGCACCGAGAAGTTCGCGGGAAACGATTCGATAGCTGTCCCAGATGGCAATGTTGTTGGATATAGGGAAGTGGTGAAGTGGGCCAGGGCGCAGCAAGCAAAACTCGTATTTGTCGTATCTCGTAGTAGTATGTTTGTATGTGTGCGTAAGCAATCTAAAATTTACCAATACAACTGAGTTGGTGACGTTGAATCGTTGCCTTGTTGTTGCTTTGGATAACATATACATGCACACGTATGCACTCGCATGTGTATTGGTAAGAGTCGGACAGTCAGCTGTTCTCCTCTGTTTACGCTGTCACTCTTGGCTGACTTCTGTTGTTGTTCTGTCCATCGACACGCTGTCTGACGAGTCTATGCTCGATCTGTTTTCCCATTAGCCGCCACACTGCCAATTTTGAATCATTATTTGTGGCGCTCGAATATAGTAGTTTGCAGATTGTAGCCAGCAATTATTGTTGCAGAACTAAATGCCCAATATCCGAATGTATACGTTGAAGCAATAAGGAATTTTAGTGTTTTGATTGTTCGACTGTTTTGATGACTGTTGAATAATAATCTTGTGGCTGAAAGTAAACAATGACAGCGTTAAAAATAAACACAAACAAATCAATTTATTTCAGCCCTGAACTTTAACTTGATTTACTCATCAAAATGTACCGAGTTATCTAAAGGGTTGATGGTTAAGTCGTTAACAGCAATTAAACAGCCATTCCCAATTAGCGTCTCTCAAGCAAGTAGTTTGCACCCAAAGCTGTATTTTTAATTGACATTAGCATGTTTGTCGTTAAATCGGCATACTTTACCAATTAATACCTTCTCACCGACGAACGTGTAGGAGTAGAGTACTATGCCAACGAAGCTTTTATGAATGAAAACCAAACTGAACTTTGCTCTTTACAAACGCTGATTGGGTGGGAGGCATTGGCTGTCAATGATGAATCATGCACTTCACTCACACTTAGCTAATCGAATAGTAATGGCTTTAGTTTGACTAAGTATCGATAATGGCTCTGTAAATAAGTAAAAATCAATTGCTATCATGCCAAACGGCTTGGAGCTGACACTTATAAACGGCAGCTGCAGCTGTCAGGAAGATCAGCTAGGGAACGTGCGTCAGGCGAATGGCATACAGAATACCAGCTTCGAGACATCCACGCTGAATTTGCCTTGTGCGGATGTGGCCAAGTGCAAGCGTTCGCTTTCCTTTGTGCAAACAAAGCTGACAAAGAACGGATGTGTCAGCGCCTTGCAGCGGCCTGAAGACGGTGCTCCCTGCTGGCGGCACAAGGCAATCGTAGTAAAGTAGGCAGCTATTCAGCAACTGCCCTGTTTGTTGGCCAGTCAATTATTGTAATATCGATTTGCTTGCATTTGTTTGCAGCTCGCAGAATAACGTGTGCAATGGAAGGCTCCTCAATCCCAACAGTCACAACAACCACGTCCTGGCGCCAAAGGTACAAAACAAGAGCACCAGCCCAAACGGACAGAAGAAGGGAACCATATCGCTTTCACATCTGCCACAGCGTCCGCCAGTGGATATCGAGTTCTGTGATATCTCCTACTCGGTGCCGGAGGGCTACATACGTGGCTTTAAGACCATTTTGAAGAGCGTCTCTGGGAAGTTTCGCAATGGCGAGATAACGGCTATAATGGGACCCTCGGGCGCGGGCAAAAGCACGCTTATGAACATCCTTGCTGGCTATAAGTAAGTTTCTGCATTTCAATTCACTGTCCCATTACTTTTGCTAAGCAAAGAATCTTGCAGAACTTCCCAGTTGAGCGGATCGGTGATGATTAATAGCAAGGAAAGGAATCTGCGGCGGTTCCGTAAGCTCTCGTGCTACATAATGCAGGACGATGTCCTCATAGCCAACCTTACGGTGCGTGAAGCCATGATGGTGGCAGCAAATCTAAAGCTCGGCAAGAACATGATTTCGTATGCCAAGACCGTTGTTGTCGAGGAAATATTGGAAACAATTGGACTCAAGGAGGCAGTGAACACACTTACGTGCAATCTGTCGGGTGGACAGCGTAAACGTTTGTCCATAGCACTCGAGTTAGTCAACAATCCGCCAGTGATGTTCTTCGATGAGCCAACATCCGGTCTGGACAGTTCAACCTGCTTCCAGTTAATCTCGCTGCTCAAATCGCTGGCGCGTGAAGGACGCACTATTGTCTGCACAATTCACCAGCCATCGGCACGCCTGTTCGAAAAGTTTGATCATCTCTACCTGTTGGCCCAGGGTCAGTGCGCGTACGAGGGTCGGGTGCACGGTCTTGTGCCGTTTCTAGCTTCCCTGGGCTATGAATGTCCATCGTATCACAATCCCGCGGACTATGTGCTCGAGGTCGCATCCGGGGAGTATGGCGAAGCGGTACCCAAGTTGGTTCAAGCTGTCAAGAGCGGCACCTGTAAGAAGTACATGCAAAAGGACTACAGACACAGCTTAGCTAACGTCAAAGGGATCGCCAATGACATCGTTAAAGGAAATGGTAGCGGTTCGGACAACAATAGCCACTCTAACACCACAGCCATAGTGCCAGCGTCAGCAACGATTACTCTAGAAGATGAGAAGCCACCCAAGCCATTGGATACCATTAACGATGATGCAGACGAGCTGACCGAACTAACTGAGCTGAAGCCACCAAAACTGGAGGCACAGCAGTCACAGCAGTCACAAAACTCTGATTGTAGTATCATAAACATACCTGCCACAAACGAGGACAGCTGCAGCTTTAGCTCGTCCAAAGGTGACCAGAACGCTGTGGCTGGTGGTGGTACGAGTACCGTAGTCGGTTGCATGACATCGTTGCTGGACTCGCACGAGAGTGTCGTTACACTGCCTAACAAAACGGGTTTCCCGACCAGCGGCTGGACGCAGTTCTGGATATTGTTGAAGCGATCTTTTCGCACAATCATTCGGGATCGAATGCTGACACACATGCGCCTCGCCTCGCATGTCATTGTTGGTGCAATTATTGGCATGATCTACTACGATGTTGGAAACGAAGCTAGCAAAATCATGAGCAATGCCGGCTGCATATTCTTCGTTTCCCTCTTTACGACCTTCACGGCCATGATGCCAACTATTCTGACATGTAAGTACTTGCCAATAAAATCTCTCACCATGATAACGAATATCTTTTTTGCATTCTAACGCAGTCCCCACGGAGATGTCAGTTTTTGTGCGGGAGCATCTCAACTATTGGTATTCTCTCAAGGCGTTCTACTTTGCTAAAACCCTTGCCGACATTCCGTTTCAGGTAAGCTATTAACTTTTGCAGTCGAACAAACAACTAATGAGAGCATGAAACTCCTTTACAGATTATCTTCTCCAGCGTTTTCGTACTGGTGGTATACTATCTGACCTCACAGCCCATGGAAACGGAGCGCATCTTAATGTTCGTGTTAATTTGCGTACTTAACTCTCTGGTTGCTCAATCGCTGGGATTGCTCATAGGCGCTGGAATGAATATTGAGACTGGAGTATTTCTTGGTCCCGTCACGACAATTCCAACTATTTTGTTCTCGGGTTTCTTTGTCAACTTTGACACTATACCGGCCTATCTGCAGTGGGTCACTTATGTCAGCTACGTTCGATATGGTTTCGAGGGTAAGTGAATCTTTATTGTTTTGTTTGAATATAGTTAAAATATCTTATCGATACTTTTCCAATATAGGTGCCATGGTTTCCATTTACGGCATGGATCGCGCCAAGTTGCATTGCAATGAGATTTACTGTCATCATCGCGTTCCCAAAAAGTTTCTCGAGTGGATGTCAATGCAAGACGCAAAGTTCTGGGTCGACGCGGTAGCCTTAATAGGCATCTTCTTCGCCCTGCGCATCATTGCGTACTTTGTGCTACGCTGGAAGCTCCACATGATACGCTAAATCGGAGGCATTCTCATCGGTTCTCTCCATAGCCTGACTGCCCATTGTAAATAGAGAACGTGCATAAGGAATTTTCGTACGAGGACTGTAGATAGGCGAAGCTAAAATGGTGCTTCGAATTTTCGTTCCACGTTTACTTACTTACAATAGACCACTACTGTGCAATATGCAGATCAATATCAAGCACGACATTCGTATTCATATACTAGTATAAAAAGCGTAAATTAGGCACGTTCGATAGCACTCGAGAGATCCCTTCAAGTAAACATCTTGTGACCAAGCATAAGAGTCTGAACTTACATAGGTTGAAAATCGTAACAAATTTTAGCAAAAGTCGTCATGTACTAATCCCACTTACATACACACATAGTTTTCGCTCAGTTCATTTAAATTAACAATAGTTGATTGATAAATTACGTTTAGCTTGATTGCAAATCCCAACGTTTTTATTAATCACTCCGTCCCTATGTGTAAGGCTCTGTTGGCTAGTTGAGTCAACATTGACCTGAACCCAATCCACAATTTCTAAACATTTTAACTACAGACCATTATAACATTATGTATATGATGTGAGTTCAAGTGGATAGTAAAAACGTGCTTAAAACATAATTGAAACTAAACACGAGCCTTGTGATACAAAACACTGCAATTAAACTAATCTAAAAACCATTTTTTTTTTTGACAAAAAATCGTTATTGTGCATTAAAGAAAACCGGAACGGAATTCGATTGTGTCCAGGCAAAACTGGTGATATGAAGCAATTATTATCAAATCCACTATTTTTACGTGAAGTCGATTAATCTTCAATACAATTTTTGTAATTTATGGCATACATAATTAGTATGTATAATTATGTTATCTCAGATAATTTAGTAAATTTTATACGCCCCACATAAATGACGCCAAAAAATTCAATATTATTTTGAATTCGAACCTTACGTTGTGAAAAAGCCGAAAGGCTCTTTGCTGGATTAATAAGGCAAAAAAATACGTTGGGTTTTTGGATTTCATTGCCGAATAAGTTAAAAATAATTTGTGATACATGTAGAAATATAAAAACAAGTTACAATTTATATAAAAACAGTAAGCTGTGGCCACATATTAAGCATCCTTTGAGGAGCAAAACGTATAATCCTTATAGTTGCATAAGGGGCAAAACAATTAATAATTAAAAAAAAAAATCATTTATATATGTATACTCGTAATTGTATAAATACATAATTAAGTCATTATTTAAATGCATGAGCATATTTAAAAAAACACACAGCTATCCGGTAGAACATTTTTAATAATAAAGAATCCAATAATATCTTCATAAGAACTTTCGATTTGTAATAAGTTTTCAAATATGCAGGTGATAAAACAATTTTCAAAGCTTTTCGTTTACGCTTATTTGAAACGTATTTTCACCACACACACAACTATAACTCTTAATAATTATGAATTGTCTAGCAAGCAGTGTAATAAAGCAGTGTTCACAGTCATAGAATAATAAACCCAAACAGACTGGAAATTAGCAGAACTCAGTTTACAGCCCTGTTAAGTTATACGCATAAAATATAAACAGCGGAAAATTTTGTTTTAACTTAAGTTTTTTCAACAACAAATGCGGTGAGTTGGATATTTTATGTCTTTTATTATAGTATTAATATACATATATAGATGTGTTTCTTAGTAAATGACATTTATTTGGAATACAAGTCAACTAATTGACACTATGTAAGTTAAGTAAGTAATTCTGTAATGTTAAAAAGTGCGTCAGTTACCTACTTATGCATACGCATATTTTTTTTTTTTGCTCACCTGTGCGGTTTATTGTTGTCCGAAAAAAGCAAACAAAACAAAACACGCCTTACCACAGTGTGAGTTCTGTGTGTCGTCATCAATGACGATGACAAAAGAACGGCCGGCATGTGCCGATCTTTTGATGCTACGGATGAATGCATACATACATACATACAAATACGAGCGGGGAATTTCTCAGTGAGAGCATCGTATGTGTGTGAGTGCCTGTGAGGCGGACAGACAATATTAGCTGATTGTACGATTGATGTTCGTGTCACACTTAAAATCATATTAAAAGCCAGCTTCGCACCGGAGCGAGCTCATTGTGAATCCGAGTGCCGATCGATATGCATCAATAGCGTCTGCCGAAGCCGAGCTTTGTTTTTGTGTGTTCTCTATTTTATGTTCGTGGAAGTGCTGATAGTGAACAATAAAGTTGCGAACAATACATACTGTGAATCATGTTCAATAGCACTGTTTAAGTGCACGCAATTTCACAAAACTCATATTAAGTGTTGCCTAGACAAACAAATTTGCATTTAAATACAACTTAAAAAATTAATGCGAATATGTCGCGCTATTTAGCGTTTTGTTTTTGTGTATTTCAATTGGGACTACTAATAGACGCCGCTGGGTAAGTGATTGGTAGCCTGGTCGACCCGAAGTTCACAAAATTATCAATTACAAAAATAAAAAAAAATACTTCTTATGCATGTATTCATCAAGAAAGTTCAAGTTTTTTTTTTTTTAAAAATTATAGCTGTAGTTCGAATATGCATTTACATGTATGTATGTATGTTTACATTGACATGCATGTATGTGTGATTTTATGCACTTTACAGTTATGTACATATATGTAAATATAAATGTACATATTTATAAATGATTTTGGGCATTCCTCTTTGGGTTTGTAGACATATTACAAAGAGTTACTCAGCAATTTTGATTATTCATGTTAACAAACCGGTTCAATACATGTCGCATATAATGCTCCATTGCGATACACTTCTTGTTCCGTTATCTTATGTTTGAGAGACCGAAGAACACTTGTGATTAAAAGCTCGTGAATAGCAGTAACATCTTTTGGCGACACTTAACTCAATGTATGCTGATGACAACAAAAACAATATGTAACGAGATTTGAGTGTGACAATAATGATTAATCAAAAATAATATTTGAATTTGACTACTTGTGATGATACGACATGAAAGTTGCATTTATAATTAAGAAAATAATCTTTGAGTCATTGATAATACTAAAAACTGGTTTTGTGTTTACAAAAAAAAAATTTATATTATATTATATTGTTTAAGGCTATTATTAGCAGTTTGCTTACTTAATTGGCTATAAAATATTTTATTGAAATTTTACAGCGTGTACACGGTTATCGGACCTGGCACCATACGCTCCAACTTTAAATACAATGCAGCCGTTTCCGTGCACAAGGCTGAAGCGAAATGCATAATAAAAGTGGGAATCACTGGACCATCTTACAATGAGACAAAACAGGTTGAGGTGAATCCCATGTCGACAGTCAATGTTGAATTTGATGTGCCGAAATTGTTGAACGGGAACTACAATCTGACAGCTGTCGGTATTGAGGGCATTATTTTTGAGAACTCAACAGCATTAAACTATGCCGATAACAAAGCATCAATATTCATACAAACAGATAAGGCTACCTACAAGCCAGCAGATCTAGTTCAGTTTCGAGTACTGTTTCTAGATGAAAACACTCGACCTGCGGCTATTGACAAACCAATAAGGATTCTTATCAACGATGGTGCCCAGAATCGCATCAAGCAGCTGTCAGAGGTGAAACTGAACAAGGGCGTCTACACCGGAGAACTGCAGTTGTCGGAGCAACCTGTGTTGGGTACGTGGAACATTGTAGCTAGTGTTGCCGATGAAGGCTCTGAAACCAAGTCCTTTGAGGTTGCCAAATATGTGCTGCCAAAGTTCGAAGTTATGGTGGAATCAGCCAAAGACATAGCAATTCAGGATGGTGTTGTCAAGGCCACAGTTCGAGCCAAGTACACATACGGCAAGCCGGTGAAGGGCAAGGCCACTGTTTCTGTTACACCGAACTATAGTTACTATAGCCCCAGTGGAAGCGATATAAATCAGATGAAAACGATCGATATCGATGGAAAGGGTCATGTTGAGTTCCAGATTGAAGGCACCGAAAACAACTCACGTTATATGCCACCGTTGAGAATCTTTGCTGAAGTAACTGAAGATTTGACGGGTAACAAACAGAACGCATCAACTGTTGTCACGCTTCACATGCAACGTTACAAACTGGAGGCCATCGATGCTGTTTCCACTTATCATCCAGGCAAATCCTTCATCTATCAATTTGTTGTCAAAAATTTGGATGGCTCGCCTGTACGGGATGCAACGAAAAAAGCAAAGCTGGCGTTTGAAGGGCCACACAGACATTTCCGTTTTGAGCCAATGCCTTGGGCTTATAGTTATGATATGGGGCCAATGCCCCTCGCACGAACACATGACAACGAGACAATTGAACTTGAAGCGCCCTTGAACGAGCATGGTATTGCTACATTTAATGTTACACTGCCTGAAAATCAGTTGCACTTGTACAGTGTAAGGGGATTCTACGCGGACTCAAACTCTTACTTGGGTTCAATAAATAAATTTCAACCAGCTGTTGAAACCGCTGAGCCACTCAAGATACAAGTGAATACTAAAACGTAAGCTCTGGTGTAATCATTTTTGGCAGTTAAGATTGAATTTTATAATTTCTCACATAGACCAAAACTGGGCAAAGACATTTCGTTTGATGTCAAGTCGAGCGAACATATTCCATATTTTGTTTACGCGATTATCGCTCGAGGAAATATTGTGAAAACCGAACATGTCGATGTGCCTGAAGGTCGCAAGAGTCACACCATTAAGCTTACACCCACCTTCGCCATGGTGCCGCAGTCCTCAATCTATGTATATTACATCTTTAACAACGAGCTGCGCTTTGAGGAACGAACAGTTGATTTCGAAAAGGATTTTGAAAACTCGGTAAGTGAAATCAAGCGTATATGTCCCGCTCTGTTTATTAGCTAAACAATCTTTGTCCTTAGATCGAAATCTCTGCCCCAGTAGAGGCGAAGCCCAGCGAAGAAGTCAAACTACAGATTAAAACTGATGTTGATTCCTATGTTGGTCTTCTTGGTGTTGACCAGAGCGTTTTATTGCTCAAGTCTGGCAATGATTTAGCTCGTGACGATGTTTTCAACAGCCTCAACAAGTACAAAACAACTACACCCTGGCAACGTGGGTACGGTCGCTATCCAGGACAATCATCTGGCTTAGTCACACTCACTAATGCCAACTATCCTTACAATTTCGGTAAGTTCAGTTTGCCTTGGGTGTGCTTAAAACTTGGTCATACTCCAATTGAAAATTAATCAATCAGAAGATTAAAAAGGCGTTTGAATAACAAATCAAAATAAAACAAGGTCTCAGTTTGAGTTAGGACCTCATTTCGGGACTATCCAATGAAAATATTTGTTGGTATACGCATTTTAGCAACACGTTCATATGATGCGCTTGATGGCATGTTTGAAAACTACCCCATAGACCAAGAAGAACCCGAAGAATTAGAAGATGACGTCGATAGTTCCGTTATTTTAGGCATAACAGAAACTCCGCAAGCGAGTAAAGTTGAACTAATTCGCGAAAATTTCGCAGAAACTTGGATATGGCAACTCGTCAATATGAGGTGGGTTGTTGCCTGCCTATCATATAGCATGATGTGCACCCATTAATCAAGTAATAATCAAAGTAACAAATTTATTTGAGATATACTTACAATATAACTTATGTATTTCTGATTTTCCTAACTAAGGTTAAGGTTTTCCCGCTCAGTCTTCGAGGTCTAACTTTAGTATATTTATATTTGTATTTAAACGCAGATAAATTGCCCTACGTTGCTTACTTTTTAAGTGATACCAGTTACCATGCAGAGCCAATTTCATTCGAACAAAAAACGCTCATACGACAGGAGTTTCCTGACAGTTGGATATTTTATAATGACGAAAAGTATGAACTTGATTTTGAATTCTTAAGTTATTGTCTACTCCCGATTATGTACTCATTGTTGTGGGCTGCTTAAATCATTTGTGTTTTTTTTCGGCGTACTAAAACCTACCACTTGTATTTAGGTTCAAGGTACTATTATGCTGAAGCCCTTCCGCTACTTAGACCTGGGATTGTTATGTACTCAAGGCCAGCTGCAGCGTCTTTTCACGCTACCAACATGATTTCAGGGGCAGCAATGCGTGGACCAGTATCTGCTCCTACAATCATTCCTCAAATTCGAAAAGAATTTCCTGAAACGTGGATTTTTCTAAACAATATTACGTAATTGAAAATACTCTGCTTATTTTTTTTTTATTTAAACATACTTTCAATGAAATTAATGCTTTTGGTTATAAACTAACTGTCTACTTGACACTAAAATCTGTATGGAATAAGAGTTCAGAAAAACATTTAACATAATACTACAATGGGCTTTCAAAAATTCATTTTTGCGATTTGTGTACAAATTTGGAACTAAACCAATAAAAAAAATAACGCCTTAACAGTAAAAAATACCAATGTGAGCACACGGGCGATATAAAGCATCTTGAAATTAATTATTTTCTATAGTTGCATTTAAGAAATTACATTTAAACATAATTCGATTTTTGGTCAATTTTCATGTTAAAATTTTATGCCAAAAAATCGACATCATCATTTGGCAAATCTTTCGACTTCCATAACTTCGCCAAAACTGACCCGATTTTCAAAAGCAATATCTCAAAAGTCATGGTTTGACCCCTAAAATAAAACTACATTTAAGAAATTACATTTAAACATAATTCGATTTTTGGTCAATTTTCATGTTAAAATTTTATGCCAAAATATCGACATCATCATTTGGCAAATCTTTCGACTTCCATAACTTCCTCAAAACTGAACCGATTTTCAAAAGCAATACCTCAAAAGTCATGGTTTGACCCCTAAAACAAAACTGCATTTAAGAAATTACATTTAAATGAAATTCGATTTTTGGTCAATTTTCATGTTAAAATTTTATGCCAAAAAATCGACATCATCATTTGGCAAATCTTTCGACTTCCATAACTTCGCCAAAAATGACCCGATTTTCAAAAGCAATACCTCAAAAGTCATGGTTTGACCCCTAAAATAAAACTGCATTTAAGAAATTACATTTAAACATAATTCGATTTTTGGTCAATTTTCATGTTAAAATTTTATGCCAAAAAATCGACATCATCATTTGGCAAATCTTTCGACTTCCATAACTTCGTCAAAATGACCCGATTTTCAAAAGCAATATCTCAAAAGTCATGGTTTGACCCCTAAAATAAAACTGCATTTAAGAAATTACATCTAAATGAAATTCGATTTTTGGTCAATTTTCATGTTAAAGTTTTATGCCAAAAAATCGACATCATCATTTCACAAATCTTTCGACTTCCATAACTTCGCCAAAACTGAACCGATTTTCAAAAGCAATACCTCAAAAGTCATGGTTTGACCCCTAAAATAAAACTGCATTTAAGAAATTACATCTAAATGAAATTCGATTTTTGGTCAATTTTCATGTTAAAATTTTATGCCAAAAAATCGACATCATCATTTGGCAAATCTTTCGACTTCCATAACTTCGTCAAAACTGAACCGATTTTCAAAAGCAATACCTCAAAAGTCATGGTTTGACCCCTAAAATAAAACTACATTTAAGAAATTACATTTAAACATAATTCGATTTTTGGTCAATTTTCATGTTAAAATTTTATGCCAAAAAATCGACATGATCATTTGGCAAATCTTTCGACTTCCATAACTTCGCCAAAAATGACCCGATTTTCAAAAGCAATACCTCAAAAGTCATGGTTTGACCCCTAAAATAAAACTGCATTTAAGAAATTACATTTAAACATAATTCGATTTTTGGTCAATTTTCATGTTAAAATTTTATGCCAAAAAATCGACATCATCATTTGGCAAATCTTTCGACTTCCATAACTTCGCCAAAAATGACCCGATTTTCAAAAGCAATACCTCAAAAGTCATGGTTTGACTCCTAAAATAAAACTGCATTTAAGAAATTACATTTAAACATAATTCGATTTTTGGTCAATTTTCATGTTAAAATTTTATGCCAAAAAATCGACATCATCATTTGGCAAATCTTTCGACTTCCATAACTTCGCCAAAAATGACCCGATTTTCAAAAGCAATACCTCAAAAGTCATGGTTTGACCCCTAAAATAAAACTGCATTTAAGAAATTAGATCTAAATGAAATTCGATTTTTGGTCAATTTTCATGTTAAAATTTTATGCCAAAAAATCGACATCATCATTTGGCAAATCTTTCGACTTCCATAACTTCGCCAAAACTGACCCGATTTTCAAAAGCAATACCTCAAAAGTCATGGTTTGGCCCCTAAAATAAAACTGCATTTAAGAAATTACATTTAACATAATTCGATTTTGGTCAATTTTCATGTTAAAATTTTATGCCAAAAAATCGACATCATCATTTGGCAAATCTTTCGACTTCCATAACTTCGCCAAAAATGACCCGATTTCCAAAAGCAATACCTCAAAAGTCATGGTTTGACCCCTAAAATAAAACTGCATTTAAGAAATTACGTTTAAACCATAATCCGATGTATGGTCAATTTTCATGTTGAAATTTTATGCCAAAAAATCGACATGATCATTTGGCAAATCTTTCGACTTCCATAACTTCGCCAAAAATGACCCGATTTTCAAAAGCAATACCTCAAAAGTCATGGTTTGACCCCTAAAATAAAACTGCATTTAAGAAATTACATCTAAATGAAATTCGATTTTTGGTCAATTTTCATGTTAAAATTTTATGCCAAAAAATCGACATCATCATTTGGCAAATCTTTCGACTTCCATAACTTCGCCAAAACTGACCCGATTTTCAAAAGCAATACCTCAAAAGTCATGGTTTGACCCCTAAAATAAAACTGCATTTAAGAAATTACATTTAAACATAATTCGATTTTTGGTCAATTTTCATGTTAAAATTTTATGCCAAAAAATCGACATCATTTGGCAAATCTTTCGACTTCCATAACTTCGCCAAAAATGACCCGATTTTCAAAAGCAATACCTCAAAAGTCATGGTTTGACCCCTAAAATAAAACTGCATTTAAGAAATTACATCTAAATGAAATTCGATTTTTGGTCAATTTTCATGTTAAAATTTTATGCCAAAAAATCGACATGATCATTTGGCAAATCTTTCGACTTCCATAACTTCGCCAAAAATGACCCGATTTTCAAAAGCAATACCTCAAAAGTCATGGTTTGACCCCTAAAATAAAACTGCATTTAAGAAATTACATCTAAATGAAATTCGATTTTTGGTCAATTTTCATGTTAAAATTTTATGCCAAAAAATCGACATCATCATTTGGCAAATCTTTCGACTTCCATAACTTCGCCAAAAATGACCCGATTTTCAAAAGCAATACCTCAAAAGTCATGGTTTGACCCCTAAAATAAAACTGCATTTAAGAAATTACATCTAAATGAAATTCGATTTTTGGTCAATTTTCATGTTAAAATTTTATGTCAAAAAATCGACATCATCATTTGGCAAATCTTTCGACTTCCATAACTTCGCCAAAAATGACCCGATTTTCAAAAGCAATGCCTCAAAAGTCATGGTTTGACCCCTAAATAAAACTGCATTCAAGAAATTACATCTAAATGAAATTCGATTTTTGGTCAATTTTCATGTTAAAATTTTATGCCAAAAAATCGACATCATCATTTGGCAAATCTTTCGACTTCCATAACTTCGCCAAAAATGACCCGATTTTCAAAAGCAATACCTCAAAAGTCATGGTTTGACCCCTAAAATAAAACTGCATTTAAGAAATTACATTCAAACATAATTCGATTTTTGGTCAATTTTCATGTTAAAATTTTATGCCAAAAAATCGACATCATCATTTCACAAATCTTTCGACTTCCATAACTTCGCCAAAAATGACCCGATTTTCAGAAGCAATACCTCAAAAGTCATGGTTTGACTCCTAAAATAAAACTGCATTTAAGAAATTACATTTTAACATAATTCGATTTTTGGTCAATTTTCATGTTAAAATTTTATGCCAAAAAATCGACATCATCATTTGGCAAATCTTTCGACTTCCATAACTTCGCCAAAAATGACCCGATTTTCAAAAGCAATGCCTCAAAAGTCATGGTTTGACCCCTAAAATAAAACTGCATTTAAGAAATTACATCTAAATGAAATTCGATTTTTGGTCAATTTTCATGTTAAAATTTTATGCCAAAAAATCGACATCATCATTTGGCAAATCTTTCGACTTCCATAACTTCGCCAAAAATGACCCGATTTTCAGAAGCAATACCTCAAAAGTCATGGTTTGACTCCTAAAATAAAACTGCATTTAAGAAATTACATTTTAACATAATTCGATTTTTGGTCAATTTTCATGTTAAAATTTTATGCCAAAAAATCGACATCATCATTTGGCAAATCTTTCGACTTCCATAACTTCGCCAAAAATGACCCGATTTTCAAAAGCAATACCTCAAAAGTCATGGTTTGACCCCTAAAATAAAACTGCATTTAAGAAATTACATTTAAACATAATTCGATTTTTGGTCAATTTTCATGTTGAAATTTTATGCCAAAAAATCGACATCATCATTTGGCAAATCTTTCGACTTCTATAACTTCGCCAAAAATGACCCGATTTTCAAAAGCAATACCTCATAAGTCATGGTTTGACCCCTAAAATAAAACTACATTTAAGAAATTACATTTAAACATAATTCGATTTTTGGTCAATTTTCATGTTAAAATTTTATGCCAAAAAATCGACATCATCATTTGGCAAATCTTTCGACTTCCATAACTTCGCCAAAAATGACCCGATTTTCAAAAGCAATACCTCAAAAGTCATGGTTTGACCCCTAAAATAAAACTGCATTTAAGAAATTACATCTAAATGAAATTCGATTTTTGGTCAATTTTCATGTTAAAATTTTATGCCAAAAAATCGACATCATCATTTGGCAAATCTTTCGACTTCCATAACTTCGCCAAAAATGACCCGATTTTCAAAAGCAATACCTCAAAAGTCATGGTTTGACCCCTAAAATAAAACTGCATTTAAGAAATTACATTTAAACATAATTCGATTTTTGGTCAATTTTCATGTTAAAATTTTATGCCAAAAAATCGACATCATCATTTGGCAAATCTTTCGACTTCCATAACTTCGCCAAAAATGACCCGATTTTCAAAAGCAATATCTCAAAAGTCATGGTTTGACCCCTAAAATAAAACTGCATTTAAGAAATTACATCTAAATGAAATTCGATTTATGGTCAATTTTCATGTTGAAATTTTATGCCAAAAAATCGACATCATCATTTGGCAAATCTTTCGACTTCCATAACTTCGCCAAAAATGACCCGATTTTCAAAAGCAATACCTCAAAAGTCATGGTTTGACCCCTAAAATAAAACTGCATTTAAGAAATTACATCTAAATGAAATTCGATTTTTGGTCAATTTTATGTTAAAATTTTATGCCAAAAAATCGACATCATCATTTGGCAAATCTTTCGACTTCCATAACTTCGCCAAAAATGACCCGATTTTCAAAAGCAATACCTCAAAAGTCATGGTTTGACTCCTAAAATAAAACTGCATTTAAGAAATTACATTTTAACATAATTCGATTTTTGGTCAATTTTCATGTTAAAATTTTATGCCAAAAAATCGACATCATCATTTGGCAAATCTTTCGACTTCCATAACTTCGCCAAAAATGACCCGATTTTCAAAAGCAATACCTCAAAAGTCATGGTTTGACCCCTAAAATAAAACTGCATTTAAGAAATTACATCTAAATGAAATTCGATTTTTGGTCAATTTTCATGTTAAAATTTTATGCCAAAAAATCGACATCATCATTTGGCAAATCTTTCGACTTCCATAACTTCGCCAAAAATGACCCGATTTTCAAAAGCAATATCTCAAAAGTCATGGTTTGACCCCTAAAATAAAACTGCATTTAAGAATTTACATTTAGGGAAAATTCGATTTTTGGTCAGATTTCATGTTAAAATTTTATGCACAAAAATCGTCAGGCATTGGTCAAATCTTTCGACTACCATAACTTCGGCAAAAGTGACCCGATTTTCAAAAGCAATACCTCAAAAGTCATGGTTTGACCCCTAAAATAAAACTGTATTTAAGAAATTAGATCTAATGAAATTCGATTTTTGGTCAATTTTCATGTTAAAATTTTATGCCAAAAAATCGACATCATCATTTGGCAAATCTTTCGACTTCCATAACTTCGCCAAAAATGACTCGATTTTCAAAAGCAATACCTCAAAAGTCATGGTTTGACTCCTAAAATAAAACTGCATTTAAGAAATACATCTAAACATAATTCGATTTTTGGTCAATTTTCATGTTAAAATTTTATGCCAAAAAATCGACATCATCATTTGGCAAATCTTTCGACTTCCATAACTTCGCCAAAAATGACCCGATTTTCAAAAGCAATACCTCAAAAGTCATGGTTTGACCCCTAAAATAAAACTGCATTTAAGAAATTACATTTAAACATAATTCGATTTTTGGTCAATTTTCATGTTAAAATTTTATGCCAAAAAATCGACATCATCATTTGGCAAATCTTTCGACTTCCATAACTTCGCCAAAACTGACCCGATTTTCAAAAGCAATACCTCAAAAGTCATGGTTTGGCCCCTAAAATAAAACTACATTTAAGAAATTACATTTAAACATAATTCGATTTTTGGTCAATTTTCATGTTAAAATTTTATGCCAAAAAATCGACATCATCATTTGGCAAATCTTTCGACTTCCATAACTTCGCCAAAACTGACCCGATTTTCAAAAGCAATACCTCAAAAGTCATGGTTTGGCCCCTAAAATAAAACTACATTTAAGAAATTACATTTAAACATAATTCGATTTTTGGTCAATTTTCATGTTGAAATTTTATGCCAAAAAATCGACATGATCATTTGGCAAATCTTTCGACTTCCATAACTTCGCCAAAACTGACCCGATTTTCAAAAGCAATACCTCAAAAGTCATGGTTTGACCCCTAAAATAAAACTGCATTTAAGAAATTACATCTTAATTAAATTCGATTTTGGTCAATTTTCATGTTAAAATTTTATGCCAAAAAATCGACATCATCATTTGGCAAATCTTTCGACTTCCATAACTTCGCCAAAAATGACCCGATTTTCAAAAGCAATACCTCAAAAGTCATGGTTTGACCCCTAAAATAAAACTGCATTTAAGAAATTACATTTAAACATAATTCGATTTTTGGTCAATTTTCATGTTAAAATTTTATGCCAAAAAATCGACATCATCATTTGGCAAATCTTTCGACTTCCATAACTTCGCCAAAAATGACCCGATTTTCAAAAGCAATACCTCAAAAGTCATGGTTTGACCCCTAAAATAAAAATGCATTTAAGAAATTGCATTTAAACATAATTCGATGTATGGTCAATTTTCATGTTCAAATTTTATGCCAAAAAATCGACATGATCATTTGGCAAATCTTTCGACTTCCATAACTTCGCCAAAACTGACCCGATTTTCAAAAGCAATACCTCAAAAGTCATGGTTTGACCCCTAAAATAAAACTGCATTTAAGAAATTACATTTAAACATAATTCGATTTTTGGTCAATTTTCATGTTAAAATTTTATGCCAAAAAATCGACATCATCATTTGGCAAATCTTTCGACTTCCATAACTTCGCCAAAACTGACCCGATTTTCAAAAGCAATACCTCAAAAGTCATGGTTTGGCCCCTAAAATAAAACTGCATTTAAGAAATTACATTTAAACATAATTCGATTTTTGGTCAATTTTCATGTTAAAATTTTATGCCAAATATCGACATCATCATTTGGCAAATCTTTCGACTTCCATAACTTCGCCAAAAATGACCCGATTTTCAAAAGCAATACCTCAAAAGTCATGGTTTGACCCCTAAAATAAAACTGCATTTAAGAAATTGCATTTAAACATAATTCGATGTATGGTCAATTTTCATGTTCAAATTTTATGCCAAAAAATCGACATGATCATTTGGCAAATCTTTCGACTTCCATAACTTCGCCAAAACTGACCCGATTTTCAAAAGCAATACCTCAAAAGTCATGGTTTGACCCCTAAAATAAAACTGCATTTAAGAAATTACATCTAAATGAAATTCGATTTTTGGTCAATTTTCATGTTAAAATTTTATGCCAAAAAATCGACATCATCATTTGGCAAATCTTTCGACTTCCATAACTTCGCCAAAACTGACCCGATTTTCAAAAGCAATACCTCAAAAGTCATGGATTGACCCCTAAAATAAAACTGCATTTAAGAAATTACATTTAAACATAATTCGATTTTTGGTCAATTTTCATGTTAAAATTTTATGCCAAAAAATCGACATCATTTGGCAAATCTTTCGACTTCCATAACTTCGCCAAAAATGACCCGATTTTCAAAAGCAATACCTCAAAAGTCATGGTTTGACCCCTAAAATAAAACTGCATTTAAGAAATTACATCTAAATGAAATTCGATTTTTGGTCAATTTTCATGTTAAAATTTTATGCCAAAAAATCGACATGATCATTTGGCAAATCTTTCGACTTCCATAAATTCGCCAAAAATGACCCGATTTTCAAAAGCAATACCTCAAAAGTCATGGTTTGACCCCTAAAATAAAACTGCATTTAAGAAATTACATCTAAATGAAATTCGATTTTTGGTCAATTTTCATGTTAAAATTTTATGCCAAAAAATCGACATCATCATTTGGCAAATCTTTCGACTTCCATAACTTCGCCAAAAATGACCCGATTTTCAAAAGCAATACCTCAAAAGTCATGGTTTGACCCCTAAAATAAAACTGCATTTAAGAAATTACATCTAAATGAAATTCGATTTTTGGTCAATTTTCATGTTAAAATTTTATGTCAAAAAATCGACATCATCATTTGGCAAATCTTTCGACTTCCATAACTTCGCCAAAAATGACCCGATTTTCATAAGCAATGCCTCAAAAGTCATGGTTTGACCCCTTAAATAAAACTGCATTCAAGAAATTACATCTTAATGAAATTCGATTTTTGGTCAATTATCATGTTAAAATTTTATGCCAAAAAATCGACATCATCATTTGGCAAATCTTTCGACTTCCATAACTTCGCCAAAAATGACCCGATTTTCAAAAGCAATACCTCAAAAGTCATGGTTTGACCCCTAAAATAAAACTGCATTTAAGAAATTACATTTAAACATAGTTCGATTTTTGGTCAATTTTCATGTTGAAATTTTATGCCAAAAAATCGACATGATCATTTGGCAAATCTTTCGACTTCCATAACTTCGCCAAAAATGACCCGATTTTCAAAAGCAATACCTCAAAAGTCATGGTTTGACCCCTAAAATAAAACTGCATTTAAGAAATTACATTTAAACATAATTCGATTTTTGGTCAATTTTCATGTTGAAATTTTATGCCAAAAAATCGACATCATCATTTGGCAAATCTTTCGACTTCCATAACTTCGCCAAAAATGACCCGATTTTCAAAAGCAATACCTCATAAGTCATGGTTTGACCCCTAAAATAAAACTGCATTTAAGAAATTACATTTAAACATAATTCGATTTTTGGTCAATTTTCATGTTAAAATTTTATGCCAAAAAATCGACATCATCATTTGGCAAATCTTTCGACTTCATAACTTCGCCAAAAATGACCCGATTTTCAAAAGCAATACCTCAAAAGTCATGGTTTGACCCCTAAAATAAAACTGCATTTAAGAAATTACATCTAAATGAAATTCGATTTATGGTCAATTTTCATGTTGAAATTTTATGCCAAATATCGACATCATCATTTGGCAAATCTTTCGACTTCCATAACTTCGCCAAAAATGACCCGATTTTCAAAAGCAATACCTCAAAAGTCATGGTTTGACCCCTAAAATAAAACTGCATTTAAGAAATTACATCTAAATGAAATTCGATTTTTGGTCAATTTTCATGTTGAAATTTTATGCCAAAAAATCGACATGATCATTTGGCAAATCTTTCGACTTCCATAACTTCGCCAAAAATGACCCGATTTTCAAAAGCAATACCTCAAAAGTCATGGTTTGACCCCTAAAATAAAACTGCATTTAAGAAATTACATTTAAACATAATTCGATTTTTGGTCAATTTTCATGTTGAAATTTTATGCCAAAAAATCGACATCATCATTTGGCAAATCTTTCGACTTCCATAACTTCGCCAAAAATGACCCGATTTTCAAAAGCAATACCTCAAAAGTCATGGTTTGACCCCTAAAATAAAACTGCATTTAAGAAATTACATTTAAACATAATTCGATTTTTGGTCAATTTTCATGTTAAAATTTTATGCCAAAAAATCGACATCATCATTTGGCAAATCTTTCGACTTCCATAACTTCGCCAAAAATGACCCGATTTTCAAAAGCAATACCTCAAAAGTCATGGTTTGACCCCTAAAATAAAACTGCATTAAGAAATTACATTTAAACATAATTCGATTTTTGGTCAATTTTCATGTTAAAATTTTATGCCAAAAAATCGACATCATCATTTGGCAAATCTTTCGACTTCCATAACTTCGCCAAAAATGACCCGATTTTCAAAAGCAATACCTCAAAAGTCATGGTTTGACCCCTAAAATAAAACTGCATTTAAGAAATTACATCTAAATGAAATTCGATTTTTGGTCAATTTTCATGTTAAAATTTTATGCCAAAAAATCGACATCATCATTTGGCAAATCTTTCGACTTCCATAACTTCGCCAAAAATGACCCGATTTTCAAAAGCAATACCTCAAAAGTCATGGTTTGGCCCCTAAAATAAAACTACATTTAAGAAATTACATTTAAACATAATTCGATTTTTGGTCAATTTTCATGTTAAAATTTTATGCCAAAAAATCGACATCATCATTTGGCAAATCTTTCGACTTCCATAACTTCGCCAAAAATGACCCGATTTTCAAAAGCAATACCTCAAAAGTCATGGTTTGGCCCCTAAAATAAAACTGCATTTAAGAAATTACATTTAACATAATTCGATTTTTGGTCAATTTTCATGTTAAAATTTTATGCCAAAAAATCGACATCATCATTTGGCAAATCTTTCGACTTCCATAACTTCGCCAAAAATGACCCGATTTTCAAAAGCAATACCTCAAAAGTCATGGTTTGACCCCTAAAATAAAACTGCATTTAAGAAATTACATTTAAACATAATTCGATTTTTGGTCAATTTTCATGTTAAAATTTTATGCCAAAAAATCGACATCATCATTTGGCAAATCTTTCGACTTCCATAACTTCGCCAAAAATGACCCGATTTTCAAAAGCAATACCTCAAAAGTCATGGTTTGACCCCTAAAATAAAACTGCATTTAAGAAATTACATTTAAACATAATTCGATTTTTGGTCAATTTTCATGTTAAAATTTTATGCCAAAAAATCGACATCATCATTTGGCAAATCTTTCGACTTCCATAACTTCGCCAAAAATGACCCGATTTTCAAAAGCAATACCTCAAAAGTCATGGTTTGGCCCCTAAAATAAAACTACATTTAAGAAATTACATTTAACATAATTCGATTTTTGGTCAATTTTCATGTTAAAATTTTATGCCAAAAAATCGACATCATCATTTGGCAAATCTTTCGACTTCCATAACTTCGCCAAAAATGACCCGATTTCCAAAAGCAATACCTCAAAAGTCATGGTTTGACCCCTAAAATAAAACTGCATTTAAGAAATTACATTTAACATAATTCGATGTTTGGTCAATTTTCATGTTGAAATTTTATGCCAAAAAATCGACATGATCATTTGGCAAATCTTTCGACTTCCATAACTTCGCCAAAAATGACCCGATTTTCAAAAGCAATACCTCAAAAGTCATGGTTTGACCCCTAAAATAAAACTGCATTTAAGAAATTACATCTAAATGAAATTCGATTTTTGGTCAATTTTCATGTTAAAATTTTATGCCAAAAAATCGACATCATCATTTGGCAAATCTTTCGACTTCCATAACTTCGCCAAAAATGACCCGATTTTCAAAAGCAATACCTCAAAAGTCATGGTTTGACCCCTAAAATAAAACTGCATTTAAGAAATTACATCTAAATGAAATTCGATTTTTGGTCAATTTTCATGTTAAAATTTTATGCCAAAAAATCGACATCATCATTTGGCAAATCTTTCGACTTCCATAACTTCGCCAAAAATGACCCGATTTTCAAAAGCAATACCTCAAAAGTCATGGTTTGACCCCTAAAATAAAACTGCATTTAAGAAATTACATCTAAATGAAATTCGATTTTTGGTCAATTTTCATGTTAAAATTTTATGCCAAAAAATCGACATCATCATTTGGCAAATCTTTCGACTTCCATAACTTCGCCAAAAATGACCCGATTTTCAAAAGCAATGCCTCAAAAGTCATGGTTTGACCCCTTAAATAAAACTGCATTCAAGAAATTACATCTAAATGAAATTCGATTTTTGGTCAATTTTCATGTTAAAATTTTATGCCAAAAAATCGACATCATCATTTGGCAAATCTTTCGACTTCCATAACTTCGCCAAAAATGACCCGATTTTCAAAAGCAATACCTCAAAAGTCATGGTTTGACCCCTAAAATAAAACTGCATTTAAGAAATTACATTTAAACATAATTCGATTTTTGGTCAATTTTCATGTTGAAATTTTATGCCAAAAAATCGACATGATCATTTGGCAAATCTTTCGACTTCCATAACTTCGCCAAAAATGACCCGATTTTCAAAAGCAATACCTCAAAAGTCATGGTTTGACCCCTAAAATAAAACTGCATTTAAGAAATTACATCTAAATGAAATTCGATTTTTGGTCAATTTTCATGTTAAAATTTTATGCCAAAAAATCGACATCATCATTTGGCAAATCTTTCGACTTCCATAACTTCGCCAAAAATGACCCGATTTTCAAAAGCAATGCCTCAAAAGTCATGGTTTGACCCCTAAAATAAAACTGCATTCAAGAAATTACATCTAAATGAAATTCGATTTTTGGTCAATTTTCATGTTAAAATTTTATGCCAAAAAATCGACATCATTTGGCAAATCTTTCGACTTCCATAACTTCGCCAAAAATGACCCGATTTTCAAAAGCAATACCTCAAAAGTCATGGTTTGACCCCTAAAATAAAACTGCATTTAAGAAATTACATTTTAACATAATTCGATTTTTGGTCAATTTTCATGTTAAAATTTTATGCCAAAAAATCGACATCATCATTTGGCAAATCTTTCGACTTCCATAACTTCGCCAAAAATGACCCGATTTTCAAAAGCAATGCCTCAAAAGTCATGGTTTGACCCCTAAAATAAAACTGCATTTAAGAAATTACATCTAAATGAAATTCGATTTTTGGTCAATTTTCATGTTAAAATTTTATGCCAAAAAATCGACATCATCATTTGGCAAATCTTTCGACTTCCATAACTTCGCCAAAAATGACCCGATTTTCAAAAGCAATGCCTCAAAAGTCATGGTTTGACCCCTAAAATAAAACTGCATTTAAGAAATTACATTTAACATAATTCGATTTTTGGTCAATTTTCATGTTAAAATTTTATGCCAAAAAATCGACATCATCATTTGGCAAATCTTTCGACTTCCATAACTTCGCCAAAAATGACCCGATTTTCAAAAGCAATACCTCAAAAGTCATGGTTTGACCCCTAAAATAAAACTGCATTTAAGAAATTACATTTAAACATAATTCGATTTTTGGTCAATTTTCATGTTAAAATTTTATGCCAAAAAATCGACATCATCATTTGGCAAATCTTTCGACTTCCATAACTTCGCCAAAAATGACCCGATTTTCAAAAGCAATACCTCAAAAGTCATGGTTTGACCCCTAAAATAAAACTGCATTTAAGAAATTACATTTAAACATAATTCGATTTTTGGTCAATTTTCATGTTAAAATTTTATGCCAAAAAATCGACATCATCATTTGGCAAATCTTTCGACTTCCATAACTTCGCCAAAAATGACCCGATTTTCAAAAGCAATACCTCAAAAGTCATGGTTTGACCCCTAAAATAAAACTGCATTTAAGAAATTACATCTAAATGAAATTCGATTTTTGGTCAATTTTCATGTTAAAATTTTATGCCAAAAAATCGACATCATCATTTGGCAAATCTTTCGACTTCCATAACTTCGCCAAAAATGACCCGATTTTCAAAAGCAATACCTCAAAGTCATGGTTTGACCCCTAAAATAAAACTGCATTTAAGAAATTACATTTAAACATAATTCGATTTTTGGTCAATTTTCATGTTAAAATTTTATGCCAAAAAATCGACATCATCATTTGGCAAATCTTTCGACTTCCATAACTTCGCCAAAAATGACCCGATTTTCAAAAGCAATACCTCAAAAGTCATGGTTTGACCCCTAAAATAAAACTGCATTTAAGAAATTACATTTAAACATAATTCGATTTTTGGTCAATTTTCATGTTGAAATTTTATGCCAAAAAATCGACATCATCATTTGGCAAATCTTTCGACTTCCATAACTTCGCCAAAAATGACCCGATTTTCAAAAGCAATACCTCAAAAGTCATGGTTTGACCCCTAAAATAAAACTGCATTTAAGAAATTACATCTAAATGAAATTCGATTTTTGGTCAATTTTCATGTTAAAATTTTATGCCAAAAAATCGACATCATCATTTGGCAAATCTTTCGACTTCCATAACTTCGCCAAAAATGACCCGATTTTCAAAAGCAATACCTCATAAGTCATGGTTTGACCCCTAAAATAAAACTGCATTTAAGAAATTACATTTAAACATAATTCGATGTTTGGTCAATTTTCATGTTGAAATTTTATGCCAAAAAATCGACATGATCATTTGGCAAATCTTTCGACTTCCATAACTTCGCCAAAAATGACCCGATTTTCAAAAGCAATACCTCAAAAGTCATGGTTTGACCCCTAAAATAAAACTGCATTTAAGAAATTACATCTAAATGAAATTCGATTTTTGGTCAGATTTCATGTTAAAATTTTATGCCAAAAAATCGACATCATCATTTGGCAAATCTTTCGACTTCCATAACTTCGCCAAAAATGACCCGATTTTCAAAAGCAATACCTCAAAAGTCATGGTTTGACCCCTAAAATAAAACTGCATTTAAGAAATTACATTTAACATAATTCGATTTTTGGTCAATTTTCATGTTAAAATTTTATGCCAAAAAATCGACATCATCATTTGGCAAATCTTTCGACTTCCATAACTTCGCCAAAAATGACCCGATTTTCAAAAGCAATACCTCAAAAGTCATGGTTTGACCCCTAAAATAAAACTGCATTTAAGAAATTACATCTAAATGAAATTCGATTTTTGGTCAATTTTCATGTTAAAATTTTATGCCAAAAAATCGACATCATCATTTGGCAAATCTTTCGACTTCCATAACTTCGCCAAAAATGACCCGATTTTCAAAAGCAATGCCTCAAAAGTCATGGTTTGACCCCTAAAATAAAACTGCATTTAAGAAATTACATCTAAATGAAATTCGATTTTTGGTCAATTTTCATGTTAAAATTTTATGCCAAAAAATCGACATCATCATTTGGCAAATCTTTCGACTTCCATAACTTCGCCAAAAATGACCCGATTTTCAAAAGCAATGCCTCAAAAGTCATGGTTTGACTCCTAAAATAAAACTGCATTTAAGAAATTACATTTTAACATAATTCGATTTTTGGTCAATTTTCATGTTAAAATTTTATGCCAAAAAATCGACATCATCATTTGGCAAATCTTTCGACTTCCATAACTTCGCCAAAAATGACCCGATTTTCAAAAGCAATGCCTCAAAAGTCATGGTTTGACCCCTAAAATAAAACTGCATTTAAGAAATTACATCTAAATGAAATTCGATTTTTGGTCAATTTTCATGTTAAAATTTTATGCCAAAAAATCGACATCATCATTTGGCAAATCTTTCGACTTCCATAACTTCGCCAAAAATGACCCGATTTTCAAAAGCAATGCCTCAAAAGTCATGGTTTGACCCCTAAAATAAAACTGCATTTAAGAAATTACATTTAACATAATTCGATTTTTGGTCAATTTTCATGTTAAAATTTTATGCCAAAAAATCGACATCATCATTTGGCAAATCTTTCGACTTCCATAACTTCGCCAAAAATGACCCGATTTTCAAAAGCAATACCTCAAAAGTCATGGTTTGACCCCTAAAATAAAACTGCATTTAAGAAATTACATTTAAACATAATTCGATTTTTGGTCAATTTTCATGTTAAAATTTTATGCCAAAAAATCGACATCATCATTTGGCAAATCTTTCGACTTCCATAACTTCGCCAAAAATGACCCGATTTTCAAAAGCAATACCTCAAAAGTCATGGTTTGACCCCTAAAATAAAACTGCATTTAAGAAATTACATTTAAATGAATTCGATTTTTGGTCAATTTTCATGTTAAAATTTTATGCCAAAAAATCGACATCATCATTTGGCAAATCTTTCGACTTCCATAACTTCGCCAAAAATGACCCGATTTTCAAAAGCAATACCTCAAAAGTCATGGTTTGACCCCTAAAATAAAACTGCATTTAAGAAATTACATCTAAATGAAATTCGATTTTTGGTCAATTTTCATGTTAAAATTTTATGCCAAAAAATCGACATCATCATTTGGCAAATCTTTCGACTTCCATAACTTCGCCAAAAATGACCCGATTTTCAAAAGCAATACCTCAAAAGTCATGGTTTGACCCCTAAAATAAAACTGCATTTAAGAAATTACATTTAAACATAATTCGATTTTTGGTCAATTTTCATGTTAAAATTTTATGCCAAAAAATCGACATCATCATTTGGCAAATCTTTCGACTTCCATAACTTCGCCAAAAATGACCCGATTTTCAAAAGCAATACCTCAAAAGTCATGGTTTGACCCCTAAAATAAAACTGCATTTAAGAAATTACATTTAAACATAATTCGATTTTTGGTCAATTTTCATGTTAAAATTTTATGCCAAAAAATCGACATCATCATTTGGCAAATCTTTCGACTTCCATAACTTCGCCAAAAATGACCCGATTTTCAAAAGCAATACCTCAAAAGTCATGGTTTGACCCCTAAAATAAAACTGCATTTAAGAAATTACATTTAAACATAATTCGATTTTTGGTCAATTTTCATGTTAAAATTTTATGCCAAAAAATCGACATCATCATTTGGCAAATCTTTCGACTTCCATAACTTCGCCAAAAATGACCCGATTTTCAAAAGCAATACCTCAAAAGTCATGGTTTGACTCCTAAAATAAAACTGCATTTAAGAAATTACATTTTAACATAATTCGATTTTTGGTCAATTTTCATGTTAAAATTTTATGCCAAAAAATCGACATCATCATTTGGCAAATCTTTCGACTTCCATAACTTCGCCAAAAATGACCCGATTTTCAAAAGCAATACCTCAAAAGTCATGGTTTGACCCCTAAAATAAAACTGCATTTAAGAAATTACATCTAAATGAAATTCGATTTTTGGTCAATTTTCATGTTAAAATTTTATGCCAAAAAATCGACATCATCATTTGGCAAATCTTTCGACTTCCATAACTTCGCCAAAAATGACCCGATTTTCAAAAGCAATACCTCATAAGTCATGGTTTGACCCCTAAAATAAAACTGCATTTAAGAAATTACATTTAAACATAATTCGATTTTTGGTCAATTTTCATGTTAAAATTTTATGCCAAAAAATCGACATCATCATTTGGCAAATCTTTCGACTTCCATAACTTCGCCAAAAATGACCCGATTTTCAAAAGCAATACCTCAAAAGTCATGGTTTGACCCCTAAAATAAAACTGCATTTAAGAAATTACATTTAAACATAATTCGATTTTTGGTCAATTTTCATGTTGAAATTTTATGCCAAAAAATCGACATCATCATTTGGCAAATCTTTCGACTTCCATAACTTCGCCAAAAATGACCCGATTTTCAAAAGCAATACCTCAAAAGTCATGGTTTGACCCCTAAAATAAAACTGCATTTAAGAAATTACATCTAAATGAAATTCGATTTTTGGTCAATTTTCATGTTAAAATTTTATGCCAAAAAATCGACATCATCATTTGGCAAATCTTTCGACTTCCATAACTTCGCCAAAATGACCCGATTTTCAGAAGCAATACCTCAAAAGTCATGGTTTGACCCCTAAAATAAAACTGCATTTAAGAAATTACATCTAACATAATTCGATTTTTGGTCAATTTTCATGTTAAAATTTTATGCCAAAAAATCGACATCATCATTTGGCAAATCTTTCGACTGTCATAACTTCGCCAAAAATGACCCGATTTTCAAAAGCAATACCTCAAAAGTCATGGTTTGACCCCTAAATAAAACTGCATTTAAGAAATTACATCTAAACATAATTCGATTTTTGGTCAATTTTCATGTTAAAATTTTATGCCAAAAAATCGACATCATCATTTGGCAAATCTTTCGACTTCCATAACTTCGCCAAAAATGACCCGATTTTCAAAAGCAATACCTCAAAAGTCATGGTTTGACCCCTAAAATAAAACTGCATTTAAGAAATTACATCTAAAGGAAATTCGATTTTGGTCAATTTTCATGTTAAAATTTTATGCCAAAAAATCGACATCATCATTTGGCAAATCTTTCGACTTCCATAACTTCGCCAAAAATGACCCGATTTTCAAAAGCAATACCTCAAAAGTCATGGTTTGACCCCTAAAATAAAACTGCATTTAAGAAATTACATCTAAACATAATTCGATTTTTGGTCAATTTTCATGTTGAAATTTTATGCCAAAAAATCGACATCATCATTTGGCAAATCTTTCGACTTCCATAACTTCGCCAAAAATGACCCGATTTTCAAAAGCAATACCTCAAAAGTCATGGTTTGACCCCTAAAATAAAACTGCATTTAAGAAATTACATTTAAACATAATTCGATTTTTGGTCAATTTTCATGTTAAAATTTTATGCCAAAAAATCGACATCATCATTTGGCAAATCTTTCGACTTCCATAACTTCGCCAAAAATGACCCGATTTTCAAAAGCAATACCTCAAAAGTCATGGTTTGACTCCTAAAATAAAACTGCATTTAAGAAATTACATTTTAACATAATTCGATTTTTGGTGAATTTTCATGTTAAAATTTTATGCCAAAAAATCGACATCTTCATTTGGCAAATCTTTCGACTTCCATAACTTCGCCAAAAATGACCCGATTTTCAAAAGCAATACCTCAAAAGTCATGGTTTGACCCCTAAAATAAAACTGCATTTAAGAAATTACATCTAAATGAAATTCGATTTTTGGTCAATTTTCATGTTAAAATTTTATGCCAAAAAATCGACATCATCATTTGGCAAATCTTTCGACTTCCATAACTTCGCCAAAACTGACCCGATTTTCAAAAGCAATACCTCATAAGTCATGGTTTGACCCCTAAAATAAAACTGCATTTAAGAAATTACATTTAAACATAATTCGATTTTTGGTCAATTTTCATGTTAAAATTTTATGCCAAAAAATCGACATCATCATTTGGCAAATCTTTCGACTTCCATAACTTCGCCAAAAATGACCCGATTTTCAAAAGCAATACCTCAAAAGTCATGGTTTGACTCCTAAAATAAAACTGCATTTAAGAAATTACATTTAAACATAATTCGATTTTTGGTCAATTTTCATGTTAAAATTTTATGCCAAAAAATCGACATGATCATTTGGCAAATCTTTCGACTTCCATAACTTCGCCAAAAATGACCCGATTTTCAAAAGCAATGCCTCAAAAGTCATGGTTTGACCCCTAAAATAAAACTGCATTCAAGAAATTACATCTAAATGAAATTCGATTTTTGGTCAATTTTCATGTTAAAATTTTATGCCAAAAAATCGACATGATCATTTGGCAAATCTTTCGACTTCCATAACTTCGCCAAAAATGACCCGATTTTCAAAAGCAATACCTCAAAAGTCATGGTTTGACCTCAAGAATGGCAATGTTAAGTGGGAGCAATTCCAAGCGGTGTTATTCGGTAAGTTAAATAACATTAAGTTAAGTTCACGTTAACTTAAGTTAGGGTAACTGAGCCTTAACTGACCTTTCAGTGGCTGCTTCTCTGCATCTTAGCGCAAACAAGTCGAATGCAAAGAAAGTAGTCATAATTTTTCGAGCAAAAGAAAGCTAGGTAGGCAAAACATATTGCTAAAATAGCTCTTAGCCTATAATTTATCACACTAATACACAAATATATAGCAAAAACACCGCTTGATCTTACTTCCTTGGCAACAGTTTTTACCCGCGAGCCTATAATGTTACGCATCAAAACGATTTTATAAATAAGTTCAATAACTTAATGCAGATACTGAAGTGGCAATCGAACTAGATAGCGTGGCATTTCCCTATCTGCAAGATAGATTAAACATCGTTTCTGACCAGGAAATACAAATATGTGAAGAGTTCCCTGAAATCTGGATTTTCGAGCAAATTGAGAAGTATGCAAGCTCTTTAGTTACTGCCTTGGGTACGTTAGGCTTTTTGAATTTATCCTTGCAATTATTATTGAAACCAGATTTGGGTTCTGATCTGTTTCCTATCTTACACACACATTACTATTTTAAGAATGGTCATTGGTAAATCTTAACTTTAAAGTCTTATCAATGAGTTAATTTGATTTGCAATTTTGACACATTTGCAGACAATATTTCGTCAACAGCATAAATATATAATATTTATAAATACATATATACATATAAATATGTAAGAAGGCTGATGCTTTTGAGCTGATAATGTTTTGATGATTATAACAATCATAAAATAGTCAGATTAAACTTTGTTCGCTCTTTGTACTTAGGTTTTCCACATTATTTTGCGACAAATCGGGTTTCAGCTTCATGGCTTAATACACCTGGTGGTGGTTTGGGAATTCCCATACCTCCGAGTCTTCTTTATAATCGTGGGTCAGTCGCTCCAACTCCTGCAACCACACCTCAAATTCGAAAAGAATTTCCTGAATCTTGGATTTTTCTTAGCAATATAACGTAATTGTTTTATTTTCTATGTACTTATGGATTGGACTATTAAAAAAATGGGCGATGTGAATATAATAATCAACAGCATAGCAATAATAAAAAAACATATCATTACTACTTCTACACTACTAATGAAATTATTATAATCTTACATTTCTACATTAAAAGTAAACAGTATTAAGAAACCGGACTCGGGTTTAATTCCCATTATGAAAGTCAGTGGAGAAAGGCATAGTACCGACAAAAAACGAAAAACTACACAAAAGCCAATTGATTCTAAAAACATGTTCGAAGATGAGAAATTGCAAGCAATTTCCGCCATTCGCGAAATATTTATGGAAACTTGGATTTTTCAAGGAAATGTTACAAAAAAGTACACAAATATTTCGCTTACAGAAAACTTTAGAAATAAACGTGCATTAACACTCAGTATTTGAAATGCTTTATCATTGGTATAATAGATGTATAGACTCATTTGGCTTAATCATTCGATCTTATTTACCTAAATAACCCTCATTGTCTAAGGTACTAAACAGTTTATGTGCTTATCTGTGTTTATTGCTTAAGAAGATCACTTATTTTAAGGCATTGACACTCAAAACTTATTTTTCCTTATTTAGCACTGATTCAAATGGCCTTACGTTGATTAAAAAGGTGCCGGACACTATCACTTCATGGGTTGTAACCGGTTTCTCATTGAATCCAAGAACCGGCTTCGCCCTTACTCAGAACCCAAGCAAAATTCGAGTGTTTCAACCATTTTTTGTCTCAACCAATCTTCCTTACTCGGTAAAGCGCGGTAAGAGCCAGAAATAATTACTTAAGAGCTTTACCCAAGATTAACTATACAACTCACTTTTTGCAGGTGAGGTCATTGCCATACCTGTCATTATCTTTAACTATATGGACAAGGCGCTCGACGCAGAGGTAACAATGGATAACTCAGACAAGGAATACGAATTTACTGAGGCTACCAATGAGGTTGAGGAAATGGCAATTGATGAGATTCGAAGGGTTAAGCGAGTGACTATACCCTCTAACAACGGCCAGAGTGTGTCCTTTATGATACGCCCCAAGAAAGTTGGGTCAATAACGTTGAAGATCACAGCCACTACTCCACTGGCAGGCGATACGATTCATCAAAAGTTAAAGGTCGATCCGGAGGGTGTCACACAGTTTGAAAATAGAGCTGTTTTCATTAACCTCAAGGATCAATCTGCTGCTATGAGTCAGGAACTTGAGGCCAATATACCTACCAATGCCGTATTGGACTCTGAATTTATAGAGTTCTCTGTGGTTGGTGATCTGTTAGGTCCCACAATTCAGAACTTGGACAATTTGGTGCGCATGCCCTACGGCTGTGGTGAACAAAATATGGTTAACTTTGTGCCAAATATTCTGGTTGTTAAATATCTAGAAGTAACCAACCGCAAAATGCCCAGCGTGGAGGCAAAGGCAAGAAAGTTTCTAGAGATAGGTTACCAGCGTGAATTGACCTACAAGCATGACGACGGCTCGTACAGTGCTTTTGGCAAGACCGATCCTTCGGGCAGCACATGGTTAACTGCCTATGTAGTTCGCTCCTTTCATCAGGCTGCCAAATACACGGATGTGGACCCCAACGTTATAGTACAAGGCCTCGATTTTCTTGCCTCTAAGCAAAAGGACAATGGCGAATTCCCCGAGGTTGGCAAGTTGTTTGACAATGCTAACCAGAACGCCTTGGGACTTACATCATTTGTGCTGATTGCGTTCTTTGAAAACAATGTAAGCAGCTTTGTTATTAATTAATTTATTTAAATAATCCAACATTTCTTTATTTTGTAGGAAGTCTTATCAAAGTATCAGCAATCAATTGACAAGGCCCTACAATATGTTGCTCAAGAGGTTGACAAGACAGATGATCAATATTCCTTATCAATTGCCGCCGTTGCTCTGCAACTGGCCAAGCATCCGCAGTCAAAAAAAGTTTTGGCTAAGCTTCAAAGTGTCGCCAAGCAGGAGGATGGTCGCAAGTGGTGGTCTAAGACTACTGAGAAGCCTTCAACTGGGGCGGCCAATCGATTTGCATACTGGCATTCTAGCAGCAACGATGTTGAAATAACCTCTTATGTGCTGATCGCTCTTCTGGAAGAGGAAGCGGCAGAAGCTTTTCTACCCATCATCAAGTGGCTGATTGCCCAGCGTAACAGTAACGGCGGATTCTCCTCTACACAAGACACTGTCATTGGTCTGCAAGCCCTGACAAAGTTCGCCTTTAAGACTGGATCTGGAACTGGAACCATTGACATTGATTTTGTTTCGTCTGGCAACAGTGACAATAACACTAGCAACAGCGGCACTATCAAAGTGAATCCAGAAAATTCGCTGGTCCTTCAGAGTCACGTTTTGCCCAAGAGCACACGTGCGCTTAACTACACCGCCAAGGGCAAAGGGTCGGCAATGGTACAACTTTCGTACCGATATAATCTAGCTGAAAAAGACAAGAAGCCCAGCTTCAAGGTCACGCCTACTGTTAAAGACACACCCTTGCAACAGTTGACCCTTGAGGTGTGCGCTGAATACGTACCCCTTGAGATGAGCGACCAAAAGAAGGACTCCAACATGGCCGTTATGGAAATTTATTTACCCTCAGGATACGTTGGCGATGCAGACAGTTTCGGCAAAATTGAAGCGGTTGATAGAGTGAAACGCATCGAAACAAAGAACTCAGACTCCACTGTCATTGTTTATTTTGATAGCTTGACGCCAGGTGATATTAAGTGCTTACCCGTCGAAGCCGTCCGTGCGCACTCGGTGGCAAAGCAAAAACCTGCGGCTGTTTCCCTATACGATTACTACGACACGGATCGCCGTGCTACCGAGTATTATCAGGTGAAGTCGTCCCTTTGTGACATTTGTGAAGGCTCCGACTGTGGCACAGGATGCAACAAGCCAAAGTAATCGTACTTCTTCATAAATGGAGCAATGACTTTTTAATTTGTTTTTTTTCAAGTAAAGTATAATAAAAATTATAGCGCATTCTTATAATTATGTATTTATATACAATTCTTTTTCCTGTCCATTAATAAGTCTAAAAATTCAAATTATTACACAATATCAATTGGAATAAGTAACAGTTTTTCTTGGCGCATGCTTAGTTTAAAAATATCCAACACCATTATGTGCACCTCGTTGCGGCTTGTGTGCCGCAAGTTGTACTAAACATACCTCATTAATAATTTGAAGAAATTTGAAAAGAACTTACAAGATTTATTGTATCATGGTCGTTAAAATTCTTAAGATTAATTTTATAGACAGCAAAATTATCGTATCGCTTGGATTTTGGATTCCAATTGGCAACCGAAATAATTAATCAAACAAGTCTCATTGCTATGGGTACTTAATGATATTCTGAAAGAGCTTTTATATACAACGTCGCAATTATTTTTACTGAGTAGCTGTTTTATTTAGAGTAAAAAAAATTAAAGCAAGTTAAAACAATTTAAATCAGCTATCTTGGAAGTGCGCAAATAAAAACTCTTGTATACTTGAAAAACATGAATAATAATGTGCAAATGTAACTAGAGAAAGAGTATAAGAAAGTCAGAAGTTGTTTTAAAAAAATCTGACGATTTCTTATCATTGAATTAAGTACCAGCGATTAGGAGGTTGTTTAATAATTCGATTTATAGCTTGTTTCGTTTGTGTAGTCAAAACGCTTTAGATTATTAGTAAGCCAAAAACTTCCAGCGAGAAACATGAGGCCTTACAAACTATTCGCTGTTATGATCTTAATAGCTTTAGCTAACGCAGCTAGACTTATACAGGAGCAGGAGCAGAAAGTGCGCTATGACTACCACAGAGTTTACAATATTAAGTATGAAAATTCTAAGCAACGTCAGCTGCTGCTTGACTTAACGAAAGAAAATCATAGTGTAAGTTTATTATGAATGAGTAAAGATCTTGAATTACGACAGTTGTTAAATATAACATAAACGCAGTTTAGAGTATGGTACGAAAACAATGATAAGATGCATTTGATGGTCAGCCCAGATGCATTAATTGAATTTGAAGAACAATTGAAACGAGTCAACGCTAGTGCCAATATCGTTATAGCGAATGTACAAAAGTAAGTACAAGTTCACTGTTAAATGATCTTAACTGCTAATTAAATCATCTTTTTGTTTACAGATTAATAAACAACGAACAAGAAGACAATTCAAGATCAGTCCCCACATTTGGTTGGACACGCTACAATAGCCTGACTGAAATCGAGGATTGGCTAGACAAAATACTAGCAGCATATCCTGATGTAACCAAAGGTTTTATTTTAGGTGTATCATACGAGGGACGCAACATTCGCGGCATAAAGATTTCGTACAAGTCGGGAAATCCAGGTGTCTTCATTGAATCTAATACGCATGCACGTGAATGGATAACATCAGCCACGGCGACCTGGTTGATAAACGAACTACTCAGCTCTAGCGATGATCTGGTGCGAGAGTTGGCCGAAAATCATGACTGGTACATTGTTCCAGTGCTAAATGTGGATGGCTTTGTGTACAGCCACACAACGGTAAATAAAATGAAATCTTCCCTAGACTACATGCTATAGCTAAGCTATTTTACTTGTGCACAGGATCGTCTATGGCGTAAGACGCGGCAACCATCAAATATTTCGAGCTGCATTGGAGCTGATCCCAATCGCAACTACGATACGCATTGGATGGAGAATGGCGGCGCCTCATCAAATCCCTGCGCTGAAGACTACGCTGGGCCACATGCATTCTCCGAGCCAGAGATAAGAGCCATGTCAAACTATGTTGGTAGCATTAGAAATAAACTGAATGTTATGCTAGCCTTCCACTCCTACAGTCAACTGTTGCTCTCGCCATATGGCCATACTGGAGAAGACTTTCCGGATAACTACGGCGATTTAATGCAAGTAGCCAAAGCTTTCGGCGATGCAGTCGAATCACTGCCTTACGGAGCCGTTTACAAATATGGATCAGCAGCAGGCATTCTTTGTGAGTTAGACACCAAGATCTGATAACGCAAAGTATTTTATTGTAACATATTTTAGATCCCGCATCTGGCACTACCCACGATTGGGCATACGACGAACAGAATATTAAAATAGCATATACTATTGAATTTCGTGATACCGGCAAATTTGGATTTGTCCTGCCGCCAGCCTATATAATACCTAACGCCGAGGAAGCATTAGTTGGCATCGTTGCCTTGCTAGCTGAATGTAAAAAGTTGGGCTATCTAAATCTTAAATATGAAGTGTAATTGAATGTAGCTAAATGATAAATAATGAAATCAAAATAAGCGACAGTAAAATCTTATAAAGCAATATATGTAATTTAAGAATTCAATATCTTGATTATAAATTAAAACAATAATATAAGAAAATATTTGTTAAATTTTAGCTGTAAATATATGTATCTAAGATATGTTACATAGCAAAAATATTGGGAGAGGTGCAGTGATAAGCAATGCATATTTTTCATAATATAATGATACCAGAATTAGCAGCTGAATGCTGCATCAAATTTTATTTTAAAATTGGCGCTCAAACCCAATTGAGCTTGACTTTGCTGCGAGCTCAACTTTTAACTCGTTTCCATAACGAAGAAAATTTCCTCTTCTTCTTTATTTATTTTTGTATGCTTGCATATATGTATGTACGTTTAAGAGCGTAGAAAAAAGCGTAAAATCTGTTAAAGCTCTTGCAATTACCAGGCAAACAGAAGTCAGAAACAGGTGATTTCGTTTTTCAAGAGCTTTGCCTGCAACGGGACTTGTTGCTCATCCTCTTCACTCTGCGCGTCACACTCAATATATGCACTCTTTTGCGTGACTTTGTTTGGGCGTCGCAAAATGGGTAAAGCCAGCAGCAATGCCAGCTCAAGTACCAGGCGAACAGAAGGCAGCAGCAGGTGGCGCATGATGTGCCATCCATGGTATTTCTCACATTTTGCATGCATGTATGCATGAAACAATGAGAGTAAGTCCCATTTTAGGTGATGACCTTGAAAATGGGACTTACGCTCATTGTTTCATGCATACATGCAGAATGTGAGAAATACCAGGAATGGCAAACTGAGCGCCACCTGCTGCTGCCTTCTGTTCGCCTGGTACTTGAGCTGGAATTGCTGCTGGCTTTACCCATTTTGCGACGCCCAAACACACAAGCACACAAACATGCACACATACTAGCATACAAACATTCAAATAAGCAAACATACAAATGCATTAATATGTATACAGGTTAATTAAAGAAAAGCGTTTGAAAATTTAACTGAAAGATCAGTTTGGCGCCCTTAAGCGCCTGTTTGCATGTTCATATGTATTTATGTATTATGTATGTGTGTGTTTGAGCGTCGCAAAATGGGTAAAACCAGCCGCACTCCCAGCTCAAGTACCAGGCGAACAGAAATCAGCAGCAGGCGGCGCGTGATGTGCCATCCCTGGTATTGCTCTCATCAAAAGTATGACAGTCGGTAGCCAATCCCATAACGAGGGGAAAAGAAATGATCAAGGGGGGGGGGGGGGGGACAACTAGAAAAGCAATGAGAGTAAGTCCCATTTTAGGTGATGACCTTGACCGACTGTCATACTTTTGATGAGAGCAATACCAGGGATGGCACATCACGCGCCACCTGCTGCTGATTTCTGTTCGCCTGGTACTTGAGCTGGGAGTGCGGCTGGTTTTACCCATTTTGCGACGCCCAAACACACAAGCACACAAACATGCACACATACTAGCATACAAACATACAAATAAGCAAACATACAAATGCATAAATATGTATACAGGTTAATTAAAGAAAAGCGTTTGAAAATTTAACTGAAAGATCAGTTTGGCGCCCTTAAGCGCCTGTTTGCATGTTCATATGTATATTAATATGTATTTATGTATGTGTGTGTGTTTGAGCGTCGCAAAATGGGTAAAACCAGCCGCACTCCCAGCTCAAGTACCAGGCGAACAGAAATCAGCAGCAGGCGGCGCGTGATGTGCCATCCCTGGTATTGCTCTCATCAAAAGTATGACAGTCGGTAGCCAATCCCATAACGAGGGGAAAAGAAATGATCAAGGGGGGGGGGGGGGGGGACAACTAGAAAAGCAATGAGAGTAAGTCCCATTTTAGGTGATGACCTTGACAATGGACTTACTCTCATTGCAAATGTGAGAAATACCAGGGATGGCACATCACGCGACACCTGCTGCTGATTTCTGTTCGCCTGGTACTTGAGCTGGGAGTGCGGCTGGTTTTACCCATTTTGCGACGCCCCAACACACAAGCACACAAACATGCACACATACTAGCATACAAACATACAAATAAGCAAACATACAAATGCATAAATATGTATACAGGTTAATTAAAGAAAAGCGTTTGAAAATTTAACTGAAAGATCAGTTTGGCGCCCTTAAGCGCCTGTTTGCATGTTCATATGTATATTAATATGTATTTATGTATGTGTGTGTGTTTGAGCGTCGCAAAATGGGTAAAACCAGCCGCACTCCCAGCTCAAGTACCAGGCGAACAGAAATCAGCAGCAGGCGGCGCGTGATGTGCCATCCCTGGTATTGCTCTCATCAAAAGTATGACAGTCGGTAGCCAATCCCATAACGAGGGGAAAAGAAATGATCAAGGAGGGGGGGGGGGGGACAACTAGAAAAGCAATGAGAGTAAGTCCCATTTTAGGTGATGACCTTGAACGGACTGTCATACTATTGCATGAGAGCAATACCAGGGATGGCACATCACGCGCCACCTGCTGCTGATTTCTGTTCGCCTGGTACTTGAGCTGGGAGTGCGGCTGGTTTTACCCATTTTGCGACGCCCAAACACACAAGCACACAAACATGCACACATACTAGCATACAAACATACAAATAAGCAAACATACAAATGCATTAATATGTATACAGGTTAATTTAAGAAAGCGTTTGAAAATTTAACTGAAAGATCAGTTTGGCGCCCTTAAGCGCCTGTTTGCATGTTCATATGTATATTAATATGTATTTATGTATGTGTGTGTGTTTGAGCGTCGCAAAATGGGTAAAACCAGCCGCACTCCCAGCTCAAGTACCAGGCGAACAGAAATCAGCAGCAGGCGGCGCGTGATGTGCCATCCCTGGTATTGCTCTCATCAAAAGTATGACAGTCGGTAGCCAATCCATAACGAGGGGAAAAGAAATGATCAAGGGGGGGGGGGGGGGACAACTAGAAAAGCAATGAGAGTAAGTCCCATTTTAGGTGATGACCTTGACCGACTGTCATACTTTTGATGAGAGCAATACCAGGGATGGCACATCACGCGCCACCTGCTGCTGATTTCTGTTCGCCTGGTACTTGAGCTGGGAGTGCGGCTGGCTTTACCCATTTTGCGATGCCCAAACACACAAACATGCACACATACTAGCATACAAACATACAAATAAGCAAACATACAAATGCATTAATATGTATACAGGTTAATTAAAGAAAAGCGTTTGAAAATTTAACTGAAAGATCAGTTTGGCGCCCTTAAGCGCCTGTTTGCATGTTCATATGTATTTATGTATGTGTGTCTGTTTGAGCGTCGCAAAATGGGTAAAACCAGCCGCACTCCCAGCTCAAGTACCAGGCGAACAGAAATCAGCAGCAGGCGGCGCGTGATGTGCCATCCCTGGTATTGCTCTCATCAAAAGTATGACAGTCGGTAGCCAATCCCATAACGAGGGGAAAAGAAATGATCAAGGGGGGGGGGGGGGGGGGGACAACTAGAAAAGCAATGAGAGTAAGTCCCATTTTAGGTGATGACCTTGACCGACTGTCATACTTTTGATGAGAGCAATACCAGGGATGGCACATCACGCGCCACCTGCTGCTGATTTCTGTTCGCCTGGTACTTGAGCTGGGAGTGCGGCTGGTTTTACCCATTTTGCGACGCCCAAACACACAAGCACACAAACATGCACACATACTAGCATACAAACATACAAATAAGCAAACATACAAATGCATAAATATGTATACAGGTTAATTTAAGAAAAGCGTTTGAAAATTTAACTGAAAGATCAGTTTGGCGCCCTTAAGCGCCTGTTTGCATGTTCATATGTATATTAATATGTATTTATGTATGTGTGTGTGTTTGAGCGTCGCAAAATGGGTAAAACCAGCCGCACTCCCAGCTCAAGTACCAGGCGAACAGAAATCAGCAGCAGGCGGCGCGTGTTGTGCTATCCCTGGTATTGCTCTCATCAAAAGTATGACAGTCGGTAGCCAATCCCATAACGAGGGGAAAAGAAATGATCAAGGGGGGGGGGGGGGGGGGGGGACAACTAGAAAAGCAATGAGAGTAAGTCCCATTTTAGGTGATGACCTTGAAAATGGGACTTACTCTCATTGCAAAATGTGAGAAATACCAGGGATGGCACATCACGCGCCACCTGCTGCTGATTTCTGTTCGCCTGGTACTTGAGCTGGGAGTGCGGCTGGTTTTACCCATTTTGCGATGCCCAAACACACAAGCACACAAACATGCACACATACTAGCATACAAACATACAAATAAGCAAACATACAAATGCATAAATATGTATACAGGTTAATTAAAGAAAAGCGTTTGAAAATTTAACTGAAAGATCAGTTTGGCGCCCTTAAGCGCCTGTTTGCATGTTCATATGTATATTAATATGTATTTATGTATGTGTGTGTGTTTGAGCGTCGCAAAATGGGTAAAACCAGCCGCACTCCCAGCTCAAGTACCAGGCGAACAGAAATCAGCAGCAGGCGGCGCGTGTTGTGCTATCCCTGGTATTGCTCTCATCAAAAGTATGACAGTCGGTAGCCAATCCCATAACGAGGGGAAAAGAAATGATCAAGGGGGGGGGGGGGGGGGGACAACTAGAAAAGCAAAGAGAGTAAGTCCCATTTTAGGTGATGACCTTGAAAATGGGACTTACTCTCATTGCAAAATGTGAGAAATACCAGGGATGGCACATCACGCGACACCTGCTGCTGATTTCTGTTCGCCTGGTACTTGAGCTGGGAGTGCGGCTGGTTTTACCCATTTTGCGACGCCCAAACACACAAGCACACAAACATGCACACATACTAGCATACAAACATACAAATAAGCAAACATACAAATGCATAAATATGTATACAGGTTAATTAAAGAAAAACGTTTGAAAATTTAACTGAAAGATCAGTTTGGCGCCCTTAAGCGCCTGTTTGCATGTTCATATGTATATTAATATGTATTTATGTATGTGTGTGTGTTTTGAGCGTCGCAAAATGGGTAAAACCAGCCGCACTCCCAGCTCAAGTACCAGGCGAACAGAAATCAGCAGCAGGCGGCGCGTGTTGTGCCATCCCTGGTATTGCTCTCATCAAAAGTATGACAGTCGGTAGCCAATCCCATAACGTGGGTTGATCAAGGGGGGGGGGGGGGGGGACAACTAGAAAAGCAATGAGAGTAAGTCCCATTTTAGGTGATGACCTTGAAAATGGGACTTACTCTCATTGCAAAATGTGAGAAATACCAGGGATGGCACATCACGCGCCACCTGCTGCTGATTTCTGTTCGCCTGGTACTTGAGCTGGGAGTGCGGCTGGTTTTACCCATTTTGCGACGCCCAAACACACAAGCACACAAACATGCACACATACTAGCATACAAACATACAAATAAGCAAACATACAAATGCATAAATATGTATACAGGTTAATTAAAGAAAAGCGTTTGAAAATTTAACTGAAAGATCAGTTTGGCGCCCTTAAGCGCCTGTTTGCATGTTCATATGTATATTAATATGTATTTATGTATGTGTGTGTGTTTGAGCGTCGCAAAATGGGTAAAACCAGCCGCACTCCCAGCTCAAGTACCAGGCGAACAGAAATCAGCAGCAGGCGGCGCGTGTTGTGCTATCCCTGGTATTGCTCTCATCAAAAGTATGACAGTCGGTAGCCAATCCCATAACGAGGGGAAAAGAAATGATCAAGGGGGGGGGGGGGGGGACAACTAGAAAAGCAAAGAGAGTAAGTCCCATTTTAGGTGATGACCTTGAAAATGGGACTTACTCTCATTGCAAAATGTGAGAAATACCAGGGATGGCACATCACGCGACACCTGCTGCTGATTTCTGTTCGCCTGGTACTTGAGCTGGGAGTGCGGCTGGTTTTACCCATTTTGCGACGCCCAAACACACAAGCACACAAACATGCACACATACTAGCATACAAACATACAAATAAGCAAACATACAAATGCATAAATATGTATACAGGTTAATTAAAGAAAAACGTTTGAAAATTTAACTGAAAGATCAGTTTGGCGCCCTTAAGCGCCTGTTTGCATGTTCATATGTATATTAATATGTATTTATGTATGTGTGTGTGTTTTGAGCGTCGCAAAATGGGTAAAACCAGCCGCACTCCCAGCTCAAGTACCAGGCGAACAGAAATCAGCAGCAGGCGGCGCGTGTTGTGCCATCCCTGGTATTGCTCTCATCAAAAGTATGACAGTCGGTAGCCAATCCCATAACGTGGGTTGATCAAGGGGGGGGGGGGGGGGGGACAACTAGAAAAGCAATGAGAGTAAGTCCCATTTTAGGTGATGACCTTGACCGACTGTCATACTTTTGATGAGAGCAATACCAGGGATGGCACATCACGCGCCACCTGCTGCTGATTTCTGTTCGCCTGGTACTTGAGCTGGGAGTGCGGCTGGTTTTACCCATTTTGCGACGCCCCAACACACAAGCACACAAACATGCACACATACTAGCATACAAACATACAAATAAGCAAACATACAAATGCATAAATATGTATACAGGTTAATTAAAGAAAAGCGTTTGAAAATTTAACTGAAAGATCAGTTTGGCGCCCTTAAGCGCCTGTTTGCATGTTCATATGTATATTAATATGTATTTATGTATGTGTGTGTGTTTGAGCGTCGCAAAATGGGTAAAACCAGCCGCACTCCCAGCTCAAGTACCAGGCGAACAGAAATCAGCAGCAGGCGGCGCGTGATGTGCCATCCCTGGTATTGCTCTCATCAAAAGTATGACAGTCGGTAGCCAATCCCATAACGAGGGGAAAAGAAATGATCAAGGGGGGGGGGGGGGGGGACAACTAGAAAAGCAATGAGAGTAAGTCCCATTTTAGGTGATGACCTTGAACACTGGACTTACTTCTTGCAATGAGAGCAATACCAGGGATGGCACATCACGCGCCACCTGCTGCTGATTTCTGTTCGCCTGGTACTTGAGCTGGGAGTGCGGCTGGTTTTACCCATTTTGCGACGCCCCAACACACAAGCACACAAACATGCACACATACTAGCATACAAACATACAAATAAGCAAACATACAAATGCATAAATATGTATACAGGTTAATTAAAGAAAAGCGTTTGAAAATTTAACTGAAAGATCAGTTTGGCGCCCTTAAGCGCCTGTTTGCATGTTCATATGTATATTAATATGTATTTATGTATGTGTGTGTGTTTGAGCGTCGCAAAATGGGTAAAACCAGCCGCACTCCCAGCTCAAGTACCAGGCGAACAGAAATCAGCAGCAGGCGGCGCGTGATGTGCCATCCCTGGTATTGCTCTCATCAAAAGTATGACAGTCGGTAGCCAATCCCATAACGAGGGGAAAAGAAATGATCAAGGGGGGGGGGGGGGGGGACAACTAGAAAAGCAATGAGAGTAAGTCCCATTTTAGGTGATGACCTTGACAATGGGACTTACTCTCTTGCAAATGTGAGCAATACCAGGGATGGCACATCACGCGCCACCTGCTGCTGATTTCTGTTCGCCTGGTACTTGAGCTGGGAGTGCGGCTGGTTTTACCCATTTTGCGACGCCCAAACACACAAGCACACAAACATGCACACATACTAGCATACAAACATACAAATAAGCAAACATACAAATGCATTAATATGTATACAGGTTAATTTAAGAAAAGCGTTTGAAAATTTAACTGAAAGATCAGTTTGGCGCCCTTAAGCGCCTGTTTGCATGTTCATATGTATATTAATATGTATTTATGTATGTGTGTGTGTTTGAGCGTCGCAAAATGGGTAAAACCAGCCGCACTCCCAGCTCAAGTACCAGGCGAACAGAAATCAGCAGCAGGCGGCGCGTGATGTGCCATCCCTGGTATTGCTCTCATCAAAAGTATGACAGTCGGTAGCCAATCCCATAACGAGGGGACAAGAATGATCAGGGGGGGGGGGGGGACAACTAGAAAAGCAATGAGAGTAAGTCCCATTTTAGGTGATGACCTTGAAAATGGGACTTACTCTCATTGCAAAATGTGAGAAATACCAGGGATGGCACGTCACGCGCCGCCTGCTGCTGATTTCTGTTCGCCTGGTATTTGAGCTGGGAGTGCGGCTGGTTTTACCCATTTTGCGTCGCCCGCACACACAAACATAATTACATATATATTAATATACATATGAACATGCAAACAGGCGCTTAAAGGCGCCAAACTGATCTTTCAGTTAAATTTTAAAGCGCTTTTCTTAAATTAACCTGTATACATATTTATGCATTTGTGTGTGTGCTTATTTGTATGTTTGTATGCTAGTATGTGTGCATGTTTGTGTGTTTGGGCGTCGCGAAATGGGTAAAACGAATAGGAATTCTAGCTAAAGTACCAGGCGAACAAAGTCAGCAGCTGATTTTTGATAAATTAACAACTTATTGCTACTAACGGGTTTGAAAATTACGAATACACGGAATCTAAAATTTAATGGGTTTAAAAGAAATTATGTTTTCTAATATCTCTCGTTCCCACCTTTATTTATATGTTATAAGATTAGGATTAGTGCACATTTCCGTCGGTACAGATTAATTTATTTATTATTGCTTTAAAAGCTCCAAAGCAATATAGATTATTTCGCTTTATATGCTTGTAAATGTTCCACATAAGTATTGAGGCTTAACTCCTACTACGATTGCAATCAGTCAACTATCGCAATGCGGCTGATTTGGTTGCTGGCAACTCTTGTGGTTCTAGCCAGTGCTGGGATCCTCGCGGACCCATCAAAAGTGCGTTATGACAACTACAGCGTTTATCAATTGACCATAAAAAACAAAATTCAATTGTCGTTGGTAACAAAATTAAGTGAAACTAGCCAAACGGTATGTCTGCAGTAATTTACACCAGTTTTTGGGTTTTATTTTTAAATTTAGGAATTTTTTTTAATTGCTTAGTTCAACATTTGGAAGAATTACGATGAGGTCGCTAAGAAAATTGACATTATGGTTAGTCCGACTGAGCTAAGCCGTTTCCAGCTTTTCCTTAAGCTCAATGGAATCAGCAGTCAGCTCCTTATAGCTAACGTGCAAAAGTAAGTTTGGTTTAAGGATATTACAGATATGAGTTCCATGCAAGAACCATCCACATTCCAAAGTTATAACGTTTGATAAGACGATTCCATTACCTGGCACATATGATATTTGTTTTTAATGGAAAATATTATTTATTAATTGTCATTTAGGCTAATCGATGACGAACAAGTCTCGAGCAGAGATAGCGGCACCTTTGGCTGGAAACGTTACCATAGTCTAGCGGAGATCGAGGCATGGTTGGATGAGATATTCAAAAATCATCCCAGCGTAACCGAAGCGTTTTCCGTCGGTCAGTCGTACGAGGGTCGCAACATTCGTGGCATCAAGATTTCGCATGGATCAAACAAACCCGGTATATTTATTGAGTCGAACATACATGCACGCGAGTGGATCACCTCGGCCACCGCCACCTGGTTCATCAATGAGCTGTTAACCTCACAAAAACCTGAAGTGCGCAACTTGGCAGATAATTATGATTGGTATATTGTGCCTGTTTTCAATGTTGATGGCTTTGAGTATTCTCACCGATACGTAAGTAGTTCTCTCTACTTTAAAAGAACAGCTAACCCAACAATTCCATATAGAATCGAATGTGGCGTAAAACGCGACAGCCGCATGCCAACTCGACCTGCATTGGAGTAGATGCCAATCGAAATTTTGATTCAAAATGGATGGAAAACGATGGCGCCTCATCAAACCCGTGCAGCGAGTTATTTGCCGGCAGTGTTCCTTGGTCGGAACCAGAGACTAAGGCGCTGTCCGCTTATCTAACAAGCATCAAAGATAAATTCAGTGTCTACATCTCCTTTCACTCCTACGGCCAATATATGTTATCACCGTATGGCCACACAGCTGAAGAATTTCCGCCGAACTACGGTGATTTGTTGGCAATGGGCGATGCCTTTACCGGCGCTATAAGAAACTTAGCCTACGGCACTGAATACCTTCACGGCTCCACAGCGTCGGTGCTATGTATGTTATTCTGGTTGCAGACTTAGTAGGTACTAACAACTTTTTCTTTGTTGCAGATGTCGCTTCTGGTACGTCAGTCGATTGGGTCTTCAATGAGCTAGACAAAAAGGTGGGCTTTACAGTTGAGTTCAGGGATACGGGACGTTATGGATTTGTGTTACCACCCGCTCAGATTCTAGCCAACTGCGAGGAACTGATGGCTGGCATGGTTGCCCTTATTGACAAAACTAACGAACTAAAATACATATAATTGAAATTATAATTCAAGTTATTGGTTATTAAAGTGCTTCATATAGGATGTCAGCAGATCATCCATTTTGTAGCCTTGTGTGGTACTGCAGAGCAGCTTGGAGGCGCCAATCATATTGCCAAATCGTATGTGGAAGTGTTTTTTCCCCGAGCTCCACATACCCAATTCTGCATAGCCATAGCTGCGCAGCAAGTTCTTTCCATGTCCATCAAGCAGATGGAAGCCTGTGCAGTTAATGGCAATCAGCAGATTCTCCGGCATGGAATCAATGTTAAGTTGCTTGACGGCAAAGAACGTCGAGCCGAAGCAAAGCTGCTTAGAAAGCACCTGAAGAAACATTATCTTAGCCTGATCAACGTCGAGCCCGTCATCCTGATCAAGTACAGGCAGCAGTTGTTGATGCCAATCGGAAAGCGTTTTTAGTGGCAGCAAATCCTCAGGCACCAGATGAGGAAGCAGCTCGTGCAGAGGCATGACTTCCCCATGGTCAAAATCTGCCCTGTAAATTAGCGGGACAATTTGCAGGGCCAGTTCAAAGCTTATGGCATAGTAGCCCTTTAGGTACTTATACAGCTCCTGTGGATAGTTAAAAATCAGATCTGCATTGAGATCTTTGCCTGGCTGGTAGTCTAGCCAGAGTTTACGCATAAAGTGAAGCTCGTAATGAACATCGCAGCTGGAGAGTATTGTCCTTTGCTGGTGCAGATTATGCAACAGTTGCGTGATAAAGTCAAATACAAACTCTGCCTCTGGCATGGCATAAACCTTCTCGCCGATCTTCAGAAAGATGCTAAAGCCCAGCTGTGACTTAAGCTCCAAACGATTCGCTATCTCCGCGATGAGCTCCTCTCCACGCATATGTGACTCTATTTCAAAGGCCTCCACTGTATCGTCTGGGAAGTAGATCTTGTGATATATGTGCATGCATCGCTGCTGTATTCCCTCCACCTCGATCAGGTGCGGCGCCTGCTTTCGTTGCCCATACTGAACAGCGCGTTTCAAACGCCTTAGGCAGGCATCCGAGAGTGCATCGGGTCGCAACCGTAGAAACAAAATAAGCTCACGCATTATGAGCACACTCGGCGCCATAATACCTGTGGCCAGGTAGAGCAAGTCCCAGCCACGCTGCTCACTCTTTACCTGCGGATTATCACTGAGCTGCCTCATAAGCTGACAAAAGACCTCATCCCTCAGCAGTGCATGTTCAAGTGCAGGTTGAAATATCAAATCCGTGTTAACGGGCAGATTGCCACGTGGTATATCGCCCATGTACTAAACAAAATGGATAGTCTTCGTTAGATAAAAGAACTCTAAATATGTAATTTAAAATTACCTTTAGTATATGATGGTTGATGACGAGAGCCTGTTGAAAGAGCTGTGGCTTGTTGTGCAATATCCTCAGAAGTGGGGCCTTTAGCTGTTCACCAGAATATCTCCAAAGCGGAGACTGCTCCGAGCTGTGAAAATGCCAAATGTCAGTTCAGGATATAAATATATAGTTTAAACATACTCCATAAGCTCTCTAAACTGCATCTCAGCAAACTGGGCCAAACTATGTTGAAGTCGACGCGAAGCAGTGGATGTATGTGTTTCTTTTGGTTGCTCTACCAAGACGGCAACGGCGTGATCTTTTAATACCTGCTGCAGCTGCAAACTTGGCTTGGTCAGTGTGGCCAAAATGCGCACATTGCTGGAGCTAAACTGGCCCCACTGTCCGTTCGCAAGGCCACGCCAGGTGCGCTGGGCAGTGTCTGCCATTAGCTGGCCACCTGTAACTCCCGCTTCAAACTGCACCAAATCTCCAGCTTTAAGGGGCAACAGCTCATCCTGATGACCCTCCGGCTGATCCGTAGGAGAGCTCATAAGGGCAATGCCGTAGCTGGAGCGTTGCTTCAAGTTTATAATCATAAAGTTAATCAGCTCTACGGCATCTAACGCCTCGCTAGACTGCAGCACAAAGTTCTCCTGTTGAGCGGTGTGCACATGCATCTGATCGTGGGCGTGGTAATGAACCTCAAGCAGTGCAGCGTAACTGCAGGAGGCAAGCACCTGCTCTGTTTCATCGATTAGTGAGACACCTGTGGCATTAATGGCCAGCATGAGGTCATCGCTTTGCAGTTTTGGACCGGACAAGCGGGTTACCTCGTAGAGACGTGAGTGGCGCATGGGCCAGGACAAATGTGCAAACAGACAAATGTCCTCCTTGGCGCGCTGTTGAGACTCAGCGTCAGTCCCCTTTTTAACATATGCGCTCCGTTCATACGTGGCTGCAATGAGACGGCTCCAGTTCTGCACGGCCCGTTCACCCGGCGCCAGCAAATCCTGTGGCACAAAAGCCGTCAGCTGTTTGTCGGTAAGACTGTCAACGGGTCTTGCCCCAAGCTCTACGTAAGCAGCCAGAGCACAGACCATCGCAATATCCTTTTCAGAGCGACATCGATACTCCCCACATTTGAGTCCATTCATTATCTGCTTGTAAATAAGTTGAGTGGCCTTGGGGTCTAATGCGGGATCATACCAGCCACCGAACAGCTCCATGCGCAAATAGAGTTTCCACGGCGCATCCACCTGCCGCTGCTCGCAGCTTGAAATTGCGTCTAGCACATGCTCCCGCCCCGCACCCAGTGGCATGAGTTTTTCATAAAGCGACAAGACTAGCCCAAAGCCAAAGCTTTCGCTTAATCCTAGCCCATCGCATAGCTGCTGCACTGCCTCCCGAGCAGTGCTTGCCGCATCCACCTGCAGCTTGCGGGTCTGTCCGTCCATTAAATGAATTTCTAGCTTCAACGGCTGACGACTGCGAATCGCCTGCAGCTCCAGAAGCGACGGCGGCTGCGAACGCGCCCCGTTGGCCAAAGTGCGTTCTAGATATTGCAAAGATGACGGCGCCTGCAGCTTAGCGGTTCCCATCTTCATGTAGCTGCGCAAATACGGTTCGAAGTTTGAGCTGGGTGGAAAGCAACTCAGGCAGAGCGAAAGAAGCAGCCAGCCTCGAGCGATGGAGGTACGACTGGGATTAAGGTACAGCTGCTTGCATATCTGAGCGAGGATTTCGTCCCTGTAAATAAATATAAGTACATTTTTGTCAGTAAAGTTTGGGTGGATCTATTAAGCCTTTACTTTATTTGTATGCAAACCTTAAAGATTCCTTTAATATGCCATGACCGATTATAAAATGCAGCTTATCCAAATGACTGCTGCTGACAGTCAGCCAGAGTTGGTAGAATTCCTCGGCATTCTTTTGTCCATTACTCGCTATCTTTGGCTGATGCTTGAGGGTTTGACGGACAAATCGACGTGGCTTTGAGCCGAGAATATGGGGCAGGTCGTGCATTACGTGCGAATTACGCAAAGAGTGATTGGCCGGACTGGAAGCAGGCTCTGGTAAATCGCCCATAAAGCGTAAAGTCATCAACCAAATTGCCTAAAATGTAAGAGAAAAAAAGAACTTTAATTTGAATTTATCTTTGATCGAGAAATGTATTTACTTTGGCAGCCATCTTATCAATGATAAGTTCGTGTTTTAACAGTGGCTCGTTCAAGGGCTTTCTTTCATGCTGAGAAGTGATGCCGCTGTGAAAATATGTAGAAGCATATTTCTGGAAGCTGAATTCTGAGGTGTCCACATTGTTTGGTACTGGCTTTGGCAAACGAATTGTGCCACCGGAGCTTATGCTGTTCGTTTTCTACAATAACATCCAAAAAGTTAGCAAGAATATACATACATACATATACTATAACCAGTGTTGAGAGTGTACAATTATTAAGATTTTGTTCTTCTACAATTCTCTTATACGCTCGAACTAAGCTAATAATTCACCTGCCTTAAATATTCAGACAGCTCTTATCTATGTAGGTGCTTTATGCTAGCATAGCGCTCTTAAAATAATGACTGTTTCTGTCTTTTTCTTTTTTTAATCTGTACCCTAGCGATAAGAACCCGTCAATTATTTACAATCCCATTTTATTTCAATTTTTATTCGGGGTATTAACTTTAAACTCTCGACGCCTACTGATAGCGATAACCGAACACTAGCCACTCTTGAAATGCGGGTTTTTGTCTGCTATATTCGAAATTTAAAGTTAGTTGCTGACGAAAGACGACACTGTGCGTATCTGGCCACTCAAAAGCTGCAGTCAAATTGAATTATTATTTTGGTCAATAAACATGTTGGAAAACTTGTGTTTTACTTGTTTCAAGTGAACAAATGGAATCTATTATAAATTTCTTACAGATGCTGGAACGCCCAAGACTAAATAGTCTGATTTTAAAGTAATAAAACTTATCGGATTTTTAATTTTTGTTAATATTTTTCAATGTTTTACGCGTGCACAAAACATTTAAGCGTATCCGTATATAAATATTATTTAAATTCAAGTTTACAATGACATTTTGGTAGTCTGTCTAGGTACAAATATACAAGAACAATAACAAATAAAAACAACACATATTTACTACGACAAGTGAAGACGGCGGACGTTTAATGAAGAAAAGACAAAATGGATTGAACATATTTTTATATTAATTAGATATCAACACCAAAGCGGATTTTATTTACAAAAAAAAAAAAAAAAAACAACATTATAATTATGTAGGTACATAGAATTGACTCTAAGTATATGGAACATAAATGATCACAAAACACATCGATCGTTAGTAATTATGTACATATACAAGACGACATTGTGTAACATTTGTACAGGTGCGTTTCAAACACAAGACCCGCCCTCTCACATGCGACTCGATCGGAAGATATGCTCGCAGTCGAACAAAATGTATATTTGTAAAACGCACTTTATATAATAGCTGATAGCTACTTATCGTATAAGGTGTCTAATTTGTTCAGGGCTGCTGCCAGTACACGCAACTGCTAGAGACGCGTCTGTTGGACGATCTTGCGAGGCGCAGCCTCATAGTAGTTGACGGGTCTGGAAAGCAGCTTGGTAGGAACATCTTTACGCAAGCGCAGCTGACGCTCAAAGATCAAAGACTTCTCTTTAACATTCGGCCCTAAGGGACCACTCACATCGGGCTCGTCATTCAAAAAGCCAAACACGTCATCCACAATCTGCTTGGACGACTCCACGTCCATGTACCCAGGACTATTTACAATAGCATTGCCATTCGTTTTGGCCGTACTGCTACTGAAGGACGTCCGGCCACCGGCACCGACATATTCGGGGATGCCGGTGCAGGCGGCAAAGACATGCGTGCCTGCAACGTAGGCGCTGGCAAAACAGGCGCCTGCGCTTTTATCATTTGTGGCTGCTCTGATCGTTTTATTGATTTGGTGCGCTTCGGCTGCTGCACAGCGTTCATGGCGAGAGCATTGCGTGCAGCATCCTTGAGACGCTGTTCCTCTGCCAGCTGTTGCTTAAGCTGGTTTTCAGCTTGTTGCTGCTTTTGACGCTGCTGCTCTAAGTCCTTTAAACGTAAAAGCTCTTGCTCATTTAATATTTTAAGCTGCTGTGCCGCCTCATTTTGCTTCTGTCGCTCGGATTGAAGTGCCACAACAAAGCGTTTTCTTGCCAAGTAGCCCCGGCACTGGGCCTGCAGCTTTATAGTGCGGCAGCGCACCATGGTAAATTTTGATGTTAACTGCTGGGATGCTATACAGGCACCCAGACGGTGAAAGCCAAGGCGCATGACAAGGTATCTGCGCCGTTGGGCGCGGCCACGCCAATGCCGCTGCACAGTGACAATGGCATGACGATATTTCTGCATGTAGCGACGAAAGAGCGCCCGGCGAATGCCTCTTTGTATCGTAACAATGCACTTTAGCATCAGGCGGGAGCGTTGCGCCTCTAGCAGCGCATCATCTGCGTCGCGCAAGAACAGTTTTGTTCGTCCAAACTGACGATCCGAGTCAGCTGGCAAAACCGACTCACATATCTGTCGCGACAACAAGCGGCAGTCGCACTGATCAAGTGGACCGGTGCGCGGAACTAGCAGACGATAACGCTCCACAAAAGCGCGGTAGACGTGACGTATGGGATACCCAGCGCGTCGAATCCGAGCCGTTTCCATCATGCCCGAGTAGCGCAACTGACGGACGCACAGCTCCTTGTCGAAATTCTGATGAAAAAGAGTTAAAAGGAGTTAAACAACAGATAAATAATATTGAAAAGACTCACATTTGATTCCTTGTACTCATTGGGCTTGATGCAGCGTATAAAGTAGGGATGTGACTGCGACAGCGTTCGCATTAACATATCCAATGAGTTTCGGAATTTAACGCAAAGTGTAGGCTGCTTCCTGGCTGTATCCGTGGGCAGCTCTTGGGGGCACAAGTCCACCAGATACTTGTTGCTGGAACGTTGCACAAGAGCGCGCAAATCGCCGCTAAAAGAGTCGCGATTCTTCTCGAGAAAGCCCAATGGATTGTACATGACAACGCCGGCATAGTGACGTATTCCAAAAAGCGATGTTTGCGTGGTCTTGCCCTTCACGTAGATAGAACGATTACCATGTTGAACGTGGAGTTTCTCTAGCAGCGTGTTATCTGTGCCTTTCGGAAATTTTGACTCTTCATCGATGAGTGACATAATGTTCACCGGCTTCATGCCAATGAGATCGAGTATGTCCTGGTTATCCTGAAACTCGATATGCTGCCAGTTAATGTGCTCCAGCTGGTACTCCTCTTGCTCCATCTGTAAGACCAAATTTGTTAGCTACAAGCTGGAGGGTTTTGTTATTTAGCAAATACCTTGAAAATATGACCGACAAAGAACTGTTGCAAGTTCTCGTTGGCATAGTTGATGCACAGTTGCTCGAAGCTATTGTTGTCAAAGTTCTCGAATCCAAAAATGTCTAAGACTCCAATGCTGTTAACTGGGTGCAACGGCTGCTTGTTGATGGTGTCGTTAATGCGTCGCACGATGCGCACAAAAAGGCCATCGTAAAGCGACTTTACGAAAGCATCGCGTCCCTCCAAGGCGGCCTCCTTGGACAGGCTGGTCACAACGTGCTCGCCATGCACGAAAATGGTACGTTGTGTAAGCGCCGCATTCAGTGGCGACGTCTCCAGACCCAAAAGCTGAGCCACACGCTGCAGGTTAGCAGGATCGTCTACCTCGGCTGCCTCTAGGTTGGCCTTTTCGGTGGCCTTAAAACGCAAATTGCCCAGATGCAGTATGGCAGCCAGCAGACTTAATATGCACCAGACTTCATCTGGCTTGAAGGACAGCACCTTCATGGCGGCGCGTATATCAGCAAAGTCCTTGGCATCCTGCTTGCCAGGCAACGCAAAGCAACCGCCTTGGACCAGATAATGATATTGGCTGGGTGACTGATCCAGCAGGTGCAAGCGTTCCCGCTCCGCGGCACTCAGGCCCGCCAGCATGCAGTAAAATATGTGATAATTGCGCTCCTCACGACTTTGAAACACGATGCGGGACTTCTCCAGCAAGTACTGCTGGATGCGGGCACCCTGTATAGCGCCCTCTGGCGTGAAGCGTATGTCAATGTATTTGCCAAAGCGGGAGGAGTTATCATTGCGCACTGTCTTAGCATTGCCAAAGGCCTCCATGATAGGATTTGACTCAATAATTTGCTGCTCGATCCAGGAGTGCTTGCCGCTAATTGCAGCCAGATACTGTAGTATAAGCTTGGTGCTTTCAGTCTTGCCGGCGCCCGACTCGCCGCTAATAACGACGCATTGGTTTTCCTTGTAGCGCTGCAGCCGTTGGAAGGCATTGTCGCTGATGGCGAAGATGTGTGGCGGCAGCTCGCTAAGTTTCTTATTTCTATACAATTGTATCTCGCGATGCGTGTAGATGGGAAGTATTTGGTACGGATTAATAGCCACTAGCATTGAACCTGTGTAAGTCTGCAAGGGAAACACTAATTAATGTTACTGATTTTGACTCATAAAGCTCAAGTCACTTACGTAGATTAGCTGCTTGGCATAGCGTGTCTGTAGATTGCGCAATATTGTATACTCCTGCAAATCGCCCAGTGTTATCATATCCTCCACATCCTGGTGTGAGGTGAGATGCATTGCCTTGAGCACATCTCCGGCCGGCACCCAAAACTGTTTTTTAGCATCATCGCAGACCAGCGTTTGTGTCTTCTCTGTGCGCACAATGCGTGCTCCGAACGGCACCGCAAATTCGCAGCTTGTGCTTTGTGGCTTAACCCATACATATTCACCCTGTAAATAAAGCAATTAACAATTGAATCAAAAAGTTGTATTAGGCTAGATGTATGCCTTGAGGCACTGTAAGTTCTTAGCGACTATCAATTGATGAGGAAAACTTATCGCACTTTAGAGTGCCGTTTCGGTATATTACCTAATGTCAAGGCACTTCAACAGTTGAAAATTGATTATTGCTGTCATGTAAACTCATGTTGTTGATATCGTTTTATACACATGACAAGCTTTGAAGCTACCCAATTTATTAACTAAACATCTTTGAACATGTGTAAATTGCACCGATTGAATACTCTAGCTTAAGCATTTGACTTAAATGCGAATTCGTAACATTCTTGAAATCTTTTTTAAAACTTTAAGAATTTCAGCTTATTTAAATAAAACGAGCAAATGGTAGCCAAAAAGCAAACAAATAAACCTCACATATGTTCAAGTTGTTTATCTTATCTTTGGAATGCCGATATACAAAAGCTCTTATCGGAATTTAACAATCAAATACGGCACATACAACTCGGCAACAAACAGTTAATTGCCAAAAAAAAATGATAAAAAATAGTAATTCCAATAGACTACCAAAATACTATACATTCCTAGAATATAACTTTATTAAGCTAAATTATAATGAAGACTGTTACAACTTATGTAAGTATAAAATCACAATTGAAACTATTATATATTTATATAATATATTTTGATTATTTCGGTTTTTTCGCCAAGTTTCGGCGTCCTTGTTTATCTATAATAATATATTTAAGACACCTGTGCGCCGACTTGTAAGATAAGATTATGACTAATGAGTCCAATGGAACCACCACAAAACAAAAACCAAACAGAACATAAATACTTCTAAGCTCACAGTGATAGGTTAAATTTGAAAGTCTTCAATTATAATCATTCTGCTAAGTTGACATCATCTTTGCAATCAAGTTGCTGTTCAATTCAAACATAATTTTACAATGAACTTGTTTAATATGAGCACAAATTAAATCCGTTAAGATAACTTACATGTTCACGCAAAAATTCGGACATTATTCGCTTGAGAGAAACTTGAAAACTTGTTCAATACAATTTAATTTAGTTGGAGCACTGCCGAGACATACGAGCTGTGGTTTTGTTAATTTCCTTTGAAATATTTGCCAAACGTTTGGTTTGTATTTTCACAGCCGTTTTGACTATTTATTTTTTTGTATTGTTTCTTCTAGATTTTTGCTAACGAAACGTTGGGGGTTCTGTTCGGCACGGAGTCTTGTTCACTTGTGAACCGAACTCTGGTATGGAGAGCCCTGTTGCTGTTATTTAATATCTTATCTAATGCAGCGGCAGCGCTGCTGATATTGATAATGAATATTGAATGTTTTTGGCAGCCGCCCCCGGGCCTTATCGCGGCCCAAATAGCTGTCTCTTCAAATAGCCGGCGACGATCCGGCGTTAAATCGGCTAGCGCTGACCAAGAGTTTGCGAGAGGCACAGCCGTTCGCAAAATACGTCATAATTAACGTGAAATTTATTAAATAACACTTATCGATTATACTTAGCTCTTTTCTCGCCAAGCTAAGCTGAGCTAATCGTTGTGGGTTATCAACCTGCAAATGAGTCATGCATTCTGTCTGGTTTCACTTTCATAACATTTGTGTATCGATAAGCTTGAGGAACAGGGATTATTCAAGTAACAATACAAAAATGTCAAAGCTGCAAATTGTTTAAAGAAGCAAAAGCAAAACAATTTGTGTCGATTAATAGGCAATGATTTGTTAAAGAAATGACAACAGGCCTTAATCAATACAGAAAATTTGACATGGCCTTATCAATAAACGTTTAACTACGCAGTTGAATGACTCATTTCTTAAAGTATAAACATTCGTTGGATCGAAGCCTGTTTAAACTGCGATCATTGATAAATATTGCGATTCGTTCATGTGTATCATTCGATTTAGATTCTGATAAAAATGTCATACTGTTTTGTTGTTATCATAACCAACAATACCTTAATAGATGTCATGCTTAAAACACTTTTGTCATGCACGTAAATCGTATATGAACAAATTGACTTGGACACTTCACACATAACGTTTTGTTTTGTTGCTTTGAACAAGCATGCAAATAGTCACCAAAATTGGAATCGTCTTAAAGCTTAATTTGATTTATTTTAACTTATTCTTGGCACATGAGCAACGACAAAACAACAACAACGTTCACCAGCTGGCTGCCAAAAAGAAGCTGACTTTATTACCCGCTACTCATTTCTTCGCCCGCTTTTATGGGCTTGAGTAAAGGCATTTAGAAAACAACACGAACAACAACAACAGAAGCAGCAAACAAATTTCATTCATTGTTTCCCGTAGATAATTTGGTTGAACGTGCTGCCATTGGGCTAACAAATTGCTTTGCGATAAGCGAGCGCAACGGAATTTTCAAGTGATTCAAATAAATTGTGCTGCGCCCGTATTCTGGAACTGGATTTGCGGACGGGCGTCTGGGGTGCAATTTAATATGAAGTAGATGGCATTTGTTTAGCTGTGGGGCATTGGAATGCACGCTAGCTGTGGGAAGCGTATTGGGGGGGGCTCTGATATCCTTGAGGTCTTACACTCAGTTCGTGCGCTTTTAGCGAGGCGACAAACACGCCAACATGAACAAGCTTTAGCTTTATTCCTTAAACAAGTCCTTGGCGTAATGCAACGAACTTCTTTCCACTGGCGCAGATGCGTTCAAAGCGCATTTAGGATTATCCTTAAAGTCTGTTAACCTTAAACAGCAATCGCCGCATTATGACCTAATTTGAGGTTCTCATAAAAGAGGAAGACACAAAGCCAAACCCCAAACAAAAGGCAAAAGAAACTGTCCAAAGGCAACTGTCAGCTGTCGCTGCATAAAATTCAATTACGGCATGGAAACAACTACAAAAAACGATGTTGTGACAAATGCACCAAATATTTGTGTATGCCGACAAGGTCGGCCATAAATTGAGCTATTGACGATAACGGGGCGTATACGCGATGATGTAGTGCAAATTGTTTTCGAGCTGTTCAATGGCGGCCCGCAACGATGAGGCCGCAACGACCCACCGACCGACCATCTAAGCAACACTTACTATGTTTGCACACACACACATTTTTACTAGAACAAAGTGGCAACGGAATTGTTTCCAATGCAATATTAAACACACCGACGATGTCTTTTTCTCGGCCATCGCCTCTGCCTCTGCCTCAGTCCCGTAACACGTTGTTGACCTATATTTGGGCATCAATGAATCGCGAGCAATGAAGCACAGGCTGCTCTTGCCGAGTAAAAGCTGCAAGTAGTTGCACATTTGTTAACTTGATTGGAGCAAAAGCTCTGCACGTTTTCACGCTCTCAAGCTGATAGCCAAGAGCTTTCCTACTGGAAGCGGACAGTAAATGGTTGACGCCGATGCTCTCTTAATAAGATTATATGCCGTAGGAGTATAAGCATATGCTTAAGTGCTAAGCTTTAAGTATATTGTTTTCATAGTAAATTTGCAATTCGATTCTAAGAACCACATTCAATCATAGAGACAAACAGCTGAGTGACACAAGCATAGCAAATACTTCATAAATACATATTTAGATACATAAATGTGTACGGGTGCAGTGCAAAGGTTTGGTACACGGTAAGCTCATAGCATGTATGTTGTTATTATCGAGCAGTCTGGAAGTTGTACGCACAGCAAACAGCTGGAGCATGCAAGAGAGCTTCCGCAAGCTCAAGCGAAACAGAATGGAATTGAAACAAACAAAAAGCGCGTCAGGGAAGCCATGTGCACTTGGGGAAAGGGTGTCAATGGAAATACAAACTTTATAGATACGAAACACAAACGCACGAGGAGCATACATCAAATGTCGGAACTTGAAAAAAAAAGAAAAAATCATGAGACGAATTTTCCACCCGACACAGCAATGTTCGCAACTCGAGGTTGCCAGCTTTTCAATTCAGTTCGAGTCACGGAACGGAGTGGACGTTTTACTTCTTTGTCTCTTGTTCCTGGCGGCCGCGCGCTTTTAACTTAACTCGCCATCAAAAAAGGTTGGCTTTCATTAAAGACTACGAACTAATCGAATTCCTTAAAATACAATAATATTTCTCATATTCAGTGTATCGTGTGTGTGTGTGTTTCTTATTTCTGTGCGCGACTCTCTCTCTCTGTTTATTCACAATATTTTTTTTTTTCGCTTTTAAAATACATGTTGAAATGCAATTAATTATTTAAGGCATTTATTTTGTTTCGCTTTCGATAATAACTGTTTGTGTGGTTGCATTGGCTGCGCTTGCACTTGGCCCATTGGCCCAGTCCCGGAGCCGAATCAAGAATTGTTGGCCAGTTGCCTCCAGCGAAGCAAAACAACAACAAACAGGCATACACTTACACCTACAACAACAGGCATACACGAATACGGAACACGAAACACCGAACACCGAACACCGAACACCGAACAGCATGCGTCGAGTACGCGAATAGAGAACAGAGCAAAGCGTCACTCATCAGTCGCGCGGAAGCAACTGACCGCATCTGTTGTACATCTTCCCAAGCAGGTCCAGGCATTTGCCTTCAGTGTGAAAGTTGAATAAATCCGCGAGTTTTGAACTGCAACCGCAACAAAGCTTCAACCTCGAACCAATCAAATAAAACAAGTGAGAGAAATCAGTCGAACGTAACATTAAGAGTACTTTAGAAAAACGCCGCTCGCCATTTGCCGTAACATTTCTTCCTGCCTGGTTACAGGTGAGTTTTGCGATTTACTGCAAACTAATTGCAGTGAATTTATATTATTTAAAACCCATGCATACATTGCTTGTTAAAGGTTGAAGTTAAAACAAAAAGATGGGACAACTTATTTGCACTTTGATAGGTTTTCACGTAAAGCAGGTGGTCCATGTGACCTAATTTAACACAATATGAAGTCCAAGCTTTACATGTTTTAAATGGGATTTTTGGCCGCGGCTCACTCAAAGCATCTTCGTTATGTAAAAGATAATTGCTTTGCATTAAGTTTCCTACAGTGTAATTCAATTTATTAGCAAATATTCGGTATCCTTGCTGCAGCTCAACTGATTGCAAGTAATTGTGAATGCACATTACGTATACAACCCATTGCACACACACTGCATGAAGTCGACCGCATTGGCAGTGAACGAGCTAGTGTCAATTGAGGAAGAGGTCAATGCAATTGCTAAAACTGCTAAAAACAATCTCTAATGACACAATTACATCGCCATCGGTCGCTGCTGGCGACGAAGCTCCATTCAGTTCCGAACTCTAAGAATAATTTAATAGAACGCATTAAAAGCTTCGAATGCCATTTGCTGTTCCTTTTGCCGGGAGTGCTGTTTTTGACGCTCACGGACAAACGGACAAACAGCATTTTGGCACGACACACATGTGGCCGCTGGCTAAAACAGGTGCCGAATGGGGTCGGGTCGGGTCGGGTCGGGGCAAAGCCTCATTTATATTGTTATATAGTTGTACGCACTTGCCAGAAGGATTCGTCAAAAACTACAAAAACAACGAATGATGAAACACACATTTTGGAGGGCTGACAGATATACAGGAAACGCACGCTTTTCGCTCTCGGGCATTTCTTTAAGTGTTTTTTTTTTTGTTTTTGCTTTTTGTTTTATTCGTTGATTTGACTTCCATGTTAATTTTGATGGCGAAGTTGGATCGATATTTTATTTTGTGTATGGGGAGGTCACGAAAAAAGATGCCGAAATCGAAACCTACAACACTTTAATGCTTCCAAGTGTCGCTATTTGCGTGTGGAAGCATCAAGAACAAGAATTTATGTTATTTATGCTAAATATGCGAGTTTCTAAAGAACCCACTAAACAACCTGCCATGCTCCCTGTGTATAAGAGTACTATTCATATATTTTTCCATTATTTGTACACAAAAAAAAAAGGATCCTTTTCATCTAGCAAATGCGTGCTGTGTGGACATTTCGTATCATAAAACGCTTGTTAACCTGATTTCGTCGGCTACAATAAATAGGAAATATAATTTAGTGGCAAAATAAATTTGGACATTTCACGCATAGATAATTGCTAATTTAGTGCAAGGTCTACTTTAATTTAATGCTAAGAGTCCTGCTTAATATTCCATCAGTTAGCCCAGTTACAAACTTTGCGCTTATCCAGTCTATCTAACTCAGCTCTAACAAATCGTTTGACAGGATACTTGTTATGTGATTTATTTGCGCCACACTCTGCCCCTGTCCCCCCTCCCGTTCTGGGTCTTTTGGTGGCACAAAAATGTTTATTTTGGCTGCCACTCTTAGGGGAAATTAGTTCATGTTGCAGACTCCACCCACGCTATTCGGGTCTAACATAAACAGACGAGTCTATGCCATACTAACACACAAACACATATTCACATTTGCCTCAAACCTGATTTGTTGTGGCATTTTGTTTTGCTTTATAGGCGTCTTTATTTTGTGTGTGTGTGTGTGTGTGCCTCAATTTATTTGTTTATTTCACATTTTCGCATGGCCACAAAGGTCAAAGGTTGGACACATTTTTGCTTTGCTATTCACTCTAGGCCTTTGGGCTAGTCATACGTCTGTGTGTGTGTGTGTGTGCAAGGCTAGCGCTGCTCTTTAAATAGACATTTATACAGGTCCGGAACATTCCAATGCTTAAAATGGATTACTTTAAGCAAGTAGTTCGTGATCTAACCATTTTGACTACATTCGAGACTTCTTAAATGCCATTATACACTGCTATAACGTGCTCAACAAACTCTTGCTATTTTCCTCTTTCCATTATCGTTTGATACAAAACAACATAATGCACAATAATTAAAAAGTTTTACGCAAGGAACTTTAATCAATATTCAATATGCGTGGCCCCAACTAGCGGTAACTAGCTGGCTTAATTACTAACTTTTTACCAACATACAAACTGGCTTGCTCAGAAAATGTGTAACAACTTTTTGTTTCTCTTTTACTTTAAGTACTTTGCACAGGGATTATTATTTTTGAAAAAGGTAGTTTTATGCTACTTTAATGAGTACTTTTGATGGGTGAGGTCTAACGACAAGTGCAACATGACAAGAACAACATCCGTTTCCGCTCCATAAAACGCTCAAAATTGAAACACAAATTGCATTTCCGTTCGTATTGGCAGAACCCCGAAAAGCACGCAACGTTATACAATTTATAGCAATTATTGGTGAAGCTATGCATGTGTGCATGTGTGTGTGTGTGTTATTATAAAATTAAACATGGCGGGCTCATGCTTAATTAACACTTCCGATTCGTCGCACGCTAAAGCATCGACAACATGAGAAAAGCTTTACTTAATTATTGGCTGGCAATCAAATTGACCAAAGGGTAAACATGGCGCCACAGGGAACTAAACAAATTGTTTGTTGCCAACTCACAGTTGGTGTCAGCACAAAGGTGAGGTGAAAACAAAGAGGAACGCAACGACATTATTAGTTGTAGCTAACGTACTCAAATTCGCTCGATGCGCCCTTCAATTTGCATATTCATCGCGTTTGTTTTCTTTTCTGCCTTTTCTGTCTAATGCTGTGTCAAGTTCACCGCAAGATTACAGATTAAGATGGGTTTCGTTTGGAAATGAAAATCTTTCAGGTAACTTTGCTGCCAATTCTTTCTATTTACTATTGCAATTTGCCCAAGCTTAAAATTAAATAAAGTCAGTCAATTAAAAGTTCATTTAGTGACATTTTTAATCCCACCTCACTTAGAGAGGTCGCTAATCGCCCCTAATAAAACTCTGACATAATGCAAAACGCAGCTGCAAAACTCATTCCACCTGACAAAACATAATCTAAGCTGCTGTGCTCGTTAAGCAGCACAAAGGCATCCGGAAGCGAGCTAAGCGCATTTGGACTATTTATAAGTTGGCCAAGCTCATTTATACATACATATGCACACAAACACACACACATACAGATAATATAAATGTTGCAATTCTTTTGCTATCTATGCTATTATACGCTCGCTGGCCAAAGAGGCTAAAGCGATGGGTCGACAATGTATATACATATAAACATAGTTGACCAAGGGAAAGTCCACTCAAAAAAAAACTACAATTTAGGAATGTTGTAGTTGAGTGCATGATGAATGTAGGCTTCATTGACTTTGCAACTTTCAAGTAACTCCATTAACAGAAAAGGCTAAATTTCGAAGTATTGGCTAAGATGTAGTTTAGTTTTGATTAAGTTATGATAGTAGTTTAACAGTAGTACTTTTCTCTCAGTGTGTTTAAGCACAAACACACATTTGCATATCACTAGATAACTGTTGTATTTAGCATAATTACGTATCCGTTTAGAAACTAGATCACCCACCTGCCCAAGCAGAAAGCTAACATTTTCACAGTCCTGCAAACAGGTTTTGTATTTGGCACGACTTTGGCTTTGCCCATTGGCTATAAGCTTTCTGTAACCTACCAGGCAAGCACCATAATGAGGAGCTTATTCATGAATAATTAAGTGTCTCGTCTGCCGTCTGCATATCTTGACTTTATTAACTTAATTGGCTTTTCAACAATATTGAACGTGCATATCACAAGAAGGTAGAGAATGTGAGGATTGTTTCATTTTCGCAAATGAGCACGCGAAGTACAGAAGTTGATTGGTTCTAAGGTTCATAGACATAGAGAAATGAAGTTCAGAATGAGAAAAAGGATATAAAATTGCATGGCATAAATCTGTCGATTTTCATTACACATACGAACGGCTAAGTTGGCCTACACGATACATTGATGTTGGCCAATGGACGGTCTATCCCCGAAAACACATTCAACCATTACTCATTTACATATGCAACTAAATTAGTTGGTATTAGTGTCTGATGACTGATGGCTTTTAATCGCAGAGCTGACGAGTTGATATGTTAAACAAAAGCGAGTACATTTCTCAGCATCCTTTCTGGCAGCTGTACATAAACAATCAAAGCTTAGTCCCCTCAATGCACTTTTCGATTGGCGCTCGTTATTGACCATTGTGTTGGCCAAGTGCCTGGCCATAGGCTCTAAGTCTGCTGCAGTCGTTTTGATTACGCCCTGCTCTGTATGCTGATGGAAGTCATCAGTCTTTTGTTCTTTTGCCGCATTGCTCTGCGCTTCAACTGCTTTCGGCTGCAGCTTTGCTAATTAACAGTACGCGTTCTTGACAGGGAAAAGTGCTAAACGTCAGCCGGATTTGGGTAATTAATCTCTTTACCGGTCTGACAAACGAATTGAGCGCGCGAGATTTAATCCGAATTTTGCCGGTTTTCCTAGCCGAGCTTGCCAAATGTGGGTCAAGGACGGTTAAAGGCAGCGTAGTCTTGAAATGCAACGCTCGCAAATTAATTACAAATATATATGCAATGTGTCAACTCAAATCAGAAGCCCGTCGCGACGGAACACAAAATAAAAAAGTGGGCCAACGTTACAAATGACAAACAAGAGGATAACAAACAGTGCACAGGAGAAGAGCAAACAGCGACACACTTATACACTTGTATGCACTACTATAAAAAATATATGTAATAAAAAAAAAAAGCGCAAAGAATCTGTTTTTGTGATTCTTATATATTTCTGCTCTAATGTTAGCAAACCAGAATTTATTGTCGCGCCGCGGTCTCGCATGACACTCAAGCAACTTTTCAATTCTGACAAAAAAGTTGGACTATGGAAATTTCAGTTTTTGCCGTGTCATAAAATAATAAAAATGTGTGTGGCCCACACATTGACAACTCAAAGCGATTTCGTCTGAATTCATTTTGTACACAAGGACATGAGGCGCCACCAATATATACCAGCCACATGTCCGCTGCTAAAACAAATGTCATCAAAGGCTGGAGAAGAGGCAAGGAACATAAAACGCTGACAGCCAAAGCTGACATTTTCATAAAAATAAATTTAATCAACACTTTGTTTTGCTCAAAGTTCGCGCTCTAGTTTTTTCTCTAGTATTCGTTCGTAATAAAATCGACTCAATATAATTTATTCTCTTGCATACAATTGAGTTTTTGGGTCTTTTAATAAATATTTACTGAAAAGTGTTAAGGCTCTTTCCACTTTCTACTAAGTTCTCGTTAAGGGCTCGAAGGTTTTGTTTTGGCCTTGGTATTTGCATTTGCATTGTGCAATAAGTAAAGAGACGGACAATTTAAATGTCGCACACCTCCCGCATCTCACTCTGCCAATTACAAATGCCACCTTCAACAAACAGGCATAGTGCCATAAACACATAGTTGTGCAATCAAACCAACCGTAAATAATCAAAAAAATGTCCAGCAAGCTCGCCGACAGGGCCTGTCAAGACGACAGCAGCTGCCACAACAGGAACCCAAATTTACGAGCACACATTTCGACAACAGTACAAACAATGCTCAACGTTAGCAGGCCCGGCGTTGAGGTACATACACATACGAGCTTCATTTACCGGACGATGGCGAATAGTTGGTTGGCTGCGAAGCCAGGGGGGACGGTTACCGCCTGCAGTTCCGGTGCATGCTTGCCCTAAAGTTACAGCGCTCCTGATACACTCCTGCAAATTTTGCCTTTATTACATCCGGCAGCTTGTTGGGGTTGTGGACGCGGCTGAGTCGGCCACGTTATGGCGACGCATTCCGAGCTCACATCCGTGCCAGTTCTCTGTGGTCTGTTGATGGCCATTAACGGCCAAATCACACTTTATGATCGCTTTAACGATATTTTTTGAGTAGTTATCGCAATAGTAAGTCCACCTCCCTTCTCATCAGACCCGCACTGTAGCTGTTTTCGACCGAATGCTTGCGGAACTTGGCATTGATTGCACAATTTTATCTATGAACTATGTTTTAAGGGACGCTTAACAAAAATCTAACATACTTTTCTATGGTAGTTGCCGGCAACCATTTTCAGCGCAGACTTGTGCGAAACTGACCGAGCGCTGAGGTTTATTTGTTTCATTCGGTTATCACATTATTCTATGCCCAATGCTTTTAGCGATTTTCCTTCGCCATGGCCATTACCATTGCCATTTGTTTTGGTTTTTTTTTTTGTTTCCTGCACGCAGCAGTCGGAAATGGCTACATTATCGTTCATTTTGGCCTTTTCAAAATAAAAATAAAAAACTCAATATTTGTGCTTAAAGATGCGCTGCGCATTCTTCATAAACATACCACAACGTCATTTGTCAACATTGAAATTTTATGAATTTCTTTGGACTGTTTTTGGAATATTTATTAGCTTCTTCAAACTCAAGCCAAGGATTAGTTTCATACCTCAGTGCGCCCAGCGAGCAAATTGCGTTAATTAATGTAATTATTTGATCGCTTAAGCGTTAAGTCCTTCTAAAAGTGCTTTGTTAGAGCAAAAGTTTCAGCTACGTAATTATGAGTTCACACGCAAAAAGCTGAGCGAGAGCTTGGAAATGGCCAAAAGCTTGCCACGCGAGTAAAAGCCCGCAAATATGCGTGTGGCACGCCTTCATTTCCAGCTGCACTTGCCACACACTTTTGATTTTCAAGCCGACGCAACGTGTGGCGCACGATGCGTATCATTAATTTACTTGCTTGGCAAGCAGTTAAGTACATTTGTGCGGCCGTTTTAGTGACGTCGAAGACCTTTGACATTTGGCATTTTTCGCTTGTAAAACAAACTTGTTAATTCGCGGCACAGAAGCCTCTCACTTGTAGAAGCCACGCTGCTTCCAATGTGGAGGGCGTGAGAGTAAATAACGGCGCATAACGTGATGCAAAATGGCCACCTGGGGAATGCTTTCGGGGCTTGTTGTTTTGTTATTATTCAGGTTTTGATTATTGGGGGCGAACATAACTACAATTTGGGCATTTTTTTTTTATATGTAAATTCAGTCGCTTGCTAACAATTTTTGTGTTTTTCATGTTTAAATACTGTTTGATTATAGGCTTACTTGTGACATTTGCTTAAACAATGCTTAATCTGAGGTTAAACTAATTCACATATGTTAAGAGTAAGGGAATCACAGACAACTGGCAGCAGCATCAACGTGCCAAATATTTAAAGTTCAAAGTTCAGGCGTGTGCCACTCCTGGGAAGATACGAACTTTAAATAAAAATGGCAGTCAATTCCGAAACTAAATCAACAGCTTGCCATTTTAGTATCTGCCACCGACGCAGTACAAAATGCAGGCATAATATTCAGTTAACTTCAAAAATGAACGCCCTCCTGCAAGCCGCTTTAAGTACTATTCCACTATCGTTCTGTCCTAGGCTTCGCACTGGAACGTAGCAAACACTTCATTGAGCAAGTTCTCGAAAAAATCAAATGCAGTTTCGCCCCACGAAAACGACCGCCCACATGCCTGCTCTCGGCAGGGAGCTCAGCTTGACGCCGTCCACTTTAGCTCGCCTCAAAATTAAGTGCTCTCGAAATTTGACGAGGAAAGCTAATCTGTCGGCTAACTTAATCAACGGGAGCGATGATATTGGCGCCATTGCTAACATTCTGGCAATTATGTTTGGCAAAAACAAATCAATGATAATTTATGACTTCGATACTGGTGTAGGCGTTTGGCATATTGAAAAGACTTTGGCTCAAGATATATAATCTTGTAATAATAAACTTAACAGTAATTTAATCTTATATTTTATTTCGCTTTCAGCCTACCCACTGTGACGTGCTGCATAAATGAAAGGAACGTGCGATGCAACTGAATCCAAGCAAACATACTGAATCGCACTACTGGATTGTAAGTCGTATAATGCGAGTTGCCTTGAACTTTTCCATTTGTTTGAAGGTTACATTTTTCTATTTTTTCATTCATATATTTATGATTTCAAAGCGTGAGTCAACTTCCGGTCACACTCCCCGATAATATGGCGCCTTAAATATTTGGGCATGATAAAACCACGTAACAAATCGTTGCCAAAGTTCATACAAAAGTCTGACGCCAAACTGTTAGTGGGTTCAGGCCTGCCTGCAGATTGGCAGTCTGCCATTTTCAGATGTACTCAAACTATCAAGATGGCGAAGACAAAAGCCGCAAAAGCAAAGTAATTGACGATGCCAGAGTTTCATTGTGTTGAGTTTTGTTCGGAAAATTGCAAATTGCCGAGCCATGTGCCAGACCAGACTATAATAGTTTCATTAAGTAAATTTTCCAACACATCAGACAGCATTATATTTGACATCTTTGATAATCATAATGAGAGCATTGCAGGCCAATGCACTTAATTAACTGCTATTTGTTTGTGTTTAAGTCCTTGGCATTTCAATCGACAGGTTGTCGCCTGCGAAATGATTGAAACCTTTTTGCCATGACTTTCCACAAAAATTGGCACAAAAAGGCAAAGGATATTTATTATTTGCAATACCTAACGAACTACATAACTTTGCCATAAAGCTGTCAAGCGACACAATGATATATTAACTTTCTATTAAAAACAATCAATCATCATAAAATCGGAAAGTATTTAGTAAACACTTAAAGTACTTTTTTATTTTTACAATCCATCATTCACAAAAGTATTTATTTTCGAATTTCGTTTTATTGCAGACCTTTTTTTGGTGTGCCTTGGGAGGTATAATATTGGGTGGAATCGTTGTCATCTCATACTGGATACGACGATGCAGGTATGTAAACAATTGACAATGCATATTTATTTCTACATATATTTCGACAGTTTCGACTTTTTACACACAAAGTGCAACAAATTATCCAATTAGAGGAAGGCACGTCATGTATGTGTCGCCGCTTTCAAAGCATTTTTAGGAGCTTACAAATGTTAAACGGTGGTTAGTTTTCGAATTACGGTTAAAATGTCATCACATTAAGCCATATAGCACGTGACTGTCAAAGCCCCAACTGCAAAAGGGGCAGACAACGTGCCGGGGCGTTTGTCCAAAGAGGCCTGAGACTGTCACAACGAAAATGAAAACGAAAACGATATCGACAATGAATGCTGGGTGAGAGACGGGAAGGGGTGTCTGGCCACTAATGGCCCACTGGCAAGATGCAGATGGCGTCGAGCTTTTACTGGGCGACATTAGAAAAGACAAAGCCTGCACAGTCGGCACAGTCGGACAGAACGACAACTAAATAATTCAAGTCGGCAATTGGACTGGCTGCGAACAATTAACTTAATGATACAAGGTCACTGGAAGTGGGTACAGTCCTCAGCCCCCTTACAACAAAAACAAAACAACAACAAACTACTAGCCAAGCAAGAATGACGCAGTTGACGTTCAAGTTAGTCAGTGGGGAAGGGTGTGGTGGCCACTAAAAGCACCGCTGGGGGGGCCTATTACGATGGTTGGCGCCAGTCGTCCCTACATACTTACATACATCAATTTATTAAATGACAAACGCACAAAAGGACAACTGGCATGTGTGTGTGTTGCGTGTTTGAATGTGTATTTTTGATTCCCATTGGCTGCGTTTTATTTCGATACGACGCTGCGTATACTTAATAGATCCATTTATATGTACGTACGTACGTATTTATGAACATATACATATATATAAACTTGTCCAATTATCATATGAAGCCAAAACAAAAGAAAACAAGCAAACAAACTGAAATATTTACATACAAACGAATGTCCTGCGACCAAAATGTGGCAACGCGGGGTGGCAAGAGCGAGGGTTATGGCAAAAGGCGATGTTCAACAAAGGTAAACAGTCGTTGAGCGGGTCATGATTAATGTGTCACGAAGAGGACAACCTGCCACCAACTTATTTTGTGACAAGCATTGGCACAGTGGTGTGAAAATCATTTGCCACAGAGTGGTTTTTCTATCATCTAGTAACGAAAGTGTGCACAAAACGTTGTAAATATTAAAAGAAAAACCTGGATAAACTTTAGTTCATTGTCAACCCACTGTCATGCCAAGCTTACTAGTTTGAAGAGTGGCGGGCACGCTGGGGCGCAAGCGAGAGAGAGGGTCAAACGAAGACGAACAAATAAAAAAATGGATTGGAACTATGGCAGTGGCAATAAAGAACAAAAGCAACATGAGTCAGTTGGAAATTGTCATAAAAATTAAAAATCAATTTTTATAATCCAGTTAGAAGGGGCCGACAGGCCAAGAGCCAAAGCAAAGACGGGGTACTGAGAGCTGCCTGATATGAGGCATGCAAACATATCGTAGAAACCACCCACAAAACACACACACGCACACATATTAGTCAGCCAGCTAGACATATAGACGGGGCCCATTGGACTTGGCGTCGGACTGGAATAAATGAAATTTTCATACTTTTTCGCTTTAACCGAAACGATGTTCGAAATCTACCTTCATTAACCGACGACCCGACGAACGGCGTGGCCGCGTTTATTTAGTAGCTCCAACAACTCCTACAATCGTTTGCGTTTGCGTGTTTATAAAGCTTCAAAAAGCTGCAAATTGTACTTAAACAACGAGGTGACACTACCAAAAAGTTCTTAACCGTTGAGTGAACTCTAGTTAAATATTTATGTCTCGATTTTCGCGTAATTTTCATAAGTAATGACAGCAGCGATAACGATGCGATCCTTCACAATGCTGCTGTTGAGATAAGCTCGAATAATAATTATAAAGTGCGCAGGTGTAAAGTATATATTTTACAGTGTCAAACTTACCAAATAAATATTGTTGACCTTTCCCTTTTGCCAGTGCTAAAACCCAATCAAAATAAAAACATTATATTTATGACGCAATTGAATTGTTGGCCTTTCGAAACCAACTTAGAATGTGAAAAACTTTCAAGAACTATTTGTCATTAAATTAAGAAAAACCTTCGAGTGTGGACTTTTGCAAGCAACTTAACTGCTGTGTTATACTAATAGAATGACTAACGAAACTTCTAAATCTCTAAAGCTCTTTGAAATTAAATGGGATTTGACGTCGTGTACATTTAACTAATTCCATTTAATGTGAGCATTGGAATAGATAAAAGTATAATACAAACAAATGTTTTTTGTGCGAATAACGACAGCAATGGTTTTTTGATGAGTATTTAGAGAAAGCTTAACATTAAGGCTCTCGTTGTAGCTGAAACTCTTGCGCCCGCAAATCGCGTTTTCTCAATGTCATTTCGTGCCACAAACACATTGACTATTTAATGTGCTAGTACTATAGCAACACAGTGTCAGGATAATATAATAATCGCAATGAATATTAAGTCGTCTATCTTGACTTGCTTCAACCAAGCGATTTGTATATGAGCAATTACAGAAGTGTACACATAAAAGACAAGACACGAAGACAGCCTGGAAAAAATAGATATTTCGATTCGATTTTAACTTCAAAACCAAACCATGCCAAACGGAAGGCCAGCGACGCTTCACGACGCACACACCTGGCGCAAATACTAGCAAGGCAAGGCAAGGCAAGACAAAACAGACAAGAAGACACATGGCAAGTCCAGGCAAGACAAGCAAAGCAAGCGAAAAGCGGCACTAAAGAAAATCAATAAGCCTCAAAAACCAATGCCAAAATGTCGAGCATTTCGCACGCCTGATTAGATAAATGTGGTATGAGGAGTAGTTTACTAGTTGTTGTTGGGAATGTTTCGTTTGAAGTCTTGTACAAATCAGCAAATACGATCAAATCAACAGCCAACAACCGAAATGTAAATTTAGAATTAGACAATTAGACAAATGGCAAAGAAGCCTCCGTGCTACTCGCAAGACACGTGCATATGTTTGGGGGGGTTTGGGGAAGCAGTAAACGATAGACATATATAGCATATAGTTCTCAATGTCACAGCACACAGACGTTTAGACGCTTACACTTGAAGGCAGGCCGTACGAATAAAATTTCTTTTCAGTTGAGTTGAGTTGTGATTGTAAAACTTGGCTTTAACTTATCAAACAAAGGGAAACGACTTAAGATCAATATTTTTTAACTGTTTGTCTGTGTTTATAGAGAATATAATAAATATGATGTTAGAAATCAATCTATACTTTTACTAAAGTTGATGTGAACTTACAACTAGTATAACTATAATTATTTTCAATTTTTCAATTACCAAACACAATGAATTCGAATAATATATTATTACAATCGAACTTCAGATATACTAGGTGTCGTGCATTGGACTATTGCCAACTTTGTTGCTTGAGCGATCGGTAGGTAAAATCGCAAATTCGCTTTAAGCCCATATGCCAAATGCCAAATCTCAATGAAGAATACACAAAATTAGTCTGCAACAATTGGGCTTATCACAAAATATACAAATCAAAAGATGCAAAAAACCATAAAGCCGAGCAAATGCTTGCAACAATTTTTCTCATTTTATTTTCTCAACACAATTGAAAATTGGCTGTATTGGTAATTTCTATATATATTGGCTGCAATTTAGTTTAGTTGATAAAAGTAATTTGCATGTTTTTTTATTTTTGATTGCTTTACAAAATTTTTCAAACACTTGAAATGCATAATCCTTGTTTTTCCAGTATATCAAAATTGCAGTTTTCGATTTATGGTTTTTGGTCTTATCGCTTTTAATGCACAAGGCAGACAAATGGAAGCCTTGGCAAATGCTTTTGTGATTGTCTTTCCCATAGTTGAACGCAAGCAAATGTTTCGTTTACAGCAAATTAATTTCACACACACACACACACACATTTGTACACACACAGTTACTTGCTACACCTTATCGATTGCACTGATGCAATTGAACTGTGCTAATTGTGACGTCAGCAAACTCACAAAAACGATTGAGACACCTCGAATGCAAAATGCTAAATGCAGAAACTATACTATTTGATTTTACTTACTTTCACGATTCGCTTAAATCTCAGTTCGTTTATAGTAATTGCCTTACGTTGCTGTGTTTTCCAACCGTTCGCCCTGAGTGCGTGAATGGCAAAGAAACTTTAATTAAACTATTATTGCATATTTCTTTCCATTTCTTTTCGAAACTCAACTTTTGTTCCAAACCACCAACCAAACAACATCAACAACAAAAACAATTAACCAAAACAACAACCACACATCAACAATTTGTGCTTCCTTGTCGACATAATAGGACACTTGCAGCGAAGTCGCCGCGCCAGCGCTCCAAGGCCAGGAGCAGGAGCTTATCATCAGCTGCAGCCGCCACGAGTCGCGGCATTCACAGCACCCGGAGCCACAATATCCCGCAGAACAGAAATTCATCACCCGATCACAATCATCGACGTCGTCATCGACGCATGCTGCAGTGCATCAATTGAAGCAGCAGCAGTCCCTGCCCAACCCACTGCCCCAACTGCAGCCAACCGGCGAGCCGCACCTGCACTCGCATCTGCACCATCAACACAACCACCCGCACCAGCACCCGCATCCGCACGCCTCCAAGTCTGTATCAATACTGGTCTATAAGACGTTGAATACCGTCTTCAAGAGCAGCCGCAAGATCATCGTGCGTGTGTGTGAAGTGGCCAGCGCCAAAAAGTCCTTCACCATGTTCAAGTTCAACAAAGCTGCCCAACAGCAGCGACTCGATAATCGTGCCAGCGCTGTAACTGGACATGATTGTTTTGTCAAGCCGCCTGTGCCGGAAAAGTGAGTTGATGCAACGATATTGGCCAAAACAAAGCTCAATTAACAATGTACAAGTGTCCCAAAAGCAATAACAATCAATTGATTTCTGCTTTTTGGACACTTTTGATTAATATATAGCATAAGAACTGTTTTGTTTTGATTTTCAATGTCAAACCACACATTTCACACATCCAAATTTATCTTCAATCCAATCAATTGAACCCAATCAAATCCAATCCAATCGAAACCAAAAACACTTTAGGAAAGTTAAACACATTATGAAGAAGCTGCACAAGGCGAACGGATTGAAGCGCTCCAACTCGGCCATTGAATTTGATGTCTCAGCGCTGACAGCCGCCAATCGACGCCAAATCTACAGTAGGTGAGTACAACGCAGACTGACACAGTCACACACACACACACACACACACATAGAGCAGAGTCCACACACACACAAAAAACTTGAGATGGAACGTGTGCACCAAGCTGCCAATGCCGCCAATGTATCAATCAATGTACGCCACACAAAAGCTGCACAGGTTTCTCATCCGTGTTATTATACTATCTGTATTTTAGTTATAGTTATAGTTTATGTTTATTCAATTGATGCTTATTCAAATCAAAATTCAAGTTATACACACAAAAATAATGTACACTAAAAACAACAAAAAACTTTCACTGTATACTTTTGGTTATTTATATTTCAAACATTTTTTTTGCCTTCTATTTCCCAAAAAAAAATTCTCGTACGTTATTTTCGCGTATCCTTCTATTTGCAGCAACCGGTCGGCCAGTTCGGAGCAAGATAACTCAGATCAGTCCGAGCACTCGGAGAAATCGCCACTGGTTAGCGCGAGGTTAGACAATCTTGCTAGGCTCTTTTTTAGCAAATCGATGCCAGCGGAAACCGGAAGTAGAGAAACTCTAGATTCAGTACTAACAACAAGGTTGCATATTCAACTTATATGTACTTTCTCTTTTTATTTCTAATTGCAAATAATTTCGTATCTTTGTATCTGATCACAATCCACCCCAAAGAAACTTGAGACTCAAACATTGTATCTACATATCATACTACTAAAAATATATACATAAAAACATACAATTGGCATATTTCTCCGCTTGATCATTTTTATGTTTTTTGATTGTGTTTCTCGTTTCTCGTTTGCTCTTGCCACTTGTTTTTGAAATATTTCAAGTTTCGTTCTGTTTTTTTTTATTAAAATTTTTGCTTTGTAGCTCAAAAGCACTTTGCATGCTTAAATAAATAGCGGCTTATGGCGTTCGCAATGCTTTTACGTAGATCTAGCGCACAGAAACTACATTTTAGCTAAATACACCTCACAAACTTAGTTTTGAGATAAAAGGGCACACAATTTACTATACAAATTCAACACAAATGAACACTTTATTTTAAATTTACATTTACAGCAATGCATGGCTTCACATTCACATTGAATGTAAATCATAGCACAATGCTGACGTACATAAAAAAAACTGAAATTCTATGAAAAGAGCTTGTGTTATAGAAATAAATGTGATGATAATATGCATTTTGTGTGCCATTCAAATGGTGTTGAAGGGGCAAGCGGTTGGGCTGCTGCCAAAATTGCACATATATAAAAGTTGCCAAGGTTTTTCTACCTTCTCAAATTAGACGAGGGTACGAAAATTGCAAATTAAATTATCAACTTGGAAAATTTCACTCTCAAAAGGGAAGCGACGCGCATTGATAAAAGTCCCTTATGTGTGTGTGTGTGTTTGCATGCTTTTGAATTTTACTGAATACCTTTATACCTATATTGTGGTTGTGTTTGTATGTATGTGTGTGTGGGGCATGTGTTTTTCAATGTTTTGCAAACCATCGCTGCGTGCTGAGCCGTATGATGAATGTGCAAGCGAGCGTAAGCTTCAGTTCGCGTGTGTAAGTGAAAATCATCTATTTGAGTGCGCCATTTCTTTGTACGTGTGTGTGTGTGTGTAAGCTTCTAACGAGCATCGATATGTGTCTTCACTTGTACGAACCCAGGCGCTGCTAAGTATGCAATAAAAAATTTCACACTCGAGCACGTTAATTATGTGCCCCTGGAAAATGTGCTCGCATAGCAACAAAAGTGTAAACAACAACGTTTTTTAGACAGCGGCTGCAAGAGATGATATCCAAACTTTAGGCACGCAAATATACAATTTGCAATTGGTCCGCATGCATGCACAAAACATTTACAGTCAAGGTCGTGACACAATAAACAACAAAGTGCAACGACTAAAAAACTAAAATATAAAGTATACGCAATGTTGGCAAAATCACAAGCAAAGCATTACAAAAGACATACGAGTGTGTTTATTTTTTGTGTTTGTATTTTGAATGCTGTACCTTGGCATTTTTTGCTCTCACACACTTTGTCTTAACATCACGTTCACCACACGAACAAAAGTAAGGCAGTCTCTTGGCCAACTTGGTTGGGCCACAAAACAGTGACACGCTCCTTTTTTCGTTGTTGCCTTATTAAATTTTCAAACACATGCTAAACTTAGCCCGAGGATGTGCTTAACCTTCGCTCTGTTTTGATTGAGTGGCCCCCAAGTGTTTGTTTATAAGCCTGTCTTCCCTTCTCTCCTCTTCTCTTTGCGAACGTTTTTGTGTGTCTGACACGGAGTACTTGTAGCGAACTTGTGTTGTGTTAACACTCTCTTTCTATCTTACATTTCGCTTTTTTTGCTTTAGTCTCTTTGCCGCACACAATTAAGCCACAGCAATTTGAGACACTGCAGTTGCTTTCGTTTTGACACGCTTTCGTTTTTCAGTTTATCCACTCAGCATTTGCATTTCGCCCCACTCCGCTTCGATTGCACGACTTTTGCGGCTGGCTTATTTTTCAGCATTATCAAATAAGAATAAAATGAAATGAAATGAAAAAAAAAACATGTTGAACTCTTGCTTCCGTTTCCGCTGCGCCATTGTGCAGGCAGGTGTTGTCTTCAGCCTCGTTTTTGGCAAGCTTCACTTTTGTTTTTGGCAACTGTTCCTGCCAACTTTAATTCTCCATCAGCGCCACTCTGCGGCTTGTTTGGCGGTTCACTTTAGGGCTTGTGGGAATTGTTTATCAACAAGTTGTCTTTCATTTCACTGTTCAATTTAAATGAGAATGCGACTTCCATGTCAACGACGTGCTTCAACAAGCTCAACAAAACTTTTTATACCATGACGTGTCATGTAACAATGTTTTGTGGCTAAGTAGAATTGGGTAGATACTATATTGTTTAGCAGGAACATTTGTTAATAATCAAACTCTATTGATATCATTTCTAAAACATTTTAGATGTGTTGGTTTGATGCTTGAACCCTTCTTACTTCTAAATTTAACAGTAAAAACGCCTTATGAGTTTTTAAGAAACAAAATAAAGTGCTTTAGTTATGTAAATATGAACATTTTGTCGACATATTCATGGTTAGTTTTAGTAACTATCTAAGTTTCCATAGTTTAAATTCCTTTTTGTATGCGCTCAAATGACAGCTGTAAAGCCAAGACGCTTAATTTCAAATCAAACAGAAATTCTTATTGCTTGTATTGTTGTTTTTTATACCACTTTCAGACCCAATATAAAGTATCAATACTCAGCACTTGACAGCGGCAATGGCATTGTTGAGCGCAGTCCCAGAGAGCGAGCACAAAGGGAACGGGCACTGAATGCCACACAGGAGTGGATACAGAGCGCCAATGGGCGCTACGAGGTGATCGCACATCTTGATGAGATTGGCTCGAGGCATGGCAAGAACTGGTTCTTAGTCACAGATGCATCGGTAAGTTCAAGACTTCAGAATGAAACGAGCAAGAATGCAACTTAGTTTTTCATTTAGGTGCGAACGGATCGCCTGCTGACGCTGCTACCGCTACCTGCAGATTGTGTTGCCTTTGAAGATCTGCCGCCCGATGAATCAGCTCGTGACATACTTATGGAGCTGCTTGGATCGCTGCATCATCCGTACATTTATCCGGTACTAGATCTGGGCTTCTTGCGCAACAGCTCACATAGTTATGCCTGCCTGGTGACGCCCTTTAACTCGCGTGGCAGTCTCAAGGACCTGATCTTCAAGGTAAGCCTATTTGGCACCAGTTTATAAATAATATTAATGTCCTTTTCTTAGGCTCAGTGGAACGAACCTTGGGCGCGAAAGTATACACGTAAGCCGAACGGCCTGCCTGTTAGCCAAGTTCAGAGACTGGGCCGTCAAATTTTGGAGGCGCTGCTCTTTCTGAAGGAGCGCGGTTTTCCCCTGCATGGTCATCTGCACAGCGGCAATGTCATTCTACAAAATGGTGCAGCCAGGTGAGTTCCCATTTTTCCTTATTTATTATTTTTCAATCAAGCTTTTTTCAATTTAAACGAAAGTTAACAAAGTCGCCGCGTGTTTAGTATTTTTTCGCTCGGTCCGTAGCCCACAGTTTCAATGCTTTTAATGGCAGGCGACAAGCCGTGCACATGCCCCCCCCCACATTAACACCTTTCAGCCCCATTCACGCACGCCAGCGATGCAGAAACATTGAATGGGTGAGGCAGAACAGCAAACGGATGCCCAGTTTTTTGCTGTTTTAATTTAAATGTTTGTAGGAGTGGTATAAAGGCGTTTTAGTTAGAGCTCGATTAAAGATTAAAGTTCACAATGGAGAATAGTTTCGACTCTTAGCCTTGAACGAAAGTCTTTTCTTGTAATTCAATCTTTGTGGTTTTATTTGTTGTCTCTTTTGCAGGCTATCGGGCCTTGAGAATGGTTTGTTGGGGCTCAGTTCGCGTAATAACGCCGTCATGTGGTCCCGTGCCGTAACAGATATCGAGAATGTTGACATCGTCTGCTTTGGCCATCTGCTATATGAAATGTGCACCGGTCAGGAGATGACAACACCGAAACCGTCCATGCGGTTGCTCGAAATGGAGCTGCAGCATTATCCACAAATTGGCCAGGTTAAACACAATTTCGAATTCACTTGTCTTACAAATATTTATGCTTTGCCAACGTTTGCAGGTTCTGGAAATATTAGGCCTTATCTTTGAGCCGCCCAGCGGCGTTTGCCCCTCCGTCGAGGACCTAGTCCTGTGCGATATGTTCCGCAGCATCGATTTACGGGAGTTGCGCGGTCCATGTTTCAGTGTAAGCATGCCAAATACTTTCAATATCTCTTATTCCGATCACCGATTGCAATTTCATATTCATCATTGTAGACAATAAAGCCGAGCCTGAGTCGTTCTACGTTAAATTTGCTGCATTCTGTTAAGAAGCGACAATGTGCCTCGCTGGGCAGCTCGTTCAGTGCGGCAAGCTCACCCTGTACGCCACCCTCAACGCCGCTGGATCGACGCACTGGGTAAGTCTCAATATCGAGTCTTAAGTCAGATCACTAACACAGCATTGCAGATCACAAAGACACTTTCATCAAGACACTCGCCCACAAGCAAGCTCATACTATCAAATCTCACTTACTACAAATGCTGCCAGCAAATGGTTATCATATTATTTGTTAAGTGTCCCCCCCTCCCCGCCGCTGAGGTATTTTTTTCGGCGTACAAAGCTCAGCGCAAGCAAACTTTCTAATCTTTCACTTAGTGACGATGTGAGTTCGGTCTTGTCTTATATACAGAGAAAGGGTACAGAATACAATTTCCTATAAATTATGTCAATCTGCATGCAAAAATGTATTAAATTTTCTAGTATTTTGTTAAACATAGTAAATGTTTGAAGTATTTTTCATTGAACAAACAGCTTTGAATAGAACATAGATAAATGCGAGTCCGCCGCGAGAGTAAATCGAAATTGAGTTTTTAAGGAAAGATGAGGAATGTTACACACACAGACATAGTACAGTGACACACACACACTCAATCGCTGTGTGTTAAATAATCAACAGAAACAGAGATGAGCAAGCGAAAAACTACAAAACACACAAAAAGTTGCGTCATGAACATTATGTGTGTGTGTGTATTTACATCTAAATGTGTGTGTGTGTGTCACATCTATGCACCTGTCCGTTTGTCTGTGTGCTTTTGGTGTGCGTGCCTGCGGTAATTATGGTAATGTTCTCTGGCCGAGATCCCTGCTCGCGCTGGAACAACGAACACACTGCGGCAGTGTGTCGGCCGTCAGCATTAAGTGCTTGAAAATTATGCAAACATTGCAAAGAACACAAGAATGTAATTAAGTAATAAGAAGAAAGAATGAGGGAAAGCGAAATCGTATAGTGCCCAATTCACATCGTTGCTCATGTACTATATTTTAAGCATATTTGTCTCAGTGTAAATTTATATTTTGCTGCCTAACTAATCGCATGTCTTATACATATATACATATATATATATATCTCAACTATATACATACATACATATATGTAAGTAGAGGAATTTTTCAACTAAAGTATTTTGTATGCCATGTTTACTCTCTCTTTTTCTCTACAACTAAAAACTAAAAAACTATAAAATATAAAACCTACTATATATCTGTCCTAGTGTTGCGAACCCAACAATCAAAATGAACCAGTTGCAGTTACACAAGCCTCATCTTTACATTGATACATACAGATCAGCTCTTGAATGTCTATCAACGTTCATTTTTGTTTATCTAACATACGTGTGTGTTTTATTTATGATTTACAAATTGTTGCATTTCTGCATTTGTTTATTTACATAACCCGTTCGAACAACTAACTACAGTGTTCCGCCTGCGCCCTATGAAGTCTTTCGTATGTACTAAAATAACCTCAGCAAACTAAACTAAACCAACCAACCAACCAACCAGAAACCAAAATGATGCAACAAAATACAAAAAAAACAATAAAAAGAAACAACAAATAATTCACAACAAATCACTCACAAATACAATAACAACAACAACAGTTACATAGTGTAAGACTCTTGATAAACTAAATGGCAAATGAAATGAATAAAAAAATAATAATAATAAAACAAAACCTTTAAAAAACAGCTGACAGCGCAATTTGTATCAATCACAACAATTTTTTGTACTCAAACGCAAATTTTTCTACCCCCAACAAGAAAAATGCAAACAAAAAAAATCCTCACATGGAAATCAAAACAAATAGAATTTGATTTTGTTGTTGTGCTGTTTTTTCCCCCTTTTTTTCTCGTCAAAAACGTGGTAAGTGGCAAATTTTTGTATGCTAAGACCACCAGCGGCTAACCACCAAAAACACCCAACACCCACCACACAACCACCAAACACAGCATTCCTCAATGCACTGCGCCCGAAATGCAGCCACGCCCATTCAACAACAAAACTTCGCGTTGGCATTAGGAATGTCTAAAACATAGCTGAGAACAAAATAAATCCACCTTAAACCGTTATCGATTAGAGTTTTCTTTGTCTAACTTGCTTTTTTATTAGTTTTGCTTAATGCTATCTATTAAATTTCACAACTTTTTCTTGCTTAAAACTTAAAATTTGCACGAATGTCTTTTTTAGTGTCGTAGCTTTTGCTTCAAAAAATATTGCATGTAATTGTTTATAAATAAGTTTAAAAATTGTTTCGGAATACCGAACAAAAAAACCTTTGCAAACACTGAGCGGAATTAGATTTAATTTTGCTTCTATAAAGTTGTCTGTCTGAAGAAAATAATCCCTGAACCTATTTTCCGAGTCGATTAAGACCTGTCCGCCTTTGCACTTCATATCGATATTTGCTAGTCTAGCTTTAGATAGTTTGTTTGCAAAGTTAAATAGATAAGAAAGTAAGAAAATATACTTAAACTAGTCTAAAATAATTGATAAAATTCAAACTTACCGCTTTTAAAACAGATTTAATGCGCTGTGTTTGAAAGAAAGCTTATTTAAAAGTTCCTTTTTGTACCTGCGGCGAAAAATAGATAAAGTAAAACATTAGGAAACTGAATAATAAACGTTTAGACAGCTTTTGTGATGAATAATTAAACGAAGATTATCAGATTCGAAGATTCTAAGGAAAATTGCACCGCTGCATATTGTACTGCTACTAGAATAAGTAATAATTGACGCTTGAACTGCAGCACGATGGCAGCCGCCCATACTCACGCCGATGCCCAATCATGCATACACATACACATGCACATTTCGCACACATACACTCACACATCCATTGAGAAATTCATAGCGTATTCATATTTTGTGAGCCTGGCCTTAATCAAAGAAAAAAAAAACACGCACAGCAAGTGCGCCAACCTCAATTGGAGAGACTAGAGAAAATAAAAGAAAAATTACAAAGGAATCAGGTGCCATATGCATCGTGACCTGAAATTGAAATCTATACTCGTAGCAGTTTCGTTCTATGGCTTTTAGATCGTATATCGTATATCGCATTTTGATTGTTGTTCTCGCCTTGCACAGCATAAGCCGAACAATGGACTCATTTGACATATCAAGCGACTCAGAGGAGGGCCTGCTCGACGAGATTGTGGTAGGAGGCAGCAGCACCAGCTGCCACATGAGAAGCCTGCAGCGATTGCAGCGTTATCAACATTGGTATTCCGCCTCGGCAGCGGCATCGTGTTCGTTTACCCGAACGCAGCACAGACAACCGCAGCAGTATGAGCCGACAGAGTCGCCTATTCACTACTGTGACCAAGCGGCAATCTACTCGGATGACAACAGCAATGGCGCCGCCCAGGAGCAGCCATCTCAACCCACAATTCGCTGCAGCACCAGCAGTCAAAGCAATCTCAATGTTATGCTGGCCGAGGGCACAACGGATGCTGATGTGGACAATGACAACGATGAGGAAGAGAACGAGCATTTAACGATGGCAGCACCAGATGATGCAGTGGCAAGTGGATCGGGTGGAGCGCAACGCTTGCATGCATCCGCAGCAGCAACCTTCAATCATCAGCTGACAGCGGACATGTGCAACTACAAGAACTCAAAGAGCCGCCGTCTGGAATATTCGCTTAAGTGTCTGAAGTATGGACGCAGCAATCCGTCGCAGGACTCGGCTTTTGGCTCGCTGACCGACAACGATTTGTCCATAGGCTCTTCGAGCATACGCTTGAACAGTTTCCAGTCCATTTCTTCACCAATTGACGAGGGCGTCGAGGATATCATCATAGCCACTACGACAGGTGGCAAAGAGACCTGTCTCGAGCTCGCGACCATACCGCGAAGCATGGTCTCTCAGGACTCGGCCATCTCATCGCCTTGTCGCGAGAGCTCACCCAGCAACTTTCTGCACATCGATGACGCCATGTCTGGCACGGGTTCGACTTCATCTGGTTCGGGTTGCAACTCTCTGGGCAATGTGCGTCCGCAACATTTTCCTGTCTCGCTCTCTCCAAAGATACTCGTGACGGCGACCAGCAATTCAAGCAATTCTTCCATAGCTTCCTCCTGTGCAGCTGCCCAGCCACAGCAGCTCCAGCAACAGCAGCTTCAGCAACAACAGCAACAACAATTCGATCCGCCCAAGATTCTTGTTAACGATCAGAATTCAATTTATACCACATCGCCTTCCAAGCGCTCCAGCATGATTGAAGTATTCTCGCAAAAGTATAGGGTCAGCTCGTTCGAGGACATGTCCCCGAAGCGCTCCAGCTCGGACAAGCATCATCTTAAGCACGTCAATCGCTTGGCCTTTCGTTCTCTGGAGGAAGAGCGACGCATCGATAACGCCTTCATGCCCATGGCGGATCGCACGCACTCCGACAATCGCGTCAACATGCAGAGTGAGAAGTACAAGAAGCTAACGCACGCCTCGTTCCGCATCAGCAAGACGTCATCGAGTGGCGGCGCCTGCTGCCAGGATCAGTCACCCACCAAACATCCAGTATCCAATATGGAGCTGCAGCGCACAGGCAGCTCGAGCGGCAGCCAGCGCCAGACCCTGTGGCGTGATAGTAAATTCTATCGTAAGAATCGCATTGCCAAGAGCAATGACTCTCTGTTGGAGCACTCACCAAATCACTCCAATCACTCGTCGCACTCATCGGCGCGACTTTCACCCAGCTCGTTGCGTGACAATCACTATGAAAGCAGCCGTCGATCTCTTAGCGGAAGCCAGCAAATGCTTAGTGTGACAACCAGTTTCTGTGGCAATGGCAATGGCAAGGGCAACGCCAATGGGAATGCCCGACGCTATTGCAGCTCGAAGAGCGAGGATTTGGGCGAGTCTTCGGACTATTTGCGTGTCATGGATGCGCGCAAGTCGTACTCGGAGCGGCACTTGGTGCGACTCAAGCAGACGGCCATCAATAATACGCATAGCGGCAGCGAGGATGAAATCAGCTTCAACGATGACAATAATGCCTCCTCATCGTCGTCCATCAGCCATGGACATCAGTTGCAGCTACAGCTACCACCAAAACGAACACCACGCGCCGGCAAACTGAGCTGGAGCAGCTGCTCCATCAACCACCTGAAGACGACCAATATCAAGACCACATCCTTGGCGACGCTTACCTGCCAAACGAATTTAAGCACCCAGCCTACTGTCTCCGCCCAAGCTCCAACAACTGCCAGCTATCGCACTCCATCAAAATCCCTTGATCAGGCACTCAACGTCAGCAGCAGCAGTAGCAGCAGCAGCAGCAGCAGAAGCAGAAGCAGCACATCCACCAGCAAGAGTACAAGCACAAGCAGCAGTAGCACTAACAACAACAGCTCTGTGGATGAATCGCCTTCGAGGCGAACTTTAAGCGGCGCTGAATTATCGCGAATCTTTGTCATGGACATGGACGATGCTCCGATGCGAGGTAGTAATTGCAGCGAGGAGAAGACACCGCTGCTCGACAGTGTCGAAATGTCACCCATTAGCCCAATTGAACCACAATCTGAGCTGGACAAGCTATAAGCTAACTCAACACTAACAAAACACAAACTCAACACAACTCAACACTAACACGCGCGCACATAGAAAAACTCACACAGAGACTCATTTTAAGCAGCCGAAATGCAAAATGCATGTGATAAAATATGAATGTATGTACTTACCAATAGAAAGCGAAATGATAACCATCAATTAATTGCGTTATAACACTTATTGTGCACATGTTGGTTAGCTTAAATAAAAGTTACATGCATGCGCAAATATGTACAGTACAGAACTGAGGTGAAAATCTCTGCACTGAACGTGCTTATGGTGAAATGACACGTGTTGATTGTTTCGCAACTCTGCTCTTCGCGAGCATCGATTAATTTCCGATGAATTTTTAAATACTGTTTTGAGCATTTGATATTTCGGTATTTCGGCATCATTCACATCGTTGGCTGCTTTCGCCTTTGCAAATCAATACAGCACTTAAAGCTCTCTTCCGGTAACAATAATATTTTCTTTATATGTATTGTATTTTACGCTTATTGTGTACAAATGTACAAGCGCTTTTACAGCAATTAAATCTCTACCGATGCTTTTTAACTCTCTACTAGACTGCTAAGCAAACAACAGAAGTTAATGTTTAAAGAAAATGCTTTTGATGATATTTTAGGCAAAAAAAAAACGAAAAGTTTTTTGCAAAAACAAATTTCCGAAATCGAAATTAAACACATTTATTAGTAGCTAAGACTTAAGCTTCGAAGCGAGTATTGAAAATATTTTACTGTAGCTTAAAATCGTTTTAAAACCCAATACACGTAAATAACTGAGTCATGTTTTAAATAGCAAAGATAACAGTGTGTATTTTTAGGGATTTCCACGCCAAAACCAATTTAAATTTAATATTTATGTAGATTATTTAAGGTTAAACTAAATTCAATTTAGTATAAAATGCAAAGCAAAATAGAATAAAATTTAGCAAGGGGCTTTATTTTAGGTTTTGATGGAGAATGGAGAAGCCGAAGGATTGTATACGAATGGAAGCAATCAAAACACAGAAGTTCAAACAAAGTTACAAGATGTTAATAATAAAGTTTTCAATATCTTCTTGTGCATGATTATTTTATGTTTATTTAAGAACAGAAAATAAACCAAAAATATCGAAAGCAAAACCAAACAATAATTATTAAGTCAATGGTACGTCGTTAAAACAAATAAAGCTCAGATATATATTCATTCTCAATTATAAGAATGAATAACAAAATATACAATAAAAATGCAATCAAATTTACAAACTTACATACATATTGTCACAAAGCACTCAAGAACAAAACAAAACAAAAATACTATATACTCTACTATACTATATAACTATACATTTAGACGCACGCACCTAGCGAGACTCACTTTCATGGAAAGGGTCCCCCGATATCCGGTTCTAGTCCATACAAATACTACTTGAACAGAGCACAAAGTTCCACAATCAATCTACATAAATGCATACAAATTGCAAGTACAGTCGTTATTAGTTGTATTACCGTTAATGTGTAGAAAACTATATTTAATTGATTATTTTGGTGCGTTAATTTAATGAGTATAACATATTCTTTCAGAGTACGTATCCCTACCAAATGTCACCTAAGTTGTTGGCAAGTAAAAACGGTATAAGCCAAAAGTCTAGAAAATCTAATTGCACCCCCGAAAACAATCTTAATAGCTAACAATGCTAACTTATTTTTAAAATCGGTGATATTGAGTGAATATTTTTATGATTTTCAATATTTGAAATAAAGAACTTAAGTCTAGAAATCCAAATAAAGCTACATTTTATTATATACTTCCACCAGGTCAATAATTAGATGAATTGCAATACTTGCCATACCATTTGTACTTTGAATTAAGCGGTCTCTATGCGTTGTACAGCACTAACTCGTCCATTATATCGATATGCTTGGACCTTATATCGATCAAATATCGCAACATCAGCTGTTAATATTCGATAAGTCACAAACGCCATTGCAAGCAAACAAATGAGCAAGCGGCAAACATTTCACAAATGGCAACGTTTAAACCAAAATTCATAAAACCAGAAACTGACGATGCCATTGTCGAATCTACTGGTGACCAGGAGCCGCAAGCTTCTGCATTCGTTTTCAATGCTAATCACAACCTTGGTCTCGTAGAGCAGCGTGAACGTTTGCCCATTCGCAAATACCGAGACCAAATCCTCTATTGCCTGGAGAACCATCAGGTGGTCATACTAGTGGGCGAAACTGGCAGTGGTAAGAGCACACAAGTTCCTCAATACCTATACGAATGGGGCTGGCACACCAAAGGAATGATTGGCATCACAGAGCCGCGTCGAGTGGCAACGGTGTCGTTGGCCAATCGCGTTGCTCAGGAGCGGGGTGAGCTGGTAGGCGATACGGTTGGCTACGTGGTGCGCTTTCTGGAGCGCATCTCAACCGAGACAAAGATCAAATTTATGACAGAGGGCATACTGTTGCGTGAGTTGCTGGCCGATCCCTTACTTACCCAGTATGGAGTCATAATTGTAGACGAAGCACACGAGCGGAACATGCTGACTGACATGGTGCTGGGCCTGCTTAAGAAGATACTGCGTAAGCGCAGCAACTTAAAGCTAATCATCTCCTCAGCTACAATTGATGCAAGCTTCTTCAGCGAGTTTTTCAGCTGGCCAGGATCGAGCTCAGCAGATGAGCAGCCCATCAGCGTCAAGCTGAGCATTGAAGGACGCATGCATGCTGTAAGCCACTTCTATCTCAATGAACCATGTGCCGATTATGTGCGCGAAACAGTGGAAACCGTGTGGAAACTGCATCAAAAGGAGCCTCCGGGCGATATTCTGGCCTTTCTTACCGGCCAGGATGAAGTTCTGGACGCAGTAGATCTGCTGCGCGAATACACGTCTAGCACAGAGACGACCAATCTCAAAGTGTTGCCCATGTACGGCAGCATGACAAGCAGCGATCAGCTGGCGGTTTTCTTCACACCACCTAAAGGCGTGCGCAAAGTGGTCCTGGCCACGAACATAGCGGAAACGTCAATAACCATACCAGGCATTGTGTACGTCATCGACTGCGGCTACGTAAAGGTCAAGTGGTACAATCCGACCACCTGCAGCGACAGTCTCGTCGTTGTGCCTGTGAGCAAAGCCTCGGCTATACAGCGAGCTGGCCGCGCTGGTAGAGTGCGTCCTGGAAAAGTTTACCGGCTTTACACCAAGCAGGACTACGATGCCTTGGCACCGCGTCAGCCGCCTGAGTTGCGGCGCAGTGAGATGAGCGGTGCTGTGCTTCAGCTCAAAGCTTTGGGCATTGCCAACATTTTGCGATTTGATTTTCCTTCACCGCCGCCAGCCAAGAATCTACTGTCGGCGCTGGAGATGCTGTACGCACTGGATGCCATTGACGAGCAGGGTCAGCTGACTAAGCCAGTTGGTTTCTTGCTCGCCGAGCTGCCATTTAGCGCCATGTTGTCCAAGATGCTGTACGTTTCGGGGCAGATGGGCTGCGCCGAGGAAATCATCACCATAATAGCCATGCTTCAGGTGCAGTCAGTGTTCTCGAGACCAGCCTCGGCCGCAGCACAGGAGAGCGGACGCATTGCCCATCGCCATTTTGAGGTGGCCGAGGGAGATCTCATTACGCTGCTCAACATTCACAGCGCCTTCGTTGAGGAGGGCATGACCAAGGAGTTTTGCGGCCAGTACTATTTAATCTATCGCAATCTGAAGCGCGCCTGTGAGCTACGGGAACAACTTTTGACGCTGGCAAGCAAAAAGTACGGTATACCCATCTTCTCCTGCAAAGGTGATGTGGAAAAGCTGTGCAAGTGCATCACAGCTGGCTTCTTCACCCAGGTCGCCTATCTCCATCACTCTGGTGTCTACAGGCAGATAAGCAGCGGCACCGAGTTGGCCATACATCCCAACTCGACGCTCTATACGCTTCCGGCGGCCCAGTATGTTGTCTATGGCGAGCTGCTACAAACCACAAAGCTGTTTATGGATCATGTGACGGTCATCAAAAAGGAATGGCTTACAGAACTGGCGCCGCACTTCTATCACCAGACTACAGTGCGGGATTAGTAGGTAAACATATATACAACACTATTTAATGTATCATTTTTAACACTGTAAGCTTTTATATGCTTTAGGCTCGTTTGCTAGCCGGCGGCAACGCGACCACGTCCTTGGAACAGCATCATTGACTCGGGGCCACGGATAACTCGTGACATCAGCTCCCAACACATTTTGGCAGGCAACAAGCTGCAAGCAAAAAGAAACTGTTCATCATAAAAGAAAAACTAAATTTATAATATACAACTTTACCATTTGAGAGGCGTCAGCAGGCGTATGGAGTTGGGCAGAACGCACCAGACCTCGTTGCAACGTACGGCTCTTTCAATGCGATCTGCCACGTACTGAGGCTCCAGCATTGGCACCATGCGCGGCCTTACGCCTGAGAACATGCCCGTGTTGATGTAGTACGGGCAAATAAGGCTCATATGTATCTGGTCGTAGCCATGCGCCTTGAGGTCCGTCAACAGGCTCTCGTGGAAGCCAATGCACGCGTATTTGGTGGCCGCATAGTCGCTGCAGCCATATGTGCCCAGCATGCCTGTTACCGAACCGACGGTGACAATGTGGCCACGATTATGGCGCATCATGTGCGGAAGGAACGCTTTGACTGTCCAATAGTGCGAAATGATGTTGATGTTGTATGTGTTCTGGATAACACGATCGTGCAGCTCCCAAAAGGGCTTGCAGCACACAATGCCAGCATTGTTAATCAATACGTCTACATGGCCCACATCCTCTATGACCTGAGCGGCACGCTGATAGATCTGCTCACGATCGGAAATATCCACCACATAGCCCTTACAATTGTTATATCCATGCTTGGCAAGCAGATCCACTGTCGTCTTGATGGCTGTCAAACACGAGTTAGCATAAGTTACAGTTAGCTAATTTTCATGTAGTTCGTAACACAGCTTTCTCCAAGCGAGTTCCTTAACCCGCACAGCGGATAATTGCATATGCTGACGTGCTCCAGGCACTTAGCTGGGCAGCGCTAATTGGCCAATGCAAACCGAAGCGAAACTCACCTTCTTGATTGATGTCCCAGATTACAATGCGTGCCTCTAGTCTCGCAAAGTTTAGAGCTATCAAACGTCCCACGCCGCCGCCTCCGCCAGTTATAAGCACCACCTGCCCCGATATGTTCTGTACAAAAGCGGAAAACTATTTGTTAATAAAAGTGAAAACGAATTAACATGTAAGATTTCAAAATGTAACCTGTAAACAGTGCGTTCATGTTTTATAACTGATCTTTTATAATTAATATAGATAAGGTTATGTGTATCTTTAAGATAGTAAAGTGTGACACTCATATTTTTGAAGCTAATAAATTATGCAATCACTTGCCAAATTGCCATTTCGGCTGACGATTCATAGACAAAGTTCAATCAGGTTAAATCGAGCGCTACAAGACGGCATATTGTTTATCATATTCGCCTTAGCCATGAACAAGCGGATGTCTGTCTCTGTTTGCAAAACCCTCAACATGTTTTGATACTCTTGTGTATTATTATTTTAAGCTATTTTTCTTTTGTGGCTCAAGCTTGCATCAAGCGTGTAATTTTTGGTAGTGCTTTATGCCAGCTGATTACTGGACGTGCACGAGCAACAACAACTAAAACAATGACATTAACAAAAAAAATATCAACAATGACACAGGAAAAAGCGTTTAGATTGGCAGATTTAGAAAGTTATATATAAATCTTCAATTCATTTCAATGTCACATGCCCCAAATGAAAAGCCAAAACAATTATAAATATTTGCAGAGTTTGTGGTAGTCAACAAGGAGTGGGCACTCGTATTATAAGTGACGTCTTCGAATGCCAAAATAAAAGATAAAAAAGAGGGAAGAGTTCATTCATAGTTGACCAAACACAACCCATAAAACCATTTAACAAAAAATATGCCAGCGTGTGAACGTGGGTTTTTGTTGTATTATCTTCTTCAAATATTTGTGGCAAACGCCAACGGCACTCATTGAAGTATGAATGTATGTTTGTCTAAACAACGCCACTGTTTTGCTTAAGATCTTGTTGTTTCTGTCAAAAATTCAATTCATAACTGTTGCAAATGAGCCAGCGATACTCTAAAATGGAACACACAACCTAATTAATTCGAAAGTTTTCAGTCATAAAACTGTCTGCGTAATAAGGCATGAAATTTTGATAGAGTTGGTAGTTGTAAGTCTTTATTGGGGCTTAATAGCAATTACAGTACGGCCTCGCTCAAAGCAAACCCTCGTTACTCGAATTTTGGATATAGGTCTGATGGATGACAGAAAATGTTCGTTTAGTTTTCGCAATTGGTCAAATTTTAATTGGTTGCGTTTTTTTCATTACTTACTTTTATCAAACATCAAATTGTCTTGAAGTTAATAAATTGAGATATTTAATTAGAAATAAAGAAATGGCAAATTATTTTTAACAAGCATTTAACAAACTTGGTTAACTTATCTTATTGTTTACGATGCAAAGTTTTCTTTGTGATTTTGTCAAGTTTAAAGCGTCGGAAGTCAAAAGTCAAAGCAGTTAAGAGAGCTCCAATTATGCAAAACTTGACACAATGTGGACTACAAACATTTATAATTATGTAAATAAACCTTCAGACTTGGCCGTGTTGGGGATTTTCTTGATTTGGTTTGCGCTTTTCCTTACCTTTAACTTTCTAAAGCGCTGCGGCAATATTGTATACAACAGCGACTCCAATATGTAGAAAATAGATTTAAATGTAAATATTATTAAATCCAAGATAATTTGGTAGAAAGCAACGAACGGCTTATCCATATGCAGTAGGCCAGGAGGCGAAGTGTTTGTCATTTTGAACAAAATTTGCACAAAATATTGAGTTAAGTGCTTGAATGAACTTTAAGGCAAGAACCTTGTAATTAAAAATACCAAGCAGATTAGGGATCAGTTTGAATTTTGCATGCAAAAAGCGTACGCAATGGAATTGCTGTTCAAGACGCAATACAAACTTGTGGCTTAAAGCGTTTTTGCGCCTAGTAAGCTAAGCACTTTGCATGCTAATGATCTTGCATTCGGGGCTGTCTCTGCAGTCAAGTGAACCGTGCAGCACGAATTCAAATGAATTTCTCTGAGCGCGCGGTATGCGAATGTCTTTGTTGGCGTTTTATTATTACTATTATTTTATTTCTGTTAGTATACAAATTCGTTTTCGGTTCGACTGTGTTTTGTTTTCGCTAGCTAGCCACATTCACATTGCCGTTGGCATCCGCGCCGTCCGCTTATGCTGAAGTCAAAATACAAACTGAAGCCCATCGTCTTCTGTTTGAAATCTTGGCTCTAGCCTCAGCAGAGCGTATTTTTTTATTTTGTTTGTGAGCACCGTTGGAGTCTGTTGCTAGATTCACACAATGGTCGCGTCGTGACCGGCGCAGAAATACGTTAAGGAAATATAAGCAAGCAAAAAAAGAAAAGAAAAAACAACAACAGCAGCATCTATTACTTTCTTCGCCCAGCTCGCTAGCTGGACAGCTGCTTATAATTTTGTTACAAAGTTACAAGTAGATGTTTATAGAACCAGTTTTTGTTATATAACAGACATCGTTTTTGTCACAGTTAGTTTATAAATACGAAGGGGAACGACAATCTGAAAACTTCTTAAATTGTATCTCCAATTTACTACATTGAACGATAAAAAGAGTTAAATATTTTATTTTCTTGAATATGTTTAGCTTATTTATTTGACCGAAAGCAAAGCATACTTTTAGGCATTCTGATAAAGTATCTCACAGACGTATCTTTATTGACCGGTCCGAGGTTCAAGTGCCGCCAGGTGCAAAATAAAATATATATATATTTTAAAGTTGGAACTCTTTTTTATAAATTTTTTCATAATTATACTATTGTTTTCAACAATTTGTAGCAGCTTGAAATCCGTCTTTTAATATAATATTTGATGTCTCTGCTGTTTTGTGTTGCACAATGTGCACATCACAGCGCATGTACAAAAGCAACCCCCGTTGTGCAGTTGTCTGTGTGGCAGCTTCGCGTTATAATTCCCAAGTGCTGGTTTGGCGTGTATGGCGTATAAATACAAGTTACGCTGCACTGTGTGTTGGAAGTGTCTTCTGTGATTGTTCTCTGTGCATTGATCGATATATAGATGCCCATCTGTTTATCAGATCTGCTCAGTGCCGACCCTCCGTCACACTTTGTTTCCCAGTAATTCCTGCCTGGCATTGCTGTGGCAACAGGTTTCGATTGGCTTTCCGCTGCCTTTGCTACCGACGACGGGTCGAATAGCAACAGACGCACGGTAATGCATTAGTACACCCCGCCGCCCAACCTCCGCCTCGCGTATTTCAGTCGCTATTTGATTGAGGTGCGTATAGGTAACGGGTTGGGCGGGGGGCGCTGATGTTGAAGCCAACAACAGTTGCCCAAGTCAGCCATTTTCAAAATTTCTTGGTTAAGTAACTTTGTAGCTTAGCTTCGGATTTTCGTAATAAATTTGCTGTTCAGAACACTTCCATGTACGCGGCATTGTCGAGCAATTTGCCCATTCTTTTGCCTCTCGCTATTAATTTTAAAACAAACAAAACACGTCCGACTTTGTAAGCAATACTTTTATACATAAGTTGCTATATTTTTTTTTGGATAAGTTACTTGATACACTAGGGCGGCATGCAACCATAACGCATTGATTTCTTTGGCAGGTAAATGTACCACAATAGAAATGCAACGTTTGATGAAACACAGTGCAATTTAATAATAAGCTGATTGACTCCATATTCTTCTGCCATTAGGGCCAAAGACCGTTCAACCGGCGGTTCCCGAGAATGTAAACTAGAGCCTGAGACAGAGACTTGTGTATGTTCCATGTTTTTCAGTTGCTGCTCCAGCTCAGTGAATTTCCTGCAATACTTCAAAAAACTAATACCAATATCCTATGCAGTACCAAATCTGTTACTCACATGTTCTGATCTCTTAGATTTTGCTCAAGGGTCTCAATAGTTGAGTGCATATTACGTATTGTCTCATCTTTTTCTTCCAATAACCGAATATATGAGTCCTCCATATCTTCTTTATTGCGAATCTGCACAAGCTCCTGTTTCAGCCGCTCATTTTCGAGCGTCAAATGTTGCACTTTACTCTGCTCCTCGGACAGTTGCTGTTTCTGGTTGCGCTCAATCATGAGTGAAGTAACAAGATTGTTTGTGGTTTTCTTAACTCGATTTTCCATCTCCACGACCTACAAATGATGTTGTTGGCCGTGTTTATAGTTGGAATGGCAAACTTACCACGTTCCTGCTGATTTTCAGCTCGTTTTCCAGTTGCTCATTTCTTTCAGTCAGGTTACGCATGGATGTAGTTAACATTTCACAAGAGGAGCGAACTTGGCTGACGCTTAATTCCGACTTTTTAAGCTCCAACTGAAGCTCCATGCAGCGTTTCTGCTCCACGCGCATCAGTACTTTGGCGACATGCAGCTCATTTTTGGCATACATTGTCTGAAGGAGTTTAAAGTTAATTGGATCATAATTTGTTTGGGCTTGAAACTTACTTTCTTTTGAAGATGATCAACAACCTTTTGAAGGCGTCGCACGTCGGCACGTCGTTGACGCCAAGCGTGCAACATGACCGAGGTGAATACCCTCATACTGGCAGTCGCTTCAGCATCTCGGCTACCGACTGTTGCCACAGACTGTCCGTCAGCTGTGCTCCAAAAATCATTTGTCTTGCATGGGGCCAAGCCCAGCTCAGTTTCCTCACTACTCATTATGATATATGTTCGAGTACTTAAATGTTTCACGTATAACTGCAATTTTCTGTACTACAAATTCCAAATTCCAAACTCAAAAAAATAAAAATTAAAATAACAGGTTAAGTTCCTGATATGTTCACTGCTGTGTAAAAATGTTTAAAATGTTTGTGCTCACATCGAATTTGATTTGTGGATTCAGAAGTTTAAAGCAATGCTAACTTGTTAGCAGGAAAAGTGTCTCAAACATTTCTTAAATCGCTTGAATATTATATCTTAAACGTAATTACAACTTTAGTTGCCCTGCAGTAGTATTTCACAAGAAATTCTTTGAATTGGCAAAAGTCCTTGCTGGTTAAATTGCAAATTGCACGCACACTTCCGAACGTGCAACAAAAAGACGCGGTGGGAAAGAGTTTCCGGTCTCTAAAGCAGATGTGCTCGATTCGAGTCGAATGCGGAATACCTTAGGACTTTGTACAAAACAAAGTAATGGAAAAAAACTAAAAAAAAGTCAATGCTTGTTTTAATGAACGTAAAGAAAAACATAGCACAAGCAAATTAAGGTTCTTTATACAAAAGTTTGTGGCACCTGTTTAATGCATAAAAATGAATTTTTGAAAATGTTACAGATTAGTTTGTGGTTTTCTGTAATATTAATCAATCTTTAAGAGTATTATCGCCTTTGCAATCTAAAAGAAACATATTCAACAAGGAGCTTTACCGCATTTCAACCTTCGCATTGAACTGCTTAACTTTATATGGTTAGTTAACCTAGCACCCTCAAGGACACGTGGCACAGGAAGTTCAAAGAGCTTCAGCCGTGCAACAAAAGTAAAGTCGAAAAAAATCAATATGTCGTGTATATAAGGTACAACATGGACTTCTAACACGTCCAGCACGTGTCAGCTTTTCGAGGGACCGTCCCATTCTTCGCCCATTCCTCGTTTGTGAAAAACCTACTCGCTAGGTAAACATTGGACAAGTATCGCGTGATTTTACCGACAAACGATTTCCAATTGGCTGTTGGCTGTTGCCTGTTGGTGTACCATGCAGGTTCTGGGAGGGGACCTTTGTTTGATCGATGTCTGGCCCAGTTGACCCAGGAGCCATTAGCTGGGACAACTGTTGTTGTGTTATTCATTCGAATTTCTAATGCTGTGGTAGTATTCGTTGTGACATTTCAATACGGCACGCTTATTGACATAATTTCTATTTATTTGAGGTTTAGCTCATAGGAGATTTTGTTGGGAAATTTTTGTACTTCAGAGACATGTTGCATGGTTAGCGTGGCGGCACTTGGAGATGTATTATATGCATGCAGATAGCTTGAATAAATAAATTTTAGTGTCCTGTTATTTGGGAATTGCAAGCTTACACACGTAGGTGATAAGAGCTTTATAAGAGAAATCCTATAAAGGAACCATTTCTTTTATCGTCAAAATAAATCAGAGTATGAAATCAAAAAAATATCAAGGGTACATTTTTTATTAGGACATTTTGATGTGCATCTGTTCCTCCCGCTGCATGAATCAGAAGCCAGGAATGAGTTAAACTGAAATCGGCATCCTGAATGTCAGAGTTCACGCGGCAAGTGAACGTTAAATTTTCATTGTACAACATGCAGCAGAGTGGCATGTGACTCATGAGGCGCCTGGAGTTTAGTTAATGCCACAACAAATGCCGGCGCATGATGATATCCTTTTCCAGGAATCAAAGTCTGAATCAGTCGCTGCTGTCGCAGACAAACAAGCGTCAACTGCCACCCATGCCTCCCATGCCACCCACGCTACCAATGGCATTCACATAGCCACAACAGAGAATTTTCATTCATAAAAGCATTGCGGCGCGGGAAAAAAGCTTTTTTTGCCTTTCCTTAGCGTGTTTGCTGAGTCACTGTGACAAGACACTGGCACTGCAAGAAATTTTCCAGCACTATTGTCATTGATAAAGCAGAAAACAGTCAGTTTTATGTTTTGTGGTCGCAAAGTCAACGTGACTCAGATCAGCTAAGCTAAGCTCAGATCGCACCAGCTGGCGACCCGGAGATTGTGACGTTGTGAGCACTTTGATTATACTCTCGCGCTCTCTTGAGCCGCGCTTGCAATTGTTGGCGACGGCGACGGCCACGGCTGCGTCATGCGTTGTTTTCGGTATTCGGTTTTCGGCTCAGCTATGATCTTTGTTTTTGTTTGTTGGCTACCAGTTAAAAGCTCTCGGCTTTGCGGCGTTTTAAATGCCGTTTGCGTTACATTTGATACTTTTTCTTGTCTTTCGGCTAGTCTTCATTTCGCTGTCGTCGTGATCGGTTGGACTCTCGTCAGCCCGCGTAAACTTTTAACTTCGTTTTAACGTCTTGCACAACCGCGCGCGCATGTGCTTAAAGCTCTCTCGTTCGCCTCTTCTCTGTCTGTTTGTATGTGTATGTGTCTCTCTTTCGCTGCGCACTTGTAGCGCAGGCAAGTTAAGAAAACCTGTGCACGCCAAGTGTAGACAAATTGTAGATAAAAATAAAATGAAAACGTAAAAAAGGTGCATACAAAATTGATGATAGTTTTGCTAAAGTTTCACTTGCAAACTTCAAACTTAACACATAACAGAAAATACAATACAACCAATCAAACAAATCTTAACAACGGGCCGCAATGCACGTACATTTCGATAATAAGCCTTCGATTTGATTGTTTTGTGCCGACGATTAGATTATCGCAGCCAAAATTGTTCGTCGGACGCCACTAGGATTTCACACTAAAGCACTTAAGTCTAGCAAAGCTTGTTAAACAATAACAACAAGTGTATTAAAACAAAAAAAAAGAGCAACTGTGTGCTTTACATGCTTTGCTTGTGTTTTAAGATTCATGAATACATACAACCATACACCGAATTCAAATTAAGTCCGCCGCCGCTGTTCCAAAAACAATAACAACACAAAATGCCCCCTGTCCGCTATTGATGATGATCGCATAAGCATAAAGCCCGGAATTCCCAATAAGAAAACGACGTCATTACAAAAACGCGCGCTCGATTGCTCTCCCTATCTATGTCTCTTTACTTATCTCTTTCTCTCTTTCTCTCTCTCTCTCTTTCTTTCTCGCCCGCATATTGTCTTTCTTTTGCGCTCTCCCGCTCTCTGGCTTAACGCTGTCACTTTCGACAGCAGTTCACCGCAAACTTCGATTTCTTAACGTTTCGTTAGTTTTACATTTTTTGACTTTGTGCTCTATAGATTTTTATTTCATAACTTTTGCTGTTGTTTTTGTTTTCTTATATCTCACTCTCTTCTGTTTGCTGTATTATCGCACATTTCATACTGTTGCCTAGTATCAGTCGCATTACTTAGCATTCTTTCGCGCAAAATTTTTAAAGGCAATGAAAATAATTTATATTAAAAAAAAATATCATTAAAAAAGCTAACCGGTTTCTGTAATGTTTATTTGCATGACTTAGTGTTGGTGTCTTATAATCGCACAATGGAATATTTGCTTTTTCCCTGACTATAAATAAGTTGCATATGTGAATTATTTACTTGAATACTTATCTTAAATGCAAAACGTCACTATTCCCCATCAACTTAAGCAAAACCCCGTTACGTGTTTAATTTCAGACCCAAAAGTGTAACTATTTTTTTTTATCAAAAGCTATTGGAACTACAAAAGACACACCAAAAACGCATCACTCAATGCATTTTAAGTTTTCATTTAATTAACATTGATTAAGGTGAGTACATCAACACATAAGTACATTTTTGATTGAAACTGTATTATTGTACATCAAGAGAAATTTGATAATGAAAGCAAACATTTAATTTTACTTACATTGGTATAACTTGTACATAATAATAACAATAATAAGCAAATGCGTAAATATTCACACTAAATTTATTGCTACCAACATACGCAAGTCGATTACAGTTATCACTTAATTATTTTTGGTGGTAGCAAAAATTACTGTGCAGTGTATTTGCAGGCGCTCGTAAAAGCTTTTATCACAACCCTTCGTGCTCTCTTTCTTTCTCTCTTTCGCTCTGTCTCTCTCTGCCTTTCATTCTCTTGCGCGGATTAAATAGTCAAACATATATAAAAACAATAAATTAAGCCAGAAAACTAAAACACCTGTGTACATGACTGCGCTGTCGCTGTCGCAGTCGCTATAGTGTGTGTGGCTGTGTCGGATAAAGCTTTGTCGGTTCGCTTTCGCGCAGGAACTTGCATTTGTTTGGGACGTCTAAATAGGCACGAGAATTTTCAGTTGATTCATTTGAAGATCGACTTGACGCGCTTGCGGTTGTATTTTCCGGACAGCGAGTCACAACGGAAATTTACACTCGATAAATAATTTTGTGTTCGTGTAGAAAATTTGTTAAGTGCGCGGATTGTGTGGCAAAATATATCGACAAAAATAATTGAATGATGAAACAAACAAAACTTAAATCTAAAGCCATTTCTTGACTCGTCTTTGGCAAACACGGCTAATAGTTACGGGTGGGTGTATTGCTTTGCTTCTAGCTTATTCGACGTTAATTAATATTGCACAAACCACATGCAAAACCGGCTGATGACTCAGTATTAAGTGTTAAATGTATTTGTAAGAGGCAAATTCAATAAATAATAAAAACAACAGCAAGGCTGTTACGAGCTAAGCTATCTCAACTGTGCCGTATACAAAGCTTTACTTGTTTAGCCACAGTTAAAGCTTCAAAGTCAACAGACGACAATTTCCCAAAACTTTCCCATATCCAAAACAATATTGTGATTGATGCCCGCGCAGTGTTGTTGAGGTCCGTTTTACCAGGACCTACTCAAACTTTCTCAGCAAGTTCAAGTTTACAACAACTAAGAACAACTGCTTACATTGTTCCGTCGGAGCCTTGTAGTTCAACCAATTTGTCAAGCTATTAATTATTTATTTAATTTAAGTTGTAAATTTCTTGACGCCAGTGATCATAAAAATTTGCCGACAACCCGGCATATTAAAACATTCTCCGGCGATTTTATGTAGATTTTTCGACTATATTTAGCTTGTTTTGAGCCAAGTTAAAGAAGTCGTTGCCACATTGATACTGATCTTCATTTTAATTTGTAGAGCCTGGCGCCAAAAGTATTTTATGCTTTTTTTTAATAGCAGTGGAATATTAAACACATAATAGTTAGTTGCTATTGGCTATTGCTGCCTGATTAGCGCTGATTAGTTATTTCTATCGGCAGTTCATTCATTCTTTTTTCTCTTTTTGTCTAAACTTTATGGGTAATCAATCTTTTCTTTTAACCGTTTCTGTGAATCAATTTGGTTTGTTTCATTGTGTTTTAATGTCTATGTTTCGGAACTCTGGCTATGCCCAAAGCGTTCTTATCATTAATTATATTTATTTGTATTCTGACTGCTACAAAACCATATCATATCGCCTCAATTGATTCGCTTTTCAAACTCTCGGACATTCGGTAGCTTATCTGTAGCATTTTGTGCGTTCGATACGGCCTTCGTATTGTATGTGTATTAAACGGTGCTTTAGTTTCAAAATATAAATGAATTGCAATTCTAATATTCTTTGTAACCTTGTCCCATTTGTTGGATTTCCGCTAAATACTATCACTCAGTTGGCGAAACACGCGTTTTCTGAATGGGATTGTGTGCAACGTTTGTCGCACGAGCGAATTCCTAGCATTTTCAAAATTATATGTACCTTCAATATTGAAACGTTGTGAGTCAGAATATTCTTGGAAATTCGTTGGGTTTCTTTAAAAACAAAACCATTTCGTACAACGAGTCGTATTTTGTTTATAATTATCAATTATATTTTATAACGAACAAGAGCGGCACAAAGAGATTCTTACATATAGTGATTATAACATACTATATAATGGGCCAAGTACACATTATTCGTTTCTTCAAATTGTGAAGCGCCATCAATAATCCCCAAAAACGAAATGTTGACAAACGGAAATGCGAATAAACGACACTGCCAGATGCCTATTCTATATACTAATCCACCTGAAAAATTTGTATAATGCAAACATAAAGCACACATGTGAAAATGAATAAGGAATTTTGTTTGGATTAACAATATGCAAATGGCAAATGGTGGCTTATCAATTTGTAGACATATATTATACCTATAAACTTAATATATGTTGTTAAGGTATGTTGATATTGAGTTAGAGAAGAAAAGGTATTTTATTGAAACCATTTTAAGAAATATTCCATTTATAGTGTTACAGGGTATCATATAGTTTAGCACTGTCAACGAACGCATTTTTGCATATTATTTTCTCAATGAATTTTTCGCTTATGGCTTTGTGACTCAGTTTAATTGGAATTTAAATAAATATGATTAAAAACATCGAAACAATAAAAAAAATACTTTTATGCTTATCTTTATGAATACAAACAAAAATAAGTTTTTAAAGACAAACTCTTAACAAGTTCATATTCCTGGAAATTAGTATTTTATTTCTTATTTTCAATTTGTTTTGTTGTTTACCCATCAATTGATTAAAAGTTTTAACAAACAGTTGAAATAGCTCTCTAAAGTTGCATTATTTAATTAATTGTAAAATACTCGTTGAATATTTCTCTAATGATTTTTTGACATCATAATTGTCCATTCACAGGAACTATCGTTGAACTATCTTCTCCACAATAATGGGATCACTACGAATGAGAAATTACAAACATGCAGAGCGATAGATTCCCCGAAAAATAGCTACTTATACAGAGAAACATAAATGTTGCATTAAGCACACGTAAAATTTATTAAAAAATAAACAATTTAAGAGACAAATTGAAACGAAAATAGCAGAAAGCTTCTTTCAGAATGTCGTTTTCGACGACAAAAACTTTCAGGGAAGAGCGTATACCAAATTTTCGAATGAAAATTTGCTCGTTTCAATCTTCAGTGTTCAGTCTATAGCCGATAGGCCAGAACTCAAGACGTCTGTTTTGAAAAGCCAATTCAAAAATAAATATCTCTAATATATATACATATATATACATGAAAAAATATATGTGGTGCTCAATACATATTTAAAATACTCGTACATTTAGTTTTGCTAATTTTTCCGGACCTGTGCAAACCGGTCCAAACCGAATTGAAAATTTTAATATCTTGTGTGGCGTGTAATAGATTATTGTCAATTATTTTTGCAATAGTTCTGTGCCAAATATATCAAAGAAATAAAACCAAACAATTCAAAAACATAAACCGGACTTTGCCGGTTATAGTGAAAGGTGATTATTAGTTAAGGTTCAGGAGATGATCTCAAAGTGAATGTGAAACTAAATTTAAAAGAAAAAAACGTGTAATATCAATTGTTGGCATATGGCCAATATTTCTATATCATATTTTCTAAATGCAAAAACTTTATGACGTAATGCTTGTAACAATGCTATAAAGCAATTCTGTGTGCGTTTCCCAATTTCAATATTTGTGCTTGCATTGTTTCTAGATCTCAAGCGTAATGTGTGAAATTCATTACGTTCAACAATCATTTAAGACTTAATACACTTTTATACAAATGCGTATACACAAGGAAGATTTGTCTGTATTCTTGGTAAAAGCCCAATTGAAAATGACAAGCACATTTGGTGTGACGTGTGAATTGGCTTTGATTTTTGCTTTTTTTTGCGGCAAAAACTAACAGTTTGAGTTAATTGTTAAAAGGTTTATTTCGATTCACATGTGCCCAGCTTCCGCCATAAGATTAATGTTAGATGTTATCACATCGGTTCCTATTGATCGTGATTGCTAATAGTTAGAACAAAATAATTTGTAACTAGGGGCCTTTATCCTTTATAAAGTTTTCTGGTTCGAACGTGTGCTGTCAAAAATCTTCATAAACAAGCCAAAAACAATACAAAAGTTTTAATTTAATTGTTTTTCTTTTCAAATTACCCCATGCTGATGCAGACCAATGGATGGCCATTAATTTTTATACTCAATGCCGAAGGTAAAGAGTATATTGGGTTTGTGCAATGTCCGTCAGGATGTCTGTCCGTTTGTAGCCAGAGACTTGAAACTCAGCAATTAACTTTGTCTATGGCCGGAACACATAAAGTGTCGAGGTTGGTGTTCTACGCCTACTTGGGGGCAAGGAAAACGATAAGTTCGATAACTTGAATTGATAAATCCACATGTTTCCCGCATCCTAATACTTGGTTGCCATGCCCACTATTTATGCCCCACTACTCACCGCCTCTATCAAAGTTTGTCAGCTAGATTCCCTCCTGCAGCCCGTTTTAACACGCATCGAGTATACCTCAGTCGGTTGCGCCCGACTGCAACGTTACTAAGTGTTGTGAATGAATTGACGTATTCTTTAAATGGCAGACCAATGTCTAGACATTTGGCAAGTGGAAAGTCTGAGGTCATAGTCATAGTCACTATTTATCTTTAGTTGGAATACATAGAATGTATTTGTTTAAGATAAAATGACAAAAAGCCGAGCATTATTGATCGAATCGCAATTTGGAAGCAAAATCTTTGGGGAGGCCACCGCTTCGTAAGGGTTCATATGTATTGCTGTAGCATACATATATATAGCTATACTATAATACCTGCCAAATATATGCTTGCGGCTGGCAGTAGTATTTATATAGATCAGCAGCAGCGCCTAGTGGAGCATCTTGTCGCGCACGCATTACGCAAAATGTTATTTATAAATGAATGTCCGAAGCTAAGTTGACTATGGCCAGGCCCAGACCAGTAGCCAGTTCCACACACACACACGTGCGGTCAACTGCAGTTGTCTATCTTGTAAATGATCTAATGTGCCTATAGATACTTGAATGCAACACATCATGTTCTAATGTATACAAAACGCCAACGTTTAGAAGTTAAGAATGTAGTGAATCTCTCAAATATTATTCTATATATTTTTTATGTTGAACATTATTTTTAGTGTGTGTCGTCATTGGCGATATTGTGTAAAGAGCAGCAATTTGTCAGTTAAACTAAACAAACTTAATGTTCTTTTGCAGATAATATTTGCGTCTTGAAATGTTTCCAAATCAAAATAATTTGCCCACAGCAGCTGCAGCAGGCGAGGCGCAGCAACAAAACCTCAACTACAATGGCCTGCAACAACAGCAACAACAGCAGCAAACTCAACAGTTAGCACAGTCGGCCAAGAATGTGCGAAAGAAACCTTATGTGAAGATAACAGAGCAGCCAGCTGGTAAAGCGCTGCGTTTTCGCTATGAGTGCGAAGGTCGCTCGGCTGGCTCCATACCCGGCGTCAATTCAACGCCCGAGAACAAAACCTATCCGACAATCGAGATTGTGGGCTATAAGGGACGCGCCGTTGTCGTCGTTTCCTGTGTCACCAAGGATACGCCATATCGGTAAGAAAATGTTGATACATTAAATGGGGTTTGAGTGAATTACCAAAGTTTATTTACAGTCCACATCCCCACAATCTGGTTGGCAAGGAGGGCTGCAAGAAAGGCGTCTGTACGCTAGAGATAAGCAGCGAGACAATGCGAGCCGTGTTTAGTAATCTGGGCATTCAATGTGTCAAGAAGAAGGACATTGAGGCGGCGCTTAAGGCTCGAGAAGAGATACGCGTGGATCCATTTAAGAGTAGGTTACTTACTAACAACTAGTCTCAAGTCTGATCAATATTAAGAATTTACTTCTTCTAGCTGGATTCTCGCATCGTTTCCAGCCGTCGAGCATTGACTTGAACTCGGTGCGTTTGTGCTTTCAAGTATTCATGGAGAGTGAGCAAAAGGGACGCTTTACATCGCCCCTACCACCGGTCGTCTCTGAGCCAATTTTCGACAAGAAAGCCATGTCTGATCTGGTCATCTGCCGGCTGTGCAGCTGCTCGGCCAGTGTGCTGGGTAACACGCAGATAATATTGCTGTGCGAGAAGGTTGCCAAAGAGGACATCACAGTACGCTTCTTCGAGGAAAAGAACGGCCAGACGTCCTGGGAGGCATTAGGTGACTTTCAGCATACAGATGTGCACAAGCAGACCGCCATTACGTTCAAAACGCCCCGCTATCACACGCTGGAGATAACAGAGCCTGCCAAGGTGGGTGTCATTCAACCGCACTCAAGTTTTCTCCTTACTAATTGAGTATATTTCCCATCAGGTTTTTATACAGCTGCGACGACCATCGGACGGTGTTACCAGCGAGGCTCTACCCTTTGAATATGTGCCATTGGATTCAGGTAGGCATACGTTTTGGAATCTTCATCGGCATCTCAAGCGGAAGCCCGATGAAGACATCTTTAAGCAAATTCTTTCGATCGACTCGGGTGCCGCCAAGCGCGAAACGCCAACGATTGAGGTTATTGATCTAAATACACCTACTTTGGAGCAGCCAGAGCAGATACTGCTCCATGTGCCAGCGGCAGAAACAGTGAACGGTACAGATCAAGCGCCCCTCGATATGGAAGCAGTTAAAGCTGCTGCTGAAGCTGAGGCTGAAGCGGATCGTTTGCGTACCGAACTCGAAATCGATTCAATTATCGATCAAAAGGTGCGTGAAATGGAACAACTGCAATTGGAGCAACAGATAGAGCAACAGGTAGATCAACAGATAGAGCAACAGATGGAGCAACCGTTGGTAGCTCCAGAACCGCATCCACTTACGGCCAACGATAAGATCAACGAGTGGATGAAGTCCAATGAGCTACAACAGCAGCCACACGAGCCAAGTCCAGTTCTTGTTGAAGCCGAGGCGGAGGACAGTGATGCCACTGAGGCAACTGTGGAGTCTCAAGTGGCTGCCACAGATGAGGATAAAACGCTGAACGAACTGCTCGAACAGGTTGCTGAGCTGGATGAGATTTATACGGACTTTGTCATGCAACGCGACACGTACAACAACACACTGCAAAATGAGTTGCACAGCATGGATGGGCCACCAATGCAGGTGGACGATAGCTTTGATGATGCAGCCACTTATACGAGTTTGCAGATAGCATTTAAGAACCCAATCCTTATGACAATGGAGGATGTAATGCCACCAACGCCACCCATGTCTCAGTGTGCACCTGAAGATGCACAAAACTACGATGCCGTTGAAGTTAACACGCAGCAGCAGCAGCGTCAGCTACAGAAAGTCATTAAGAATCACGAGCAAAAACAGCTGGAACTGCAGGAGATGGCATTTTTATTAGCGCCGGACGAGGAAAAAGTGCCACCGCTTCCACCAAAGCGATTGCGTAAACAGGACAGCAATGCTGAGAATCGCTCAATAGATGCAAACAGCGTGGATGAAGTGCCGCCACCAGTTCGTGAGAAGCCACGCCTGCCGCCACCTATTATTCATCCGAGATTGGCCGATCTGCCGGCGGCGCCCTCAAAACGCTTACCACAGCCACCGGAAACAAAGCCCAAGCCGAAGCAAAAGCCCGAAAAGAATCCGAACTTTAATACGCTGCCGCGTCAAAAGAAACCAGGCTTTTTATCAAAGTTTTTCTCGCGTCGCAAGAGCAAACCAGAACTAACGGATCAGAGCAATGAAAACTGTTCGCGTCTTGGCTCCAAGGCTACCAGTGCATCGGCTAGTCGAGAGCCCAGCTTGGATAATCTAATCATGCGCGAACCGATGCGCGCCTCGCAGCGCAGATTAGGTCCTCTAAAGGCGGGCGGCGCTGCTGGGGCAGCAGCGTCCCGAAAGTCCGGCAAGATGGGCAAGCCCTGTGGACGCAGCGTAAGCAGTGTGTCGGGCAAACGACCCTCGTATCTGAATGCTGATGTTGTGCACATACCATTGAAGGGTGACAGTGCCAGCAGCTTACAGCAGTCGCCGAATGAAGCATATTCGAAGGCCAGCACAATAACGGTGGGCGGTCAGCTTGACAGACGCACGGCATCCGCACTGCAGCTGGCCGATATACCCATTACTGAGGGTGGCATGGAGCTGGTGGCCATCGCCGATCGCCAGAGTCTGCACAATTTGGTCAGCTCGATTGAGGCGCACTTTAATGTGCGCATGGATCCCAATCTTGATCTGACGGAGGTCGAGCATTTTGCCCTCTACACAGGCGTTCCGCCACAGGCAACTGCCAGCGAATTTGATGAGACGTCCGCCTACTATGCACCGGTCGATGCTGGCGAGATTCTGACACCCGATCAGGTTGCCAAACGCCTGGCTGCAGCAAATAATATCAGAAACTAAGGCGTGCAGTGCAGGAGCGGATTTGTTAATGTTTATTGTTAGGGCGCAAATGTGGGTGGCGCGTTGGATAATCGAAAATTGTTTTTATTTTAGCCCTACGAACAATCGACGACTAAAACAATTTGTAAGAAAGGATTGCATCAATCCATCCTTTCACAACTTTACACTTGGCAGTGGGCGCTATTTAACGCTCCAATTTGTAATTGTATTGTATTTGTTTTTAGAATTGTTAACCCGTACCCTATTGGTATGTGATTTTGAAAGCGGTGGTCGCCGAACTACCCAACGAAACTTGTTTTATGCAGCTGCGTTTTCCCCAGGAAAATCGCTGCTTGAATTGCTTGTCTTTTACGTTTTGGGGCGCCGTCAATGTGCGCCCCAAAGCCCCGATTTGTATTTAATAGAACTATCTAAGTAATCTAAGGGTTTTTAGCAAGCACTAAAAACAAAGTCAAGACTCTGGTGGAACAAAATTAAAATATTGTCCCGTTGGTATACTTTTTTTTTATAGATCCAGCACACTTGAGACGAAAACGTCAAAAGACTGGCGGTGATCCAATGCACTTGTTGCTTCAGCAGCAACAGAAACAGCAACATCAGAATGATCATCAAGATGGTAGTAAGTCTTTTAGAACTTTTCCTTACTGTGGTGGGTTCGGGATCTGTCTGGTGGTGGTGGTTTAATTGTTAGTCTCGTCCCCTATTGTCCAGTCTTTATGGAACGTTGCTTATGTTTGGGCATAACAGAATTTATGTGTTGGATCTACCAACTGCAAGGCCAAAGGAGCTTAAATGCAGTTATTTTTTGTATAAATGTGTCAACAATCATTGAAGAAGACATCTTCTAGTCAACAATTGTCAATAGAACATCAACTGATCCTACCTATTAAAGTACTTACGTATGATATGTAGCAAGTATACCAAAGACTTGGCAATTTCTCTAATGTATTAATCGTATAGACTATTAGAAAATATTTAACTTATGCTAACGCTCTAAAAAAAAAAAAATACAAAAAAAAATGATTACAGAACAATGCACTATATTAAAAACTATGCAAAAACATACAAAATATTTAAAGTAATTCAACATACGTAGTAGAAAAAATGTTAAAAATGTTTAAATGTTTGCTAATCGGGTATAGAACAAGAAATCAATTTGATATTTTTTATACATTACCGAAAATACAAATAAATCTTTGAACAATATTTTATAAAACATGTAGATTAATAAAAAGAAAAAACCATTTGAAAAACCTTAAACTCTCCAATCTTTATATTCGCGAGATAAGAAAATGTATTCCGAGTAAGTTTTAAAACAATTCGTTTTTGCATGCGTTATTTGAACTTAATAATTTGTCTTCAACTTATTTGTTTCTAATGCTTTAAATGTTGTCTGTTTATGTTTGATTAAATGCTCAACGTTAAGTTTACAGCTTTTAAATGTTGCTAACAAATTTCTATGCTGCTTTTAGGGCAAAACAATATGAACTGTTGGAACGCACAGAACATACCCCCTATCAAAACAGAACCGAGAGGTAAGACAACACTTCATATTGTATGATCTGGGAGCTTACGTAACGCACTCACCTACAGATACCTCACCGCAACCATTTGCATTGTATCGTGCGCAACCAGAGTTGACACCCTCACCGCAGCCATTGTCGCCATCAAGCAATTACAATCAGAACAGCACACCGTCGCCGTATAACATGGCAGCGGCAGGTGTGGCAGCGCCTAACAATGGTCAGCAGCAGCTGCAACAGCAGCAGCAAATGCAGCTAATGTCACCCAATCATCACCAGCAGCAACAGCAACAACAGCAATATGCTGCTGGTGGCGCTGGCAACCTGGAATTGGGCAACAGCTACAACTCGTTTACACAACAACTGCTTGCACAGCATCAGCAACAACAACAACAACAGCAGCAACAGCAGCATCAACAGCAGCCGCAACAGCAACATCAACTACAATATAACAACAATGGAAATCCCTTTGCTATCGCTGGCAACGCTGCGCATTGGGAAAGTAAATTCACAGCGGCTGCGGTAGCTGCGGCTGCTGTATCGTCGGCAGCACCAGCAGTTGTTAGTAACGGCAACAATCTTAGCAATCTCAATAATCCATTTACCATGCACAATCTGCTGACCTCAGGCGCGGGCGCTGCCAGCAATCTGCAATGGAATCTAACAACAAATCACTTGGTAAGTTACCGACTAACAAAACAATTGGGCTAAAATAGGCTAACACTTTTTTTTAATGTGCAGCAAAATCAGCATACTCTGCAGCAACATCAGCAGCAACAGCAACATTTGCAACAAGTTACGCCAATGCAACAGCAATACGACAGCAATGTTCCCGTCAACAACAACAATAACAACGACAACAGCAACAACAATAACAACAACAACAATAACAACACCAACAATAATAACAACAATGAGAACGGTCCAACGATTAGCAATCTGCTTAGCTTTGACAGCGAGCAGCTTGTTCGCATCAATTCGGAGGACCAGCAAATGTTGCGCCTCAATTCAGAAGATCTACAAATATCAAATCTATCAATATCTACGTAATACCTTAATTAATTCAAAATGTAAAATGTGTGTTTTAGTATAATTTTTAAATACAAATAAATGAATAGTTTAAGCACTTAATAAATAAAATAAATTATGTCGAACTTTTCACTCAAAATAAATATTTTTTAATGAATTTATAACACTTTGAACACAATGAACATTTAACTTGAAATTATTAACGAACCTTTAACTAACAATTTATAAACGCAACGCTTTTTGTTTTTTGCTTTTAGATGCCTTTAAACTTCTTCAACTTGGACTCGGCTCCGCTAACGGGGCCACTAGCATGGCCATTAAAAATGCCCTTAAGCTTTTTCACAGCACACGGCAGTGTGGCTAAGGGCAAGGCAGGAGGGGGCGTGCCGGGCAGCATGCAATAGGCGACAAAATGCATCAGGTTGTATGTGGCATGCTGGTACGCCTCTCGCTTGGCCAAGCACTGCCGAATGCGATGACCTATGGTGGCAGCAAGACAGTTTTGCAATGTGATCAACTGTTCTTCTTTCTGCTTAATATCTAGTTCCAATTGTTCCGAATGTTTCAACAATTTGCTGAAGGTTGAATAGTTGTTAGTTGGTCTGCAAATTCTGTTGCAATTGAAAAATCTCACCCTAATTGCAGCTCTGTTTCGCACTTGTGCTGAGTGAGCCTCATGCTGGATAGCTTCAGTTGCTCTGCAAGTATTGCTATGTTCTCGCGCATTTTATCCATGTTTTCCTGCTTCTGTCGCAACTCAAGTTTAAGCTCCTCTAACTCAGCCGTCAGCTCCTCGATATCAAACTTGGCTTCCTGGCACTCACGCTGAACACGCGTCAGCTGTTCGAGCTGCTCTCGCTGCTGGGTGTGCGACTGGAACAGCTCCTTTTTGGTCGTATCAAGTAGCTCCTGCAGGTTGTCAATTTCTTGCTGCTTGCAGGCGTTATCCTGGGCTAATTGCTGCTTCTCCTTGTTAGCTTTGGTCAACAGAATGGTGAGCTCGTTGTTAGATAACTTTATCTGCGCGCTGTCCATGTAGGATTGCTTCAGCTGATCATTCAAAGTATCGTTCCGACGCTTCTCCACTGCAAATAGAGTGTTGTAGACATGCAGTTGATTCCGATTCTTTACAAACTGTAAAAGGCAATGCTTAGATCTGTTGTTGTTAAATTATTGTCTAACGTACATTGCGCTTAAAGTCCTCCACCTGTTCGGTGAGATGACGCACCTCCTGACGTCGGCGACGCCAGGAGCGCAACATAATGGTATTGAAGATGCGCAGACTAGCAACACGCATATCCTGATCGCCATTGACCACGAAACGAGCACCGGACAACTGGCTAGCGTCCTGTATAAGCAGCTGAGCAAGACTTTCATCCTTGATAGTCAGCTGACCCTCAGTCGAACCGGCAGCTGGCACGAGCGCATTGGAGTTGGACACATGTGCCACCAGCTGATAGCCACCAGTGCGCCGAGCCTCCTTAAAGTCCATTTGCGAGACGGATTTACGTGCTCGATAGTTCAGCATGGTAACTGTGTGCTGACGCTTGAGTGTAAGGTATGGAGGCGGCGTTGATTGCACTTTGGGTTGCGCTCTGCTCGTAGACTCGCTCGTACTTAGCGAAGTATCCGAGGAGGATGGTGTTAGGAGTACAGTTTTGTGTGCATTCATCATCTGCATGTTTTCCTTATTCTCAACGCTGCAAAGTTGTCAACTATATAACAAATATTTGAACATTTTTTTGATCTCACCTCTGCAGCTTTTTCTGTAGACGATGGTCAATGCCCTGAGGACGGCGCTTACTAAGCTGAGAGCCCAGTACTGCCTTATTGTAGGGAGCACGTGGTGAATTTTTCCTAGAATCAGCGCTCTGCTTAAAATGTACATCATTTGCACGAATACGCGGACTTTTAGACCACATTTTGTATTATTATTTTTTTATCACAAAACACAAACCGATTAAATAAACTATTAACAAAACTTAAAGCCTAAAAATTTCTGTATTTTCTATTCTTATATTTATTTTTTTATTTTTTCTATGATTTTGTAACTTTACTGCGTTCAGAATGTTTAGGAATAGGTTAACAAATAACTTAATATCTTTATAAGTACATAAAAAACAATGCCTACTCGACTTTCATTAATTTACTTAAACATATTCTCAAAAGAAAAGTTCGTTTCTTGATTGAGCGTCATTTGACAATTGTGGGTAAAAGTTTTTCCACAACATTTGGCTTTAACGGTTACGTTATTTTGCCATTCAAAAACGCATTTTAAACCTCAAAAGGAGCTTTTAAATGATAATTCACCACAGCGTTTGCGCAGAGTGAAGAGCTTTTGTGGGGCTGCGGCCACATTTGAATTGGCTAGGAAAAAAGTTTTTTTTGGGCCGCTTTGTAGTTGCCAACGATGGCTGTTGGCGGTTTCATTAACGTCGCGACGCTGCTGGTAAACGGTTGATTGGGTCGACAAAATTCGAAAAATATAAATCGACAGGTGCGAAGTTGAACGAAGGAAATTCACTTGAGTTTCGTAAAAGTTTAGCAATAATTTGAAAAATCATTTAAGTAAAACAAATAAAACATCAAAACGTGCATTTATTGTTGTCTCTGTGTGTGTGTGTGTGTGTGTGTGTGTGTGCAAGTGTTGCGTGCTCAACGAAAAAACAACAAAAACAGAAATCAAAACGAACATACCTTAAGTAAATATTGAACATCTCGAGAAATTCTTTTGGGTGAGTTCTGGAAAATGGCACAGCCTATAAATAATGTCTTATGCTTTGTGATTTGTGTTTGCTTCCACTGCTTCTGTGCGTATTACAAAAGACCCCCCGCCCATCTACTTAGAAAACAACAACAATAAACACACATTGTTTATAAATAATTGGCCATTAAGATATTTAAATTGGTGCTAAGCGTTTATCAATGAAATGGGTTTCGCCCAATGCAAATTCAAACTCGAACTGGCTTCATCAGGTACCCCAAAATCTGAACGCACGACGTGATTGGCGGCGTCTTGGGGAAAAAGTAATTATTCGAAATGTTTTTGTGAGACGTCATCCATCGACTGTCTTTTTCTGATCAGAATGTACGTCATTGTGTTTGACCAGTTTAGCATTTATATAACACAGATTTACCTTACGTGTCTGTCGTGAGCCAACAGTTCTAAGAAACCTTGTTCTCGAGTTAACAAGAATAAAGTGAAGTACCTGGAACTAAATGAAAACTGTTCCTATGTGATTGAAATCGCTGCCATCTAATTTTCTCAAAGTCAATCACAAAACTATATTTGATCAAAATCTTTTTATTAAGTTTGTGCAATAGTTTTTCTCAGCCACATACATAATATCTAAGGCACGTGTGAATAAAACTTTAGTTAAGGGCAACGAGTAGTCAGTCTAGTAACCAGTCTCATATATACTATAGCAAAATGTAATTGCTTTAAATTCACTGCAACCTATATATCCAGTTTTTAACTTTTTCCGACCGCCAAACCCCCCCGTTTGCAATCGCAAGTTGTGCAGTCGCGAATCGCCAGCGCATTAATTAATTAATAGCGATTATACATACGTATGTATGTGTATGTAAACGCTGTTGTCATTGCGGTTAGTTTTGTTATTGTTACTGTCGTCGATTTGCTATTTCAAAAAAAGTTTACTTTGATACTACGATGTGCCTGCGTTGTCATTTCTTCAGTCTGTCTCTGTTCGTCTTACTATCGATGTTTGCTAACAAATTGTGAAATTTGTATATTCAATTCATCGATCCAGAGCCATACAACCTTGATGGCAACAAGTTCGTTCCACGCGTAGCAGCAACTTACATTGCATGCGGAACTCGAATTCCAGGTGCCACAAGTAGCCAACGCGTTGCAGTTGCCGCGCCGCTTATGTGATGTAACCACTGTCGGTTAGTTAATACTTATATGCACATACATAAACAAGAAGTAAGCAAAAGTGACGGGCTGGCGACGGGAAAGTTATGCGCAACTGGAAACTGGCAGCTCAATGATCGTCGATCGAGAGCATCGTTGGTTTCCGCCTGGCTGAGCACGCCTCGCTCTCTGAGCTAGCAAATGCGGCTCGCATGTACATGCATATGTATATCAGGGTATCTGTGAGATACATACATGTATCTGATTGATGATTCATAAGCAATTCGGGGAATCCGAAACCGAATCCAATCAAGTGCTGCAAGCAAAGACAACGTCTACTATTTGACTGGTTTCTTCATACATGTATGTATGTTAATATATATTTTAGTCGCATTTGTATTCAAAAAATTTGACTCTTTGTTAGTTGATTTTTTGTTGGCAAGATGGCTTTATCATGGCTTTAATGCTGATTGTATATAAGTTGAAATTTTAAGAGCAACATCTAGTCGAACTCCTTCGTTCGAACTCAGCCCTCTGGCCAATATTTAAGTTTAATTTCATTTGTAATTTGCTCAACTTGTTTTTTTTCTTTCGGTTAGCGATACGCTCTGTCTCTGCTCTGTTGTGTGAGTGTCTTGAATGTTAATGCTCTACGCATCGTGTCTTTGTCTTGAGGGCGTCGGCAGCGACCTTTTATATGGCACGCACGTGTGTATATGCATGTATGCGTGCTTGTATTGGGCCATAAACAATGGCCTTTACTTAGCTTCGCTTCGCAAAAGCTAAAGGAGACAAAAAAACAACAACAACAAGTGGTTGTCGTTCAATTGCTACCACTTTTTACCCAGACTCTTCGTATGACGTCTCTCGCGCCTAACGATTCCCAATCGCAGCTCTCGCTTTGTTAAAGTCTCTCGAATGTTTGACCTTGGAACAAGCACATATGCCAGAATTGCACAAATGTGCGGCGGGCATTTAAGTTTAGGTGTCATTCGTTGTGGCTCGTGCTTGGCGCCTTTGTTATTTTTTCTTACAAAGCAAACGCATTCTAAAGCTAACAAAGAAGCGATCGTTTATAAATGATTTAGAAAACCACACTAGTTTTGTGTCTTTTCTTGGGCAAACAACAAAAGTTAACAGTATATTTTCTTTTTGATGTTGGTTTTTGACTTGCTTTTTTCTGGCTGGGACAAGACATAAGACTCGTTTTTGGGGGGTTGTGGCGCAGACAATGGTTTGCTAAGCTCTTTTTTGTGTGTCTGGTATCAGCTGACGTCATAAAATCAATCAATTTGTTAAGACACGTCACGCTGCACGCCTCATCCCACACATACATTTATACAATATTTTTCAATGACCGCAGCAGCAGCCGAAAGGTCTTTACATTTTTATTCATCTCAGCGCTGATGAAGCTATCAAAATTGATTTGCGGCTATTTTTGTTACGATCCTGCCTTTGTTTGTTGCTAAACTGCACTAAATTTCTGCGGGCATGTATTGCATTTGTTGCCCACGCCGCGTATACTTGATGTTGTTGATGTTAACTTTGCTTTTAGTTACAACACATAAATTTGGGCAAATAAATGATTGAAATTTCTGCATCATGTGAACGGCAAATTAGGCGTTGCTTGATTTTTATTATTTGTGGCTTTTTCAGTTATGCCATTTTTGTTGTTTGCCTAAATGACTGACGTTAGTGGAACGACAAGCGAAATTTAGTCAATAACTGCTTAAAAACATGACCTTAGATTTTGTGTCTGCTTCTGGACAAACACACAGATGTATAAGTTAATAAATAAACGTACAAAAACGCATATAAATATGGAATTTTTGTGTTTAAATTAGCGTTTGCTAATAGATGAGCAAATTTTCGTTTAGCTTTTGGTTAAAGTCTGTTATTTTCTGGGAAATTTAATAAGGAATGACAAGCATTTAAAATGCATAACAGAAACAATTTGTGGCCAAAGACGGCAGTATTATTTAAGACTATCAACACCTTCAAAACAACAACAATATTGCGCTTTTAATGGCTATCAAAACAAAACAAGAACAAGAGCAGTCCATACAATAAACAGCACCAGCAACATACATATAACAACGATAATGAAATCAAAAGTGTGTTGCAAGCGGCGTATGGCGTATTCAATGGCTGCCGATAGCGACGAGTCGACGATAGCGCCGTCATCTCAAGCATAAAATATCAACAGTACGACAAGTGGACGAAAAGCAGACGCTGGCTCTCTCGACAAGCCGAAACCATTTAATCGAGCCGACCATTCAAGCCGAGTGCCAATGTGATTGCGAGGCGATCTATTGAGCGCTGGAATAAAACGGAGCTCAGTTTGAAACCGAACTTTGGCGGCGAGGGATGTAATTTTGAGTCGAACTGAACTTTCGTCTTAGTTGTCGCTTATTGTGCAAGTCACACGCAAGTGTGTTTATTTGTTAATTATACGCGACACGATAGCCCAACAACTTTTATAAAAATAAAAGCTAGCACAAATGTGATATCAATATATCTGCAGTGCAAAATAAAACAAAAAACTATTAAGTAAAAGCCGCTTGGCGAGTTGATTTTTGCCAATCGGTGTGACTCAGCACAAATAAAAGAATATAAAACTTAATAATATACAAAAAAGTGTTAACAAATTAAGTGCATTTTAATATGAAGAGAAATTCAACCGAAAAGCGCATTTCAAATATTAGAGGAAAAAAACAAACTATAGCATTGTGTCGCAGCGTGTTTTAATCAAGATTTAAACAAATAAAATAACAACCAACAAATACAACTACAACAAAACGCCATAAAGGTTAGCAGTTATAAATTAAATAAACAACAAATCTAACGCGCAGTTTTTGTGCCGCACGCTCTCAGCTTGAATACAACATACAAATGTATATATATATATGAATGTTAATATGTTCATATATGCAGTTAAATGGTACAGCATCCTCCACATTTCATTATTGGTTGCAGTAGCTAATCTACAGATTGTTAATAACAGCAACAATAAAGCTGCGCCCATTGCCATGCAAATGAATGAAAAAAAGGCGTTTTATAACAAATTTCAGAAATTGTTGTTTGTTTGTAGCTTATTTTGCTGTTTAGAGAATGCAATTTCAAATCGTTCTGCTCTGTTTTATAGTAACAACTTCTTAGCGTCGATAACCTACGGTGCAAGTTCGAATTATCAGGGTGCGCAATCAAGCAAATGTTTCTATTAATTTGATAAGATTTCAATTCCAAGAACACCGCATTAAATAGAAATATAAATAAAATTGCAAATCTTTTTTAATAACTTTTGATTATTGTCTGGATTATAAAAACTCTGTTCAAGTCTTGCAACTTGTTACAACTGCGATTTATCGTATTTATCTTAGTTGTTATTGCAGTTTCAATGAGCTTGAATCCAGTTTTGTTTAGTTTGATTCTTGTAAAAGTGGCTTAACATACAAGTGTTCGATTATATAAAGTTTATTTGTTATTCAAATTCGATTCCCAGGGGCCAGTTTAAGTAATTTTGCGATTTATAGCAATTATAACTCACATTTTCAGATAACATTGAACAAACAACTTTGATTAAGATTTGTTCTTAACGCCGCCGCGAGTGCAATATTTAAGAAATAAACATGGCACATTTGACTGGCAACGGTAAGTTGTGTTGAATTGCGTTTATAATATTATGTTTACGCATCTGATCGATATTAACACGATTCGACAAACATTTTCAAGGCTGCCCCGTGGGCAACACGCAAATATTTAGATAATCAGTTTGTAAATATTTTTACAAGTGAAAAAAAAAGAGAAAATGAAAATGAAAAAGTTTATAAAAATGTGCGCTGCCATCTGGAACATTTCGTTTGTGTTATATTTGCAATCAAAGCGATTCACGTAGCACACGCATTGTGGAATTGTTCTGGTTCTGGTTCTTAAAAGACAAATCGAACAAAGTCTTTAAGGCTCTGGCCATGGCTAGTACACGTTTATTTATACACGCAAATAGTAGTTCCATAATACTAGTGCAGCCAGCGTATAGTCAGGGTCGAATCGACTCGAATATCGATTCATCTGACTACCCCAAGTACTTTTTTCCAGCTCCCACTTCAAGCCCATTTGTGAACTTTGCATTGCCTGCAAATGGCATATAATTGTTTTCAACAATTGACGAAAGCAAACAAACAAACAAACAAGCGCACACAAATTTCACACCTATATATATTCTTATAGAAATATTCGCAGATTGAAAAATCATTTGGAGCGACAAACGGGCAGTTTAATATATACGGCCCTAAATTACAATTTGGGGTCAAGCTGTCGTGCATGCATTTGATTTAGCCAAAATCTTTTTTTGAAAACAGTAGCATGACGTAATCGTGTTATCAAAATAGCTTCACTACTACTACTACTCAATGCGGTTTGTTAACCCATATTTTATGTGAAATGAATACGCCGTTTAGCCAACTTAGGCCGGACGTCATTATGTTTGGGTTCAAAGCAAGCAAATACGCCACGCCACGCTCGCAATACAGCAATTTGGATTGATTGAATTGTTAAAAGTTTTATCGCAATGTAATCAATTGCTGAGGTTTGCGGCCTGCCATTTGAACAATATTTCTGCGTATAACCAAGAACTTGTTCGCCTGCGTGGTATTTGGCATATTGAAAATACTTTTGACTACTTTTTGGTTTTCCTTCTTTATTGTTGGGCGTTATATACTAGTCGGAAGACTTGAAATCAACACGTTTTCGCTTGATTGCTCCTCAAAGACATGAAAATCGATTTTTTGTTAATTTTACATTTAAACGTGGCCACCTTTTGGCCTTTGTAATTCAATGCTTTGGCCAAAAGTTGATTTTGTTATATTAGAAATTCACTTTACATGAGTTTAATGGAAAATGTATCTAGTTTTGTACATGGGAAGAATATGAAAAATTCTAACGATGGATTTTAAATTATTCTAAGCAATTTCAAGCTCGTTATTTGAACTGTCTTTCTTAGAACTTAACAGTTCATCCGGCAGGTCCATTCCAAAAATCTGTGGCATTGGCCAGCTACTTGTTGCAATCTTATTTTCACCTCTATAACCCGCACCTATCTTAATTCAGAGGAAATCAAATATTTATAAAATTCGTTCGAATTATGAGTTAAATCTCTTGTCTGGACGTTCACACAAAATCATTGCAACCAGACATACTATCAGTCCGTCGATGACAAAAAATAATTCAGCAATCTTAATTATTATAATTATTTAAACACGTGTCAAAGCTTAACACGAATTCATTTAGGTCTCTGTTCGTGGCAGTTAAATTTCAATTTGCTGCATGCAATTTTTTTTTCATCATAAAATCAATAATAGACTTAAATAGAAACTTTGCCTTTTTTTTGAAGAGCTACCAAAGTTAAGTGCTGGGTAAAAATGAAAATTGACATCGTCTATTATTAGGCCATAAGTTGGTTGGAAATGTGGCAGCTTTTGCTCTGGGTAGACTTATAGTAACTTAAATATTCATTATTACTCGAGTTCTTTGACCTGTTTTGTTTGCTGTTAGCTCGTAAAGGCTAAAGGCAAACTTAGTCTTAAGGACACCTTAAATCGCGTCATCGATAAAGTCAAGCTTTCACGCACAGATTTGAGTGCTTTAAATGAATGTTTAACCCATACATCTTACATTTACATAAGCATGTATATGTTCTTTGCGCTTGAACAAAATCTAAAAGTGTCCCTAAATGTAAATACACACATGCTACACACATATCGGCTTATGGCAAACTTTTGTTAAAGTACTTGAGGTGCAAATGGGACTTGCAATGTCCTTAATGTGTCCTACGCCTCCAACCGAGTCGCGGTATCTCTGTGTTTGATGTAGAAACCGATGAGACGCAGCTGACGGTGTTTTTGAGGCCATCCATAAAGTGGAGCGAGTAGAATTGGGAATTTTTGGGACGCTGATTTGCTTTAGGTCTATTGAAGTATTTCCTTAGGTTCACAGCCATTTGTCCAATGCTTTAATTTTCTCTATTTAGCTGTGTTTATTTTCGCTTGAGAACACGATTTTCCAATCGATTGAACACATGACAAGCTACTGAAGTCACATACATGTGTAGCGAGTGTGTGTGCCCCGCCTAGGGCGCACGTATGACATCGGCTGGTGTCATGGAGCCAGCCCTCCAAAGCCCAAATGCCACTGTTCGGGCCATGTAACTCAAAACTGAGTGGTAAATAAATGCCAACTTCTCATCTTCATTAAAAGCAATAGAAATGTGGTCTGAAGTTAATTTCATTCTATTTTTGATCATATTTAATTAACATTTTATTCTCCTTTTCTTTTCTTCTGAGCGTTTTGGGCGACATCCTTTTTGTTGGTCTTTCGCTAATGCATTCATTTAAGCACCAATTTCGTTGCCTTGATTTATGCCACCAACCACAAAATGTGGAAAATATGAGATTGCTGCACTAAAAAATGCCCTATAATATTATATATATTATTATGTACAATATGAATCTTTCTTTTTTGTAGAGTATGTCAAAGATCAAGACAAAAAATGCTTTGCCTAAATGCGAATTAAATTTGTTTCCGACGCCAAGTGCCAAGAGCAGGCGGCTGTCTTAAAGTATTAGCAGGTCAGTCAATGTTGAAGGGCAGCTCTGTGGCTAGGCAGCAAAATGCGGGGGACGGGCTGGAGGATGGTTAGAAATTGCTGCCTGGATGAGCCAAGCAATTGCGCAATTTTAAAGCCTTATTAAATATAAAACGTAGAACACATTTTGTGATTGAAATTTTGAATTTATAAACGTTTGAGCTTTGACAAACCAGCAAAAGACTTAATAAGTTTTCTTTGTCAGGCATTATAATAATTAGTTTGCAATATGTATGTATATCCTTGACACGTATCGATCTAACAAGTTCCCCAGTTTGCCTTGACATGCGTACCGTTGAGAGTCCTTCTACTTATGTTCTTACGCAATACCAGACAATTTATTGCTGTGGTTGAAAATCACATTTACCATTCGCCTTATCCAGTTGCTCTGTGTGATAAGCAGAGAGTGAACAAAACAGAAAAGGGGCAATGGAAGGATCATCCTCCCCAATTGTGCTCTGATGTCATTGGGCCGTTTTCACAGCGACATTCGCTTTTTATACGGCTGAAATACTTTGTTGCAGGGGACGACAACGTGTTGTACGTAAACACTCCGAACACACTCCATGTTGGGTTGGTTTTTTGCCTCTAAAGGCGCTGTGTGGTGTGAATTACAAGCGCGATATAAAACAAAAAATAAAAACCAAAATACATTGTGTACAAATTGTTGTTGCAATGTTATAAATGTAAACAAAATTAGCATATGTAGTATATGTAAATTTTTTCATGTGCCCACGTGCGTGTTTGCTTAAACATATATATAACTGCTTGCATGTGTATGTGAGTTTTTGTGCTTATTTGTTTGGCATACAGACAAATAAGCTGTCTATGTCCAAGTGCTGCTGGCTGCTGGGTGGGAGAACGTGTTCCCACTTCTACAGACACCTTGTGCCGTAGCGGATTTGTTGTTATGAAAATTGTGCTGAGCTGGAAAGTTGAATTATGTGCGGAAAATGCAAATGATGGGGGGCACAAGCTGCACTTGAAGTCCTGCTTCGCCTTAATAGCTAAACAAAGTGCTATTAAATATGCATTATTATATTAGCAAAACAGTAACCTTGATAAGTGCATAAATAACCGGTTAACGAGCGTAGAGACTAGTAAAAAATGCAAAACTAGCAAAGACCATATGTATACTTGAACTTCTTTTACAGGGTATACAACAAATAAACCGTAAACATGTTCGAAATAGACGTTGCAGAAACAGAAGTCGTTGCTGTTGTTGCATATATTAAACGGTGCAAGGACTTTATTTAGTCAGCAACTGCAACTGATTTGATTTATGTACATAATAATACTTTTCTATATATCTTGAATTGAAATCAAAATTCAACTGCTAGCAGAATAACAGGTGCCATTAACGGCAAGGCATTCTTAATACGTGAGAAGCTCATCAAAAAGATGATGCCAAAGAATCGCATTATAATAAAGTGGTCTTGTCAATTGTATGGCATACTTTAGAAAGAGAATCAATCAATTTAAATTTGATATGAAAACTTTCTCCATGGGCTGAAATACATGTATTAAAAGAATAAACAAATCCGAAAGCAATATAGCCAGAGAATGTGGCATAAAATATAAACAATTATCTTATTATCAAATTCTATAATCATTTTTTATTTGCAGGCAATCAACTTCAAATGGCTGAGGACGAACTCTTTGACGATTTGCGTATGTAATAAGTTTGGCTAAGAATCCACATAAAAATGTTTTATTTATAATTGAATTAAGCATGTATTATTATCGCAAACACACACACAACCATAAAACAAGCATTAACATGTGGCTTTCAACATAAGAAATGTGGGTTGGGGTTGCTGGCTGGCTGGCTGGCGTTGCTTGCTGATGAATAATCTGCCATAATAACTCAATCGACAGAATGCTTCATTAGCCCTACAATTGGTGGGCCAGTGGAATTTTTAGTGCAAACATTAAATCGCTGCTAAAAGTCGATTGTACATAGTTGTGCTTGCACTTAGCTGGAAAAACAATGATATGTGTGGTAAAAATGAGACTTGGCATGTTTCTTGCAATACTTTTGACGTCAAACGCTAACATCTGGCCTAGACTAAGCAGCTCCTAGCTGGCCTACTACATACAAGCAAACAACCTTTAAAAACAACATAATGCAATTGGTAAGAAAAGGCTTTACAGTTATTTCGTCTCAGGGTTCCGCTCTCAGAAATAAACTGTGTAATGAGTGTGAGGGAGCGCGATAGCGTTCTTGTTTCAGTTGCCTTTGCACTCAGCGTCCCGTCAAGTGTATGACAAGAGGCAGGCCAGCTCTTTGGAAAGTGTATTGGAAAGTTAAAAGAGCAATTAAAATCCAATCTAATTACAGTTATAGGCCGATTTATAAACAGGATGATCAATCAATCAAGAATATGCAGTATTTACTCACCGGTAGCAGCATCAACACATATACAGTTCAATGCAATGCTCTCACTCTCTCTCTCTCTCTCTTTTTCACTGAGCATTTTCACAAAAGCAAAAACACAAACATTTCTATATATGTACATATGTATGTATATTTTATTTTATTTTCACTGCACTTAACACACAAGAAAAAAAATAAAAACAAAGTAAACTTTACATTACATTGTAAAGCAATTTATTCTATCTCCAATGCTTCGCTTATTGTGGAGATTTTCAGCGCACTAAACGCAACAACAACACACTCATTTGGGCGCTCTTATCCTCTCTCTTTAGTTTTTTCGCGGCCCGGCAAAGCAGTAACAAAAAGGCGCAATTTTCTCAACTTTTCGCTTGCTTAAAAACACTTTAAAAAGCAATTGCACGGTGATTCTATAATGTTATAAACACTTTGCGCATGTTCAGTGCGTTATATAAACACAATTTGACTATTAATATAGGCCGTATTAATTGTAATTAAATATATTAACGGACGATAAGCTCCCAGCGATGTAAACACGCGCAAAGTTCCAGGCTAACTGCCTTTGTGGATAACAAGAGAGCAAGTGGACTTTTTTTGACTTGTGGAAGGTGACGATCGCTCTCTGCAGTAAGAGCAGGACAGTTATTTTTATTTCTCTCTTCGCGAAGTTGATGTACATTCGTGTGCAGCAACAATTAAATAGGCATGCATTGTTTTTGCATGTATTTTACTATTGCCGGTGTTCTTGCTTTAAATATAATGTTCAAAAGATTACAAATAAAAAAAATATATACATATATTAATGAACAAGTTAAAACTAATTTTGCACATATTTGCGTTAAATTAAATGCCGTTCCGAACAAACATAATACTTTGAGAAGAGCTGAGACCATTAAAGATAGCAGAGGGTAGCTTTCATTTCACTCATATAACAATTGAGACAAAGCTTTTCTTAACAACATTGCATTACCTTGTTATTAAAGGGTCTTTAATACCTCCTTGAAATAGCTTGACTTTAAGCATAACAATAGCTTTGATAGCTGGCACACCACAATTTTATTCCTTACGTAGGCATTATTCATAACAAATATAGCTGACACGTATCTTTAAGATACATGCCACAAACATTTGACGTACACGCACACAGATTTCTCGGAAAACAATGTTGTCCGATATTGATTTTTTTTCTTCTTGTCTTTGTCTTTTAACTTTACATATTGTTCTTTCCACACTCCGCCACTTGTAGAGGTTATCCTTAATGCTGGGTGCGAAACGAGCGTGCCGCCCATAACGCAGACTTTCCCACAGTCTGCATCGCTGCCAGTGATGCCGTCCCACATGCCCCTACCGCTGCCTGTGACAACGGCGACAGCGGTTCAACGTCGACCCTACATACGGATTGTCGAGGAGCCGACGAATAAAATCATTCGTTTTCGTTACAAATGCGAGGGTCGCACGGCTGGCTCCATTGCCGGCATGAATTCCACGCCCGAGGCTAAAACCTTTCCCACCATCGAGATTGTCGACTACAGCGGCCCCGTTGTTGTCGTCGTCTCGTGCGTTACCCGAGACAAGCCCTATCGCCAGCATCCCCATTGGTTGGTCAGCAAAGAGGAGATGGAGAACTGTAAGTCGGGTGTCTACAGCCGGCGTCTGCCGCCAGAGGAGCGTCGTCTCGAGCTCCAGAAAGTGGGCATCCAATGTGTGAAAAAGACGGATGTGCGCGAATCTCTGCTGGCACGTGAACAGAAGAACATTGATCCCTATCATGGTAATTATAAAGTTATAATATACAAAACAATAATAAAATATTTGTTTGTTTTTTTTTTCAGCCAAATTTGATCACAAAGACAACATAAGCGGCATTAATCTGTATGAACTGCGCCTCTGCTATCAGGCCTTCATAAAAGTGGGCAACAACAATGTGCCATTGGATCCGGTTGTGTCCGCGCCCATATACGGCAAGAGCAACGAGCTGACCATCAATCGGCTGTGCAGTTGCTCCTCTAAGTTGAGTGGCGGCGATCAGATTATCCTGCTGTGCGAGAAGATCTCCAAGGATGACATCAAGATACGTTTCTTCGAAACGAACGATGCAGGTGTCGAGATCTGGGAGGCATATGCCGAGTTCCAGCCGACGGACATCTACAAACAGACGGCCATAGTCTTTAAGACGCCGCGATATCGCAACACCGAGATCCAGCATAGCGTGCAGGTAAGAGCTCCGAGCTGGTCCGAAACTTTTCATGTTGTTAAAACTATCGCCACAGGTGGAGTTACAACTGGAGCGACCATCGGACCGTGCGACGAGTGCCGCTCTGCCGTTCGAGTATTATCCCAATCCAGGTATGCTAACATTTGCGCGACTGCAGCGCAAGCTGAAGCGCAAGCAGGAGCTGGATGTTTTCCAGCAGATACTTTCTCTAGATAGCGAGACCACGGCCACGAAATACTCGTGCCCGCCTGTGGATCTCAACGACGATGAGAACACGGTGTCCTCCGATGAGCAGCAAAGCTCGGGCACCCTTAACGAATTCGAGATTGCGGTCAGAAAGCTGCAGCTACGCCAGCGTTGTGAGTCGGAGGCAAACGAGGGGGATGCCACGGTTACAGAGCACACCGATGACATTGAGCAGGAGCCAGATACGATGACTATTGAGCTGGAGGTGCCACAACTGATGCCCCAGCTAGCCGACGATTGCACACAGACCTCGACGCCCATGGAGGAGATATTGGGACAGCCACAGCTTCGGTCGCGTCCGCTGAGCAATGTCGACAAGATTAATGAGTGGATGCGCAGCAGCGAGTTTGAGCGTACCGACAGCCTTACCGTTGAGAATGGTGATACGCCCACGCTTTCCCAAAGCACTGCCCAGACGGCCTTCACCAATGTGAGCAGCTTAACTGCCAATACGACCATAACGAACCAGCTTGACGATGAGGATGCCGATGGTTGTGCCTCCCGTCGCGATACCTTGGAAAATGCAACGCTCAAGGAACTACCAGTGGGCGAGGAGAGTTGTCAGCCGGAAAGCGCTAGTGCTCAGGCCTCGGTGGATGTAGATGAGAGCTTTGATGAGACTGCGACGTATACGAGTCTGCAGAGAGCCTACAATCATCCAGTGGCAATGCCTCAAACTAAGAAGTTGGATTGTGCCTATCACGTTTCTAATCCTTTCAGTCAACTCGACGAGGCGGAGCTAGTGGTGTTGACAAATCCACCAGCCCCCAGGATTAAAGTCAATGCCGTTCAAACGCCGACAACGCCGTCAACGTCACCACCTCTGCCCCTTCCACCGCGCACACCCTCGCCCGGTCCCGACCAGCGTCTACCGCCCCTACCACCAAAGCCACGCAACTCTCAAGATCTTAGCATCAGCGAACACAGTGTCTCTAATTCCGTATCGCTGAGTCGCTCCCGCAACGGCAGCGTGAGCTCCAACCGTACCACCACACCCTCGCCCATTATCATAATGCGCACTCCCGACCAGAGTCCCACCAAGCGTTTGCCCTCGACAAGCGCGTCAGCATCGGCAACAGCGTCGCCCAAGAAGCGACCGGGCTTTTTCTCCCGTTTGTTCTCTCGTCGCCGCAGCAAGGCCGAGGATGAAGAGACGCGTTCCGTCAACAGCAGCTGTGCCAGCAAGACACAACAGCAGGAACTGGGCTCACGTGCAACCACACCCACTGCCAGCAGGGAGCCAAGCGTGTCTCACTTTGCGCTGAATGATCCGAATCGCAGCTCAATCAAATCCCTGCAGCCACCTACCGGCTTAAGTCCACAAAACAATGTGGCACGCAGTGGACGTCCAGTGGGTCGCAGCTCAAGCAGCGTGTCGGGCAAGAGGCCAACTTACTTGGATGCCGATGTTATTCATATACCGCTGAAGGGCGGCGATAGCGAGAATTGTTTGCTGCGACCCGAAAACTATTCGAATGCCAGCACCTTGACATATGGGCGTCCATTGGATCGCAAGACGCTGAGCACGCTCCAGCTGGCCGACATACCCATTAGTGATGGCAACATGGAGCTGGTGGCCATTGCCGATCGCCAGAGCATCAGGAATCTGTGCGAGGGCGCCTACGGTGTGGTACTCGATCCCAGTGTCGATCTATTTGAGGCAGAACACTTTGCCCTTTACACAAGCAAGTCACCAGAGCCGGAACGCGAGGTTGAGGATGGGCGAGCGGTGGTTGCATCCGTTGATTTTTTGAGTGCCGACGAGATCGCTCGTCGACTGGCTGAGGCCAATGGGCTTGAGTGAATCTACTACAAACTACTTAATTGGGAACACAATTTAACCTTTTCTCTAGTCGTCTTTTCATTCAGTATTACCTATATAGAAGATTACTACATATATACATACGTGTACCTCTAGTCTATCTGCGCACACAAAAAAAAAACACAGTTGCTCTAATCATTATCAAAAATTCTCTTTTTATAGATGCTTTGGCCCAGAAATGCCGCCTCGAAGCGCGCAAAGCCACTGAAAGTGTTAAGCGTAAACTCTCTGATATTATGCATCAGAATCACAAACAGTCCAAAATGTTATGTAAGTCTATTCTTGATTTACGGTGTTGGGTCTTTAAGTTCAGAACAAGCATCTATCGAAATATCTAACAAAAACATATAAACATAATACTACATATAACAAAAAAAAAAACATTGTAAACATTTGGGGGTCTTTTAAAGTTCCTATACACACACACACACAAACAGAAACACACCATCTATGCTATATCTATATGTATTTGCTAGTTTCCTTATAAAGCAGAGACCCTTGTGGACCAATGGGCCAAATTATGATTTGGCTACCATCGTTTTTGAAATTTGTAGAATTGTATGTACTTTTGTTGGTTTCTTGTTGACTGGAACCAAAACAAAAAGTTTACAACTTTGTGTAATTGAATTTGATGAATAAAGTTTTTTTTTGCTAAAAATATTGTGAATATTTAGTTAGAATTGCCATCAAACTTCTGGTGGCCGAATAAGCGAAATATACTCCTTTCCATCTTATTTCCCCATTAAGCTTAGCTTCACACATTATGAGATAATAACATATTCTTCGACATGTAAGTTTACTTTTAATAATGATGTTAATTAATGTTGTTGTTGTTGTTTCGTGACCTTTTAGTTTAACATAAAGTTTAGTTCTTATTTATTATTTTTAGCGTTCTTAAGGCTGATCACACTTACATAAATGCTAAATTATTGTACTCGATACCGAATGTAAAAACTTTATTAGGTTTGTGCAATGTCCGTCATGGTGTCTGTCCGTCTGTACAAGCGCCACGATAAGTTCGATAACTTAAAATCCTTACAACTAGAGTTATCAAATCTGTTTGTCTCCAAAAGAAATTGAACTAAAATATACCGCGCCCTCCCATTCCGCTCTAGAATCAAATTAACGTTCAAAGCCAATATTACTTTCATTGAGCTTGACTTTGCTGCTTGCTCTCTGTGAGTAAAACTAGTTGAAATTCTAGCTAAAGTACCAAGCGAACAGAAGCCAGTATCAGGTGATTTTGTTGAGAGCAAAAAATAAAATTAGAACAGAAAAAGAGAGCAAAAGAGCTTTTTAGTCGCTCTTGATGCTATACTCTTTGCTGTTGGTGCTTTCAAATGTTATAGAGAATACCAAAAGCAGTCAGCAGTAAGTGTGAGCGAGCGCGATAGAGGATCGCATGAGCAGATAGTTTTGTTTCAGTTGCCCTTGCGCTCAACGATGGGCCAGTGGCAACCAGTAACGGTAAAAATTTGTTAGCACAGTACGACTTCGCTCAACGCAACCTATTAATATTTGGACAATTGCGAAAACTGAAGTGGTTGCAAAAACCGATGGAGTATTTTCGTTGGCCACGAGACAAATAAAGATGCCTAAGAAATTGTGGTCTGTAGCTTTTAACAATTTAGACTTTTCTGTTACGCAAGATATCGAATTTCAAGAATTTGTGTGTTGCAATTATCGAGGAATTGCGTGCAAACTGGGTTGCGTTTAGCGAGATTGTACTGTATTTGTATGCATGTGCTGGGTGGGTCTGCTTGACGAGACTTTTGATATTTTGTCTTTTTCTGTGTATAGCTATGTATGTATTTATGTACATATGTCTACAATGTGCAAAAATCAAAGAATCAATAACAAATTTAACGCTTAGTATTTACTATTAATTTGATAACTTAACACAATTTGAATGAATTTTTTAAAGAAACTAAAATATTAAGTTCAAAAACTTATATTGCATTATTTAACTTAATAACAGTAAGACGATCCTGTCACCAAACTCTTCACAAAAACGCATTTTAAATAAAGTAACAAATAAAACAAAAACAGATCAATTTACCCGCCAGTGGTGCCTGCTAGATATATATCCATAACATCCTTGTTGGGATGGTAAAATGGGCGTCGCTTTGGAATTGGCTGAACATTTGGCAGTCGTGTTCCATTTACTGCATTCAGACTTATTCCCCAGTCGTCATCATAATTGTCGTCATAGTCAGTTTTGTACGATGAAGGCTGCTGATGCTCGTCACGCTTTCGCTTAGCTATTGCGGTTGATTGCTGACTGCTCAGCTTAGCATTAAAGGTTTTCAGAAGAACATCATAGCAGGTCCCACAGAGTGGCGTAGTCTCTCGCAATTCCATATTCATATTTTGGGCAAATTTAAGCAATCCTCCGTGCGTTATTGTTCGGTGGGGCGATCGCAGGTGATGATTGCCAAGTCCGCAATAGCGCTTGATTTCTGTATCCGAAACTCCCTTTTCTGGAGTTTGCGTCATTTTTAGTTTATTGACGATCTTGTGTTTTGTATTTGCTGAAGAGTTTATGCAAAAATTATCACCAATAAATACACTCCCTGCGATGTTGATTGCCGAAATTATTATGTCGTACAATAGTTGGCTGCTAAACGCAAGGGCAACTGAAACAAAACCAAATACACACGCGATCCGCTATCGCGCTCGCTCACACTTAATACTTAATAGGCAACACAAAGCAAAACATAAACAATGACCAACAGTTATTTACGAGAAAGCTCTTTTGAAAGCTCTAACCAATCTCTCTCTCTAACAGTAATAAGCCACTCGCTCTTAGTCCCAAAGAGAGTTATTTTCTGTTCTCATTTAATTTTGTGCTGTCAACATAATCACCTGATGCTGACTTTTGTTCGCCTGGTACTTTAGATAGAATTTTTACAGGTTTTTACCAATTCACGGAATGCGTTTTTGAGCTAGAGTCAATCGGGCATCTTGCTACCCGTTTCTAAACAGGTATCGAGTATACCGCAGTCGGTTGCGTCCGACTGCAACGTTACCACTTGTTCTTTTATTGTGCTCATTAACTCAGTTAGTTGTTGGCAAAAGTTTGTCCTTTCTTTATTCATCAGTTTGCTAATGAACTTTTTCGATACTTTGCAGCAACACAAGTACAACAGGGCGTGCCACAGGGACAGTCAGCGTTGGCAACGTATATTAGCAGCTACAATGGCAAAAATAGTCCCAGTCCCACAGGCAATAATTATGTGCCAGAGATTAAAGCCGAGCAGCTACTCTTTGAGATGGACAGCTTCCGGAATTGCCCATCGGCAGCCAGTTCGTACACCACCTACAACTTTCCTGCCTCGCCAAGCTCGAGCTGCAGCACAGTGGACAGCATCGCGCCCATGCAAATGCATCAGCTAGCCAGTCCCAGTCCCAGCCATCAACAGCAACAGCAACAGCAGGAGCAGCTGATGCAGATGCTCAATCAGCAGACACAGCCAGAAAATGTGAATCTAACGATAAGCATCAACAATGCTGCGAGCAATTGGAATACAACAACACTATTTAATGGCGGAAGCATAACGCCAACTAACTTAAATACAAATATCGCTTACAATAACAATAACAATGTATTCAATGCCACAAGTCCAACATACCAAACGAATATCATGCAATATCAACAGGCAGTCAAAGTCCAGCCGCAGGAACTACCACCTCAAATTCAAGTTCAACTCGCGCCTCCATCCCAACCTGTGGCTCAGCAGCAACAGCAACATCCACAGCAGCCCGAGGAGAGTCAATCGTTTAGCGATCTGATATTGAGCAGTACATTAATGGATTACGCAGCCATAGAGCACATTGATCCAAACGATATAATGCGGGAGTTGCAAGCGGAACTGGGTAATCTGGAGATGGCCAGCCAGGCGAATGGCAATCCGACTAGAAATGACAATACATATGTTTAGTACAGCATTTATATAGATATATATTCATATTCATAGAACCACTTGTACATAGACTTTGGCAAGAGTTATACATGCTTAGTTAACAAATTATATGTAGCTTATGTTTCGAATCTCATTTCAAATGATGCGAATTTCTTCATGAATCGTTCAAAAAATATAATAAACTTTACTCAACATAAAACTACAAATTTTCACTTTCATTTCATATCTTCTCACTTTTCTTTACGTATCGAATTCAATGGTAAATAATAATAGCTAAAAACCTATAAAAAATAATAAATTAAGGATTGTACATAAACTTCCACGTGGGTCCAATCATTTGTGGAATGTACTAGAACAAATAGAATACTTCATAGTTATAGATATATAAGAATTAACGACAGTAGAAGGGCGGCGAGTTAATCGAATGGTCATTACGCATGCCAGCAAAGAAACGTTTGATATCATCCTCGGTGACAACGCGATTGCTGTCGGCGAACGATTGAAGGAACACCTTGAGTTTGTCTCCCATGCGATTGTACTCGGTTATAACATCGATCTGTTTTGTGCGATCGATTGAGGCCAACGCGCGTATGGCTTGCTGATAGGTGGAGTTATCTATGCCACGACTCTTGCCACGCTCCTCGTAAACCTTGACCGAATCCTTGGCATCTAGCAAAAACTCAACTGACTGCGCCTTGTACATCATCATACATTTGTTGCATTTGCATAGAGCCTTACGCCAGTCAGTGGCCCAGAATGCGGCGCCTGTGGAGACACAAAAGAGAGAGATTTCAGTAAAGATCAGGTTAACTGGCAAATATTTGTCATAAGCATCTAATAAACGAGAACATATTTAAACGCACAACAGTTTTAAAGCTCGTCAAACCTTTTCTATACACCAAAATATATAATTGAATACATTTAAAATTAAAGCAGCAAGCATGAATGTGGAATACTTTTCAGAGGGACTGGAATGTCTTATGTATTGCGGCCTGAAGTTGTCGCCGGAGCAGCGTATATTAATTGAGAATTCGCTGATTGTGCTGTTGCAGGATAATCGCTTCTCGGGCATGTATTTTTGGGGCCGTATAACAGCCAGCAAGAACGATTATTATATTGCTTTTGGCTATACAAACGACTGTCTGAAGGATCGCAAGTATTTCTATAGCTTGGATCAATATCAATGGCAGCTGCTGCCCTTTGTGCAAAGCCCAAAAATCTTTCAGGCAACCATCCTGGCACCTGAACCTTTTGTCGGTGATCCCAGTCTGCTGACCTATGTCAAGCTGGTAAGTTGCCATCTTTTCAAATCCTTAGCAAAGGTAACTTTTTTTTTACTATATCAGGATCCAACATTTAATATTGTTGCCAATCAAGTCGTCAGCATCAGTCGCCCAGAGGTTGTAAAGCTTAAGGAGGAGGAGCGTCTGGCTGCCATCGTCTTTATCATAAGCGAGGAAACGGCAATTTGTCCACGCGGCGCTCTTTACAAAATGGTCGATGGCCGCGTGATACCCAATCAAATGTTCCATGGCCTAAATGATTTACAAATTGATAGTCTATCATACTATCAGTTGTATCGACTGCCACGCAACGATTTGAAGAGCAATCTGTCGAAGCGCAGCGATTACAACTATGCCATTGACTTTCTGGATACAATAGATGGCGTCATACCGCTAGGTCAGGCCTTCTCCTTGAATATGCAGCGAAACGAGCGTATTGCGATTATCAAGTCCTGCATCTGGCTGGGAATGACCTTCTTTCATAAGCTAAACTCACGCAAGCATGGATTTTTGTATCTTGGCGATGGTCGCAAAAACTTTGATTTGCTCTTTATGTATTGATAATATCAAAGAATATAGTTTTCAAATATTAACGTTTAATACTAATCGTGTATGTATGCATATGTACTTACCCTTGTACTCTATATTCACTTTTGGACGCCGACATTCCTCTTCTGGCAATTTGGCGCGTTTCTCGGCCGGCTCCTCTACATCACTTGTCTCAGACGGCGTCTGTTCGATTTCGATCTCGCCATTTGGCTCAGTTTGCGACAATTGCTTGTTGTCTACGTTAAGTTCAATGTCAACCTCGCTTTTGTTCTCATTTTGCTCGGGCAGCTGAAGTGCCAGGCCAGTGTAATCGCGAAGGAACTCGTGGCGTTCCATGCATCCATCGCAAATCATTTCGCAGCAGGCTTCCAGCCACTTCTGCGAGACTGTCGGCGCCTGAATGTGCTGCATATGAAACCAGTCTTCGCAGATGGCGCACTGCTGCATTACCTCCTCGGTGGTGCGCTCAGGATCTGGATATGGACGCTTGCATTTGCAGTACAAGCCCTGGAAATTTTGATTATACAAATTGTCCGCATTTACCGGCTGCACTGCATCCAGCTGGGGATTTAGAGCACAATGCTTCTTACTGCCCAGACGCAATGTTGGACAATCGCAACGAAAGTTGCGCTTGGTGTACAGCTCAATGAGCTCGTGGTTCTCATGGCAGCGATAGGAACATGCCAAACAGACGGCCGCGCATTTGTTCGAATCGGTGCGTGACTCTGGACAACAGGTGAGACACGAGTAGAGTGCCTGGCGATCTATGGCACCTTTGGCATAGGTGCATTCATTTTCATTGGATCCACCGAGAACTGCAGCATATTCCTCCTCCATTTCCTTTTCCTCTTCGAGAACGTCTAGCATTGTGATGGTCGGTTGTTCTACTGTGTTATTCTCTTCGCCGCCTTCGGTAGCAATTTCTTTGGTGATTGAATCGCTCATGTTGTTGCTTTGCCTCGAAATACTATGCACTACAATTTGGTAACTTTAATGCGTGAACGCTATTTGGCGCAAAAAAATGCAAGCTCGCTTTGCGTTGTTCACCCACTGACTGATTCACAAAGTGAATAATGAAAACCAGTTCGTTTGCAGTAGTTCCGAATAATTCGAATAAATGAACAACTATGACTGGCAATTGATATTGCTATTGGGAAAAATATACGGGTTACCATTTATTGTGGAGTCATTAATAATTGTAGCACATACTAATTAAATTGATTAAATAACATCTAATAGTTATTTACGGACAAGTTCATAGAACTAAAGTTTGTTTATTCACCACTCATAGGGCTGCAAGCAATTTCATTCGATAGTTACCGAATGTAATGCTGGTGATCGATTTGTTGAAGTGCTGGTAAGCGTGGTTCAACTTCTGGCCTTTTACAGCACACCCGTATCGCATTTTCGTGTTTGCGGTAAGTTTTCATAAACAATTGCAGGTTTTTACCACAGTTAAAGGGATAAAATGAATGCACCGCCAACATTCGAATCCTTCTTACTTTACGAAGGAGAGAAAAAGTGAGTTACCTGCTTTGGTATATTTGGCAAACCACCTGTAACTTTATTTACATTTTGTCTAAAGAATTATCAAGGAATTGGACACAAAGGTGACAAATGCAGCGATATTTACAATAAACAAGGAAGATCACACACTCGGCAACATGATCCGCAAGTAAGCAAAACAAAACAGTAACAACACAAAGTATTATCAACATTTCCATATTATTCACAGCCAGCTACTGAAAGATCCAAATGTGCTGTTTGCCGGTTATAAAGTACCGCATCCTCTGGAGCACAAGTTTGTGATACGAATCCAAACAACCGCCGACTATTCGCCCCAAGAGGCATTTATGAATGCCATCACTGATCTGCTGGCTGAGCTATCTCTTTTTGAGGAAAGATTTAAAGTAAGTTTATATGGCGTATTTAGTTTCCTCTATTAATTTCAACGCTTTTTGCAGGATGCTATCAAGGAAAAAAAGGAGGGCGGCGATTAGTTGTAGTTACTCATTTAATCTTCACAAGAAATTTACAAAACAATAGAAATATTTTCACTATCTGTATAAATAAATATAAAAAACACAGTAAAATAACCAATCTGTTGGCCAATTTATGCTAATAGAGAATGTTATAGATGCGACGACGACTTCCAACACATCATCCATAGAATAGCTGAGGTAAAAAAGTTACAAGAAACAACGAACACAGAAACAACCAACCAAAATATCTTAAGTCTAATAGGTATTATCGTCGGCGCACTCGCTTGTATCGTGTCCAAAAACTAAAACAAACGGATCAACACTCAATATTTACGTTAAAGAGATGAGCGAAGATCTTTTACATACCTTCACAGGAGTCGCAGTATTTGCGTGGAGTCGGTAGTTTGCGTTCCTTTTTCTCGCTGTCAGCGATCAGAGGTAGTGGTGGTGAATCGCCTCGATCATCGCCAGCCTGAAGCGGGCAATCCTCTGTCTCGTGCTTATCAAACTCATCACAGATATCGCAAAAAAGACGCGGAGCCGGTTTTCTTTTGCTCAGCATATCAAAGGCGTGTGGTCTGCAATTGTGAATTATAAATTGGTGCATTACATTTGTTTGTTTTTATAGTTACTTCGTAAAGTCCATGGGTAGCGTTTCCAGTGCCTGCACCTTGGCTTTGAGTGCATCATTTTTGTGCTGCATATCTGCAATAATGGAGTTGAGGAAATTGATTTTGGCCAGACTAGTTTCCGTTTCCGGTTGCTACAAATAAAAGGGATGGTTACGGAGGCAGTTGTAAAGCTGAAGTTGAGGACTCACCTCTGCAGTTTCGCTGGTAAACGGTTGATTGAAGGAGGATCCATTGGCTTGTGCACGTTGTGCCACAATTTCGCGGGCTTCTTGCATCTCAAGTGATTGTAGTTGCCGCATCAACTGCTGGCATTCCATTTGTGTCTTCTGCTGGGCTTCACGCGCCTCGCCTAACGACGTTTCTAGTTCGCTGTTGCGTGCCTCCAACTGTTGCAGGTACTCGGTCTTCTCGCGAGCAGCCTCATCCATTTCATCGATGACCTTTTGATACTCGGCAAGCTGCGCGTCGTATTCGTTGCCCTTCTCCAGCAGCTTATGTTGCTCCACACTGGCTGCTTGCAGTTGACACACTTGCTGCTCCGATTTGACAACAGCAGCCTTAAGTTCTTTTTCACTTTGCTGTAATTGCTGAAGTTGTTGTTGTAGCTCGGTGAGCATTGCCAGCTTTTGTTGCACTGCATCCTGTAGCTCTCCATTGGCCTGCTGCAGCTGACGCAGTTGCTCGGCTGCCTCAACAGCTGTGCCTTGCAACGATTGCTCACTTTGCTGCATAAGCTCCAGCCTTGCCTGCAAATCCTTGTTGCTGGTGAGTTGGTTGTCAAGTTGGCTGTGGGTTTCCTGCAGTTCCTGCTTCATGCCTTGCAGCTTTTCGATCAGGCGCTCGGCATTCATATCCGCTTCCATTTCGAAGAGCTCAAAGATGTGCGCCGTCTCGCTCTTCTCGGCCTGCAGAACCTCTAAAACTGTTGATAGCTCCGCATTGGTCGTTGATATGTTCGCATTGGCTGCTTGGATCGCCTCCACGAGAGTCTTCAGGTCAGCTATCTTCTGTGCATCCTCGAGTGCCAGCTTCTCCTTGTGCAGCAGCTCAGTATTGGTTATGTCCAGCCTTTCTTGGAGCTCTTTAATGGCCACTTCGTTGCCACTGCTCTGCTGCTCTCGCTCCGCTTGCACCTTGATGAGCTGTTCTTGAAGCTGCTTTAACTCCTCGAGATGTTTGCTCTCACGCTTCTCTGCATCAGCTTTAAGCTTCTCCCGTACAGCTGCCTCGTTAGCTTGGGTATCGCTCATGTTTGCCTGGCTGGCATGGAGCTGCTGACGCACTTCCTGCAGCTCCCGCTCCAGCTGAAGGCGATCCGCACAGCTCGCATCCTTCTGCAAGCCAAGCTCCTTTTGAACTGTCGCCAGCTGCTCCGTTAGCTGATTCCATTTAGTATTCAGATCGCTGTTATCAGTTCGTGAGCTGGCGAGCTCCTGTTGCAGCTTCTCCTGTTGCTGCTCAAGCTGAACGCATTTGGCTGTCGAAGCCTCCAGCTTGCGTGTGGCATCACTGAGTTCCAGTGCCTGTTTGGCAGCCAGCTCTTGCTCCGCCTTGAGTTTAGCATTTAACTGAGCACTCTGCTCGGTGCTGGCGGCCAGTTCTTGGGTCAACAACTCCACTTGGGCACACAGTGCATCCAGCCGCTGCTGACCGGCTTGAAGCTGGCGTTCAAGCGCCGCACGCTCCTCATTGCTCTTGGTGGCCAACTGCTCGTTTGCCTGCTGATGCTCCAGCAGCTGCTGCGAAAGTTTCATCAGCTCCGCATTGGAATCTGTGGAGCTGCTGTGCAGATTGGCCAACTGCTGTTGCAACGTTTCATTCTGCTGTAGCAGAGCTTGGCATCGTGCCTCCAGCTGCTCACGCTGCCTGCCCGCATCACCCAGCGCCAGTTCATGCTGTATGCTCCGTTGCTCCTGTTCGCTGAGCAAAGATTGCTTCTCCTCCGCCTCTGACCTGAGCTTGTCCAGACTCTGTTGTGCCTCGACAAGCTCACGCTCTAGCCGAGCATTGGTTTGTTGCAGCAGCTCATTGTCGCTGGCCAGCTCCAAACGTTGCCCGCTGCTCTGACTCTCTAAAGCCGCAAAGCTTTGCTGCTTGCTCAACAGCTCCTCGTTAAGCTGCTTCAGCTGTACCTGCAGCTGTGTTGTTCCATTGCGTGCCGCGAGTAGCTCCTCTTGCAGCGTCTGCTCATGCTGCTGAAGAGTCTCGCATTTGGCTAACAATGCAGCATGTTGACGCTTTACATCACCCAGTTCCAGTTCGCTTTGAGAGCAACTCTGGACGCTGCCTTTAAGCTGTGACTCCAATTGTGCACTTTGAGCTTTGGCTGCCGCAAGTTCCTCTGCCTGCTGGTCCAGCATCGCTTGTGTAGTCTGCTTGAAGTGCTTCGCTGCCTCCAGCTCTGAAAGGCATGCCTTTAAAGCGTTTTGTGCTTCCTGTTCCTTTACCTGCAGTTGGCTTATATCTGTCTGCAGTTTGACTTGCAGTTGGGCAACTGCCTCACCGCTGCTTGTTGCCTGCTGCTGCAGTTGCTCCAACTGCAATTGGCTGGCCTTTAAGGCGGCATCCGTTTCTGCTGTCTTGGCAGTTGCTTGCGTCAGCTGTGCAGCTTGTTCAGCACGTTCCTTGACCAGGTTTTGCTGCAATTCCTTCTGGCTAACAGCGAGCTCCTCATAAGCAATTGTTTTTTGCTCAAGCTGTTGCTGAAGCTGCTCCAATGATTTCGAAAGCTCTTTGAGCTTGTGCTCTTTGGCGTCTACCTCTGCTTTGTTGGATTGTAACTGCAAATTAGTTTTATGTTGCAGCTCCTCCAACTGCTGCTGCATGTGGAGCAGCTTTTGCTCTAGAGCTGCTTTTGCCTCGCTAAGTTGCAAGTTTTCGGATTGTTGTTGTTGCAGCAGCGTTCTACTATCGCCACTGGCCTGCAGCTGCTCCTGAGTGCTCTGCTTGAGTATGCCCAGCTGCTGTTCCAGTTCATGCTTTTCTCTCACTATCGTTTCATTGACTGTCCTTAGTTGTTGTAGCTCCAACTTTAGCTGATGCAGCTGTGTCTGACTGCTGGCATTGTTTGTCTGTTGCAAATTGAGCATCTCGTCCAGCGCTGAGCTGTCCGCCTTCTGAACGTTTAGCTTGGTTGTCAGCTCGTCCTGCTGATGACTTAGTTCCCTGATTTGCTCATCGCGAATGCGAATCTCCGTTTGCAGAATTTCGCACTCGTCGGTGACATTCTCCCGTTCGCTCTGCAGCGTATCGGATTTGCTCTTCAGCTTTGACAACTCGTTGTTGACTTTCATCAACTGTTCCTCCTTCTCTGCCAGCTGCTGCTTGAAGTCGGCTTGGGCCTGCTGCGTCTGTTTCTCGTTTTCCTCTTTGAGCAAAGCCAGTTCGTGCCGTAGATTCTCAATGCCGCACTGCGACAGCGAGAATTTTTCCAGGCTCTCATCTTTACCCAAGAGTTCCGTTTGCAGCGCCTCGTTCTCACTCTTCAAGTAGTTGATGTTCTCGCGCAATCGCTGCTCTTCCTCCAAGGACGCCGCCAGACGTGCCTCGTTCTGCTTCTCCTCGGCGCGCAACTTTTCCTGTAGCTCGGCAATTTGCGTTTGAGCTTTGGTCAAGGCAACGCTATCCTCAACAGGCGATATGCTCTGTAAACTGGGCGTGGCTGTCGAATAGAATTAGATTGAGTGGCAAACTTTACATGGACGGACGTAGCGTTCGTATACCTGACACCAGCTTTGTTATCTTCTTTTCCAGATCATGTATCTTTTCCTTATAGACCTGAGATTGAGCCTGCGAGTGAAGGATGCAGAGTTAAATTTTTAAAAGTCTGATCAAAAGTTGATTTTCATAATTCTATCATAAGATGTACATTGACTTGGGAGAGCGCTGATTACAGTCGAACATTTAGCAAGAGTTATGCTGTTTCCATTAAAAGGTGACCTTCAATATAGGGAAATTAACTGTAGGGTCTTTTGACTGTATGGGAATTTTTCTCATCGCAATAAGGCATAAATTTGGTATCAGAAATTCAACAGAAATTGGATTCTTCAACTTTTTAAAACAGCTTTCAATTGAAATAATTATTTTTTAGACTTGTTTTCTAATGATATCGAGTACTGAGCTTTTTCGTAAACATTTAGGCTTAGCTTTAAGCAAGTTACGACTTAAAACCATTTTATAATGATCTACCGTTTCAGCAATGCATTCAAAATTCTAGTTCTTTTGTTTTTTGATAATCGCAGATAATAAATTGCATAATAACTAAAACACTTTCCCAAGTAATGCACATCTCTATCTCTCTCTCTGTCTTTGCTCTTACATTTAATTCATCGCCACAGAATTGTGCCTCATCTATTGTGAATTGCAGTTCCTCAGATTTCTTGCGTTCATCGCCCAATTGCGACTCCAATTGCACAATGTGTGCTTTAAGCTATGATTGGCGAGAGAACAGGTGGTAAAAGCAAGTTAGAAACAAACTTTCAAAATATTTCGAAATAAAACAACATTTGTTTTGGACAAAAATGCTTTGCAATAATATTTGTGTATCGTATATTTGATATCGTTAATGGTATTTTATTTTTTATATCGTAAATAAGTATATATGTATCGTAGATCGTAAAACTAGACCAACAGCAAGACAATTCGCATTCATAAAATCAATTTTATACAGGTTTTCCAATTTCCATTTTAAGTAGTAAAACTGTTTTATATATTAAAAACTCGCGTATTCAGCATTCCTCTATGCCAAAGGCCGAAAATTGGGCTTTGTAACTCATGTGTGTGTGTGCAGATATACTATATATGTATATCGTAAATATTTTTGGTTGGTTGTTTCAGCTTAAAACGCTGTGCAGACTTCCGCTTTAACTTTAACTTAAACTTCAATTTCAGTTTTTCATTCATCAAAGACTTCATTCGTTTTTCTTTTTGTTTTCTTTTCTTTCATATTTTCATCTTGTCAACAAATTTGAGCACGGCATCATTATCCTCTACTTAATGCGCAACGGTGTCAGGACACTGTGCAGTATACAGTGCCGCTCATGCTTGCCCGACCAGCCGCGGAACTCGCGTCGCAGATCCGATACACGAATGCTATGGCGGGCTATCAGTTGCCTCCAGCGATCGGCCTCGATCAGCAGTTGCTATAAAAATGAACAGGTACATAAAGTGGTGCGAAATATTCGTTGGTCAATTTAAGAAATTTTGTTTTGGTTTTGCGTTAAAAAGAACAGCAAAGGATTAGAATTGTGGTACATTTTGCTGGATTTGGTTAGTGGGTTGTGAAATGTTGCCAATTAAAAGATCACAGCTTAAAGTGCGCACAATATCTATATAGTATACTATAGCATGTATGTCGGATAGGAAGTGAAAAAAGTACGCTTTTAAATATGAACTCAAGTTTATTCAAAAAGTCAAACAAAAACAACACAAATACTAAACACAAGCGCAAAAAGCAAATACAAAAATTAAAACCTGACTCATTGAAAAAAACAGACAGCCCCTAAAAAAAATGTAAATATAAAATAAAAAAATTGCCAGCCAAGCTGTCTAAAGTTTGCGTGCAATTGTGCTAAAGTTAACTGCAAACAAAAATTGTACATATTTTTGGAATAATATTGTTGATGTGAGCTACATTTAAATCTTTTGCAATAACACCATGAAAGTGTTTAGTTTATATATGAGATATGATAATACTTGTGTTAATATTATACTAATATTTTGGCTTGTTAGGGCCTTGTTAAGATGATAAATGAATAAACCCTCATGAACCTTGGCCGAGTAAGAGAAGTTAATAAAAATTCGACTACGACTAGTTAAGCTTAGGAAATTTGTACTTTTCGGTGTGTGTTTTGTGTACTTTTGGCCAATTAGCGATGTTTTGAGTGAATCATTTTCGAAATGACTGACAATCTTGCGGGGCAATAAAAAACAATAAATAAATAAACGTGCGCAAATTAAGTGTGTGTGTGTGTGTGTGTGGCAGAAACAGAAATAATAACAATGAAAAAGAACATAACGAAAAATACAAAAATGTGTTAACACAGAAAGAAGAAAACCAACCAAGTGAAAAACAAAACATTTCTTTTAACATGGTGTGTGTGCATGCGGGTGCGGGTGCGGGGGGTGGTGCGTGGCTGTTTGCAGCAACTTTACAAGATTAAATTAGAGCTGAGTAAACATCTCGCCTAGCCTTTAGACAACTGGAAATAATTTCTTTTTATCGCAAAACCAAACTTTCTTTGGTCTATCGGAATGCGAAGAACGTTGATGTTGCTGTTGCTGCTGTTGCTGCAGCGTTTGTCTTGTTTTGATTGCTGTTGGTTTTGTTGTTACACATCTGGTTGTTGTTGGTGTTGGACTAATTGTTGTGCGGCTGCTGCTGTGGCTCGTTGGCAGCAACCGAAAGGGCCGCCTGCGATCCGCATACGGCTGCGGCATGTACATTGTATCGGTGAAGATAATTACCTCATTGATGTTCTTCTGTAGCTGCAACGCCTGATTCTGTGCATCCTCTCGATCCAGATCACGTTCCACCATCAGTTGCTCCACATGCTGTTGCTTCTCGCGCAGCAAGTCCTGTTCGAAACAATATATAGACAAATGGGTAGAAAGATTGTGTGTGTGTATGTGTGTGTGTGTGTGTGTGGCACAATAAGCGCATGAGTTACAACTGAATGTCATTCGAAAAAAAAAAGATATATAAGAAAAGTTACACCAACTATAAGCTAAGGTGGTGTGTTGTGTGTGTATGTATGTGTTGTGTGTGTGTGTGTGTGTTGTATGTGTGTGTTCGTTGTATGTGTGTGTGTGTGTGTGTATACAGAGTAAAGCTCTTTGTAGCTTTAGGATAGGGGAACAAACAATGTAAACGAGAAACAATTTCAGTGCGCATGCGTAACATATAGATGGATAAATATATATACATATAAGAAATAGAAACACAAAAGCGTGCATATTTAAATTTTTTATTAAGCAAGAGGGGTACGGGGTATACTAGGTATATCCCAAAACGAAAAGCAAAATATACAGATAATAAGAGAAGCCGAAAAACAAACAAAAGAATAAAATAAAACAGGGTGCAAGGTCATATATATATTTTATAAATACATTTTTTGTACATCAGGGATTGTAGTTTAAGTTAGGTTCACTTGTGGCAATGTGTCATGTTGCATGTTGCATGTTAGTTGAGTTAGTGGCACACTTAGGTACTAAGTTAGCTGATTGTTTAGTCAAAAGACACACACAAAAAATTAAATAAATAAAAAACACGCTCAAGCGAACAGTGGGGTACAGTAGGCGTGCATGTTAACTAACAGCGCGCTAACAGCTGTTGACTTTTGCATACCTGCATGGAAAATTGACTTTTCGGCGTCGCTACAATTGACCGAAGGGGCGTGCTCGACTTGCGCTGCATGGTTTTTTTGGAGGAGGATTAGAATTTAAAACGCAGTTAGTTAGTACTAAATAAACAGAGCACGTTAATGTTAACATTTAACAGTATTAGCATATTTAACAGTACAGTAACACTGTGTTTGTGTTTGTGGCAGGTAACTTGTCAAAAGGTAACTGAACAACTAATAAATGTCAAGTGTGATTGTTTTTGCATCGTGCTGCCTATATTACAGGATGCTGGCCATCATCGTCTTATACCTGAGCATTCATGCGCATGCGCGATGTGTTTGTTGTTGTGGCTATGCTGTTCATGGTGCCAATCGAAGTGAGAGATTCCCGCGAACCGGTGCGCGACAAACGCGTCTTCTTGGTTGACGGCGATAGCGACACCTTGGCAATCGGCACAAAGACGCCAAACCTCGGTTTGCACTCAAAATATCTAAAAAGAAAAGAAGATAATGAGAAAGTTTCGTCGTTCAATAAATTTCCCGTTTTACCTTATGCCATCGACAGTGCCATCATTTTTGCCGCTGCCTTCGTCGAGCTCAACGCCACACCAGTTGCCCGGCGCAAACTGTGTCTCGCCCAGATAGCGCAATATGCCCGGACGACTGCCAAAGCCTGAGGAGACAATCACACGATCGCCCACCGTCAGCCCATTTTCTGCAAGCAACGTTTGACAATGAATAGAACAAGCTTCTCTTTTGTAAGGTTTGAAGTGCACTTACTGCCAGTTCCTGGACTGCGCAGCATTGAGCTGCGCACACTGGCCGTTGGTGAGCCTGTGCGAGAACGTTCCGGCGAGTATTTGGCCAGTGGTGATGTGGGCGTGATGGCGCCCGATAGCGGATATGTCGTGAGACGTGTGAGCCGCGAGAAGATGCCCCGTTTGGGCTCACACTGAAAGTAACGTTTGCCCGAAACGCATCCATCGTTTTTGCCTGCAATGCAATAAAGTTTGTTGTTAGTCAATCGAGGTATTTATAGCGAATGCCAACTGTCTCAACTGTCTCTTACCATTTGGTTCATCGAGCACAATGCCCGCCCAGTCGCCTGGGGCAAAATGTGTTTCGCCTATGTAGGCTATCTGGCCAGAACGCAGTCCGCCCACCCACACACGTTGGCCAATTATAAATTGTTCTGTGTTGGCTGTCAGCACCGTGCTGTTGTGATCTGTGGAAGCGGTAGGGGTTAGAAAACATACATAGTATTTTAGAGATGGATGAGTATTTTATAGTATATTATTATCATCATCAATCAGCAATGAACTTTCAATGTTTTGGCTGCGTTTCAAAAACTCTTTATAAGTGGTTTTTCTATAGAAGTACGTCTAGTTTATAGTATATGGAAAATGATGTCATATGCAAATGGTTCTATTGCAATTTGCATATGTCGCTTGCAGTCAATGAAAATCATTTGAAGCTGTCTAACACGATCCCCCGCAGAGCTGTCATATAAAACGGATATGGCCTATTAGCCCATTGATTTTTATATACATTATATTGAGCATTATAATCCATATGCACTTGACAGATCTTCTCAAGTGTAGACGTTATTCGCAATTCACTCAAAAGACAACGCCTTCAAAACTTAAATTACTTGTTGATGTTTGATAAATGACTTTGAAATGTAGGAGAAAAAAAGCGGAAAATCACATAATACATTAAGCAACAACAACAATAACAAAAGCTGCATTGCACCTATGTCATAACCTGTCGTTATTTTGTTTGCCGTTGCTGTAACAACAACGAATTCGCCCACATTTTATATGATAATAAGTTAAAGTTTTTCATCATTAGGTTTTCAAATTATTTGCCGCTGTGCTACGCAAGTTTGTGTTGAAAACAAACAAAAACAATCTTTAACTATCTTCATTGCGTTGAAATTGTTGCTGCCAAGAGTGTTGACAGTGAGGTGAATCATGTGTCAGTTTACTTTTGATGACACAGCAATAACATTAAGTAGAGCTTACGTTTGCTTTATACGATATTTGGGTGAAAAATAACTATTCGTATTTGTACTTCTTCCCTTGAAGGTCAAAATATTACACAAATAACGTAATCTATGACAAGTAAATTAGCCGGCTTCTGAGTACAGTCAACACCCACTAACGGCTCATTAGACTTTGTTAATTTGACAATATTTGGCCTGCTTCAAAGCAGTTGCATGCTTGCATCAGATATATACGCTTGTATCTATCTGGGGGAGTCATAAATCGTGGTTACGTCCAATGGCCGTTTAAGGTGCGAGCAACTGGCATAGTTTCAGTTTAAACCACCTGCGCAAATATCAAACTGACATGTTTTATGCATGTGTCTGGCGTTTTGGCACCCGAACACGGTTCTCTTCTACACTGTTAGATACAAATAGTTTCGAGAATTTCGTGTTTTGCTGATCTTTTGCTTACCTGAGCTACGACGACGACCTGTGGCCTCAAGATAATAATCATCTATGGTTAGACAAAAAACAAACACAAAACACAAAAAACACAGTTAGAGCATGCTGCAGGTTTGCTGCCCTGTAAGTCAGCAGGTGGGGCGAGAGAGAGGGACAGCAGGGTGGACGAGACTTACACGATGTGCGGCGTCCATTGTCGGACAGCGTTGGCGTACGAGACTTAAACGATCCGCGCCCGGACGAGAAGCGTTCCCAATCGGATGTGGGTGAAAGCGAGGAGCGCGTAAAGCGCTTAACAGTCTCTTGATAGAGATCTAAGAGTATGATTTAAAAGTATATATTTATAGATTGGGGCACGTTATGCGCTTAACATATAATTGTTAAATGTTAAATTCATTTTTATTTAGCTTTTATGGGTGTTAACAAGGCAAAGTTGTAAGTTGTTTCTGGTTATTGCTTAGTTAAGCAGTTTGGGTGGAGCTCAGAGCTGAGAGTTAAGTTTTTAGAGCCCGTGTTTACATTATGCCTGTTGTTAGTTAATAATTAGCGAATTTGTGTTAATCACATACACCGAAACGGTGCTTCGACTTGTAAATTATTATTATGTGAAAGTTTGTCCGTTGTAGTTGTGGCTGAAGTTGTTGATTCTTCAGTTATTAGCCGCAAGCAAGCAGCTCTCAAAAGTGAACAGCGTTCCGACAAAAGATTCTAACTGAACTGAACTGAGATCGTAAGCAAATATCTTTGGTTTAGAAAGGGAAGGGGGCAAAAAAGAGAAAGATTGATTAACCAATTTTGTTTATTAAAAACAATCAAAGATTTATAAGCTCACTTAAGAAATTAAATACTAAATATTTTATGGCCAATTTAACTAACATTTCTCTGCGTGAAAATGAGACTTTCGAAATCGAATTGTCGTAAATATTTGGGATTCAAAATATCAAAGCATAAATCCATTTAAGCTGTCGACAGTTTCGTAACGTTTTTCGCTTTTGTTTGCAACAAATTGCAGCAGTCTGAGTGGCAAAGACAGAAAATTTAAACATTTTTGCCATTGCACGATTTTGGTTTCCGCTTAATTTACAGCGTCGTGTTGTTGTTAATTGTGTTTTTGTCAGCTTAAATTGGCTTTTTGTTTGCTGTTAGTTATTGTTGTTGCAAAATTGTATCCGAAAGATGCGCTAAAAAGTTAAAAAGCCTATGCCGTGCGCTACTGTGCAGAAGAGAGCTGTGGCCGAACGGTAGCCAAGCATGACATGACCAAAAACGCACAGCAGGCAGGCAGGCAAACAACTTCAAGGTTCAATTGTATCTCAAAAGAAACAATCTCGCCTCGCCACGCCCCTCGCGTGTGTGGTGTGTGTGCGGTGGGTGCGGGGCAGTCAAGACAATTTGTTGTATTATTTGCTATTATATTTCGTGACGCTAGCAATTTTTTTTATTTTTAATTATCACAACAAGCGAATAAAAAACTTTCACTACGCCCAAGCAGGCGAAACTCTTTCAATTGACTCTCATCCAATAGAAAATTAAATGTTTCTTGCTTCGATATTGCTTAGTGCAAAATAAATCATTCATTCTGTAAACTTTCAATTATTGTTAATAGTTGTTCCACCGCAAGAGATCTGAATTGTTTGAACTGTGAAACGTGAAAATGCTAAAAATACATTTTTGTGTTGACAATTTCCTTGCAGTTGACATTCAGTGTCTACAACACTAATGAACTCATGCATCTGACAGATACACGCAATGAATCATCAAAGCTGCCGCTGTTCTATCTGTGTGTGGCGCCCCAAGTCTATGGCCACGTAATGCTGCTGCCCAATGTTGCTTTGGCCAAAAACTCAGCTAACGCCGACGACCCACTTTGCGCACGTCTCTGGCCAAATGGTTGGACGCGTCCATTTATGGATCACATCGGTTTTGGGCGTATCGGGCGTGCGCTTGCATGTTCGTCCGATAAATCACAACAGTGCGACCATGTCATGGGCTCCATTATCTATTGCAATGATTAAACAACATTTAATTAAGCTAAACTGTTTGTGTGTGTGTGTGTGTGCAAGTGCATGTCGCTAAAGGCGATTTGCCAGCATAGCGTGTAGGTCGATCTCGATCTAGCTCTGAAATAGCGTTAGATACGAATGTAAATGTACTGTTCAAGTGGGTGCTACTAGTCGCTTCGGTCGTTGAACGACTCGCATCCCACATTCGACAGTCTGGTCACACTGAACAGGCATGACTTACATGACTTTCGGCAGGTATTACATGCCGACTCTATTCAAATACAGAAACAAAGTGCCGACTGCTACAATCTGTCAATAGTTTTATCGCAATTATTTTAATTTCTGCTTATTGCATTGAGCTTAGCAATGATTGCATTTAATTTTCTATGATATTATTCGTTGATATACAACGCCCAATCGGATTGGTTTTTGAATTTCACCAAGCGGAAAACTGGTTTAAAATCTGGATTTTATTTTAGGAACTTATGTAGATGATTACGTGACGCGGGTGCTGCGGCGTAGTTATTGCTTTTCAGGTTTTCTAGAACTTGACTAGCTGTCAAAGCAATAAAAGCCCAAAATGTGTGTCCACAGCAGCTGATTCCATATACATATTTCCCCCCCTCTAAAAGCCTACAGACATTGAATGTGTTGCGACTGTCGCGTATTTAACATTACACTTTTAAATTGTATAATTATATACGAATATGATTAGAACGTGTTTAGCATTTGGAATACAGGAAAGACCTCAACAGAGAAGGGCACTTGAATAAACACAACTTTAATGCATAAATTTGGGTTGCTATAAAGCAGAGCTTATAAGATCAAAAGCGATTGAAGTCGAATAATAGTTCGTTAATGGAACTGTTTTTGGACATTTGTAGATCCCATTTATGTTTAGGGGTCAAGTTGTAGTATATGCAAGGCAAGATCTGTGTTTGATGATCATGCTTTTTAGTAGAAGTTTAAAAACCTTTTATTAATGAATTAGGTAGAATAACGCCACTTTATAGAGATGTGTTAATAAACCCATCATTAACAATTAATAAGTTAATTATGTCTAATGAAATTATGCTATGAAACGCAGTTTGAAAGCCATGCGTAAATGATAAACTTAATTTGCAAATAATAATGTAAAGTGAAAATAATAAAAAAATATATTTACCTGTGTACGCCGAATTGATTGAACTCAAATTGTCATCGCTTTCACGACTCATGCTGTTTGTATCTAAAAATAAAACCGAAAAAGCATATAACAAAAGCAGAAGAATAAAAGAAAGAAAATTACAAAAATCAGGCAAATGAGCATAACAAATATAACAACAAATACATATAAGAAACAACAATAACATAAAAATTTTATGGACGAGCTGACATGCTGACCACAAGAATAACACAACAACAACAAAAAACGAGTAGGAAATTAACTTACTTACGAGCAATACAATGGAACCACATTCAAAGATCACAGTAAAGTAAAAGAAGAAAACGCCAAAGGGCAGGGTATACAAGTTAAAGTTTCATTATATTTAGGCCAAAGCGACGGGGCAGCTAATTGGCAAGCAAAGAAAGCAAACGGCGGCACAGTAACAAAGAGCGCAAATGTGCAAATATCAATTAGTAGCCGACGGTAGAGTTTTTGACTCGAACTCAAATACATACATATATACTATACATACATTATTGTTCCCGCTCGCTTTGTGTTTGGGGGGCTGGAAATAAGCGCTGTAAAGCGAGTTATATAAACAGAATTGTCGACGAGACAACCACCAACAAGCAGGTGAATGTAAGGCAGATACACATTTTCATAAGTGATAGTCAGTCTAAGATAGTTAAGCATCTGTCAGATGCCGAAACCCGGCCACAAAGAAAAAAGGCAATCAAGTCTTAAAGTTCGTTCTTTCAACCTATGATTTAAATCAAGTTTCGCCTAAACTTTACTAGCCAAAATGTGCCCCCGGCTAATGGGCACTTGAGAAGCAAACTTGTTAGACGCAAATAAAAGTTATGAATACCCAAACATTAGACTGGGTGTCTACTAGTCGGATATGCAATACTTTAATCGATTTATATTATTTGTTTGCTGAATAATTAACAACAAAATGCGGCACGACACTTTGCATAGCAAACAAACGAATATAGAATTAAACTTTGTCCGTTTTGTTTTAATGATTTTGCCTGCTTAAATGATTGAACATTTATTATAATAAACTCGCAGTTAGGCAAACAGTTGAGAGCAAAAAAAAAAACCAACAACTTAATTACGCTTTCTGCTTAATGCCAAAAATGATGGAGAGAGCCTTCAAATATGGTCAAAAACAATTAAGCGTTGAAACAATTTGCTTCTTTTGGCCACTGGCCAGCCATACCAATACCAATACCATTACAAATACAATTATTATTTATTATTATGCTACCCACAAGAAGTTGAAAGTCGCTTTGGGGTTGGGCATTAAACATGAAAAAAAATAACCTGAAGGCGTTCAGAAATTTTACTAACTGTTATTGGAGTAGCTAGAGATATTGATAAATTGATCGATGAACTAGATTTGTTATAAATCAATCTCAACTTGTTGTAACGACTCTTTGAATAGCACAAACAGAAGATACAGTTTGCCATAGAAGTTGTCTAGGCAGCTTACACTTGGCACCTCTTTCGAATGCCACGTCGGATAATTGCGGTTGGGACTTTTGTTTCAGCAACAGTAAGTGACACGTTGATTTATTTTTGCCTTTGGCTTAGAACAATATCGCATTCAAAATAATTAAAAGCACTCGAGTGTGCGCACAACAATACAAACAAATTAACAACAACACAAAAACCGATTAAAATTGCTGTTTAATTGTTTAGCGCAAATTATCTCTTGACAGTTAAGACTTTAAAAACTTGAGTTCGAGCCGGAGCTGAATGGGTATTAAAATTGAGAAAACTTAAGGGTAGCAAACCCCCCAGCCAGCCTAACTATTAGACTCAAGCTCAGAGGATAAGCATTCAATTTTGCCGAATCAGCGTAGAAAAACAAAATTTAAGGCTATAATGGGTTTGTTTACGCCAAAAGCGGCTAAGAACTCTCAACGAAGCAAACAACAAAATAAACTAAAAACAAGTAAGAAGGCTCTAGTCGGTAGAGCTTGACTAGAAGATACCCTGAACTTTGGTATACTGACTTAGCTTCAATCGATAAAATTCGATATCTCCGGTGTTTGTTAGCCGATTTGGACGATATTTTCAGAAAAGTTCTATCGTTATCCATTATTTAAACCCTCATTTTTACATTTTTCCAATTCGATATTTTGGTTATCGATTATATCGATATATCGGAAACCAGAATATTTATCGATAATATGAAACAAACTTGTTCTGCTTATGGTATAGGAGAGCTTATATTCGAAATCTGAAGTCTCTAGCTCTTGTAGTCTCTGAGATCGACGCGTTCATACAGACGGACAGACGGATATGGCTATATCGACTCGGCTGATCAAGAATTTATATAATTTTTGGGGTCCGAGAAGCTTCCTTCTGCCTGTTACATACTTTTGCACAAAGCCATTATACCCTTCTTACCCATTTTATGGGCTCAGGGTATAAAAAAGTGTGTATTATATGATATTTCATATTGCTATGTCAAAGTTAGTTGAGTTCCAAAATAAAATGCCATTTCATGGACATAATGCTCATAGCTCATAAGCACAGCTTATGCAAAATGTCTCCCAAAGACAATAAAAAGCCCAACAACAAAAAAAAAGGCAAACCAAACTTGGTAGGTCATAAAAAATAATTAACCATATGCGGCAACACTTGTGCGATGCCCAAAAGAATTACAACAAGCAACGAAATATGCAAAAAGCTGCCGGCGGAAGAGACACAAAAAAAAGAGGGTTAATAATTTTGAGGCGTGTGAAGCGCAATTAGCAGTTGACTTGATTGCCTTAATGCGCCTTGTGGCAATTAAACAATCGTCAACAAATGCAGGCTAATGGTGCGTATGCGCAACATCAGCAAATACTACTCATACGACACCTACGCAAATGCACAAAATGTTTCAAGTGTGCGCCAAAATGGCTACAAAACAATAAAAAATAATAATAATTAACAAATGTGTAAACAAACGGTTGCGAATGACGCCAGAATCTATTGTTGTGTGTATTCTCAAAATTGTAACTTTACTAAAAACCCATCAAGAGCAGACCCAATAAACTGTGATGCCAATATCAAATGGTTCTATACGATCCCAAAGGCAGTTCTAGCTAGTTTGATGCGTATGATGCCAGAGATGCCGCACAAATAAGGCAAGCGTCTCGTAACATCTGCGCCCACAACTTGGCACAGCTGCCATTTAAGATGTGTAAAGCAAATATCTCTATATGTATTTAGTAGAATAATTGGTTAGATACAGTTGTGTAAGCGCGGGAGGCGTGATCGCGTCGCATCACGTCAGGTTGTCTACATAAGGGTGTTACATTTGCTACAACATCGTTAGAAGTAGCAGTTAGATGTTTGTTGCTCACATTTAAGCTAAGCTATAGCTAACCTTAAAGTAGTAAAAATATGCTTATAAACAAAATTCAATAACGGAATGAACAATTCCCCATTGACAATGTCAAAGTGGATTTACATGAACTTGTTTCTAGCATTAACTATTTTTATCATTTAACACGTTGGGATTTAGCGAAAGCAAGTTAATTTGTACTGGCAATGCCGCAAGCAGCATAAAAATAAAATTGTGCCACTTTTTGTGTGTTTGTTCGGCTCGATTCGTTATCAGTTTGCCAAGAGCACGCCGCCGTGATAGTAAAACGAACACACAAAAGACTAAAAAGCAAAAAAAATTCGTTGCTGATAAAATTCCATTGACAAAAACAAAATGCCACGGCCACATTTGTACAATTGCCAACCAAGTGAGCTCCAGACAACGCCGACAAAACAATGCCAAAAGAAAGACCAATTGACAATAGAAAGTTTTCGTTGCGAAGATGGCCGGCCAATTTGCATGTGCTGCGATTTTGGCCAGTAAAAATTGGCCAAAATTAACTCTTAACAAAGCAACTTTTGCGCAATAAATAAATGCATTATTTATATATTTTATTGCTAAGTCGACTTTATACAACTTTCGACACAAACATTAAGCTTTTGACATTTCATAAACATTTTAGTTGCTGTTATTAAAGTGCTTTGTAATATTTTTACTTTAATGGAATCAATACTTTTATCTTACTGTCAAAAATTAAAAAAACAATAATACGTTTTTATACCTAATTAGCGGTTAACCGCATATTTCAATATATGTATGTAGTAAAATCCGGTTCGTGTTTTAAGTTAACATTGTTGCTGTTGCGCTTTTACTTGAGATGCGGCGACAACTTTGTTGTAGTTTTGAGTTTAAAGTCTATGGAACGTCTAAGGTTAATGCTGTGAGCTTAACGAATCACATGTGATTCTCAATGCTGGAGACAAACTGGAGACACTCAGACTCTCTGGCTACGAGCATTGGCCTAATTACGAACAACAAAAAGCCGGTCAATTGCAATCGGATAAGCGAGGCTATAAACAGAACATTTGAATAAGATTAACAGAAAGAGTTTGTGGCAAAATTCGCTCTTTCAGTTACATGCTATAAACTTGAATAAGGCCTAGCCCATCGACACGATAAGATTTTGTTTTGAAAATCGAAAGCAGATAGCAAAACAACATATTGCTTTTTGATGTATTGTTGCATACGCATTCATTATTATTTATTTATGCGCTCAAAAACAATGGGGGGGAAAAAAAAAAACAACTTTCTCATCGAGAAATGTATTGTAAAGACAGCTGGTTGAGTAAGAACCAACTCGAAGGTTAACTTTTATGGAAAATACCTAAAAATACAACGGCGACCGAAACAGATCGGGACAAATTCACAGCACAAGTTCGAATTTAGCCTTATAGGGCAGCACAGAGGACAACAACAATGCATTGCAACAACAGCAGCAGCAACAACAATAGAAACAACTACAACGGTCTCTCAATGAAAAGGGTCACACTACTTTTACTTTTTAAAAAGTCTTTTTTTTTTGTGTTATTTGATTCACGCTTATCAAAATTCACCTTTTTGAAATTTGTAACAGCGAATTAGTTGTGATTGGCAGTCCAATTGGAATTGCGTTAATTTTCTATATTGTGGTATATATAGCCGTATTATTCAGTTGGAGCCGTCTGCTGGCCAGCCGTTGTTTCCAAAAAAAAAACGCGTCCGTCTCGCGAAAAGTCGTTGAAGTTACTGAAAAGCCCATGTTGTGCAAAACTTGCGAAGAGCGATTGCCCGAGAAGTCAGCGATGATTGTGAGCTTTGGCGAGAGCGAAAGAGCAACAAAAACGAAGAGAGCAAACGAACGAACGAACCGAGCTTTGTAGCGCAGTGTTTTAGGCCGTGCTGTCTATGTGTCTGTGTGCGAGAGCATTATTGTTATTGAATAAACGACGACAAGAAAAACCGTAAAGTAATTTTGCTTTTATTATTTCTACTTTACTTTAATATTTTTTCGCAAACAAAATGCGGAAGGCTGATCTACCCGTTGAAACGGAGCAATGAACTGCAATTCATATACATAGTTTAAAGAGCTTCATTTATTTGGTGAGAGCATCTGCAAGTCGATCATACTGAACTAAAGCATTGGTTATTGGTAATGGGTGCGTGCACTGATTGATGATCGTGGCGCCTTTAGTATATTGCCGTCTGTGTCTGAAACTGAATTGCTTTTGGCTTTTAGCTTTTAGTACTTATCGCAGGAAGATATCAAGCACAATTGGCAACTGAATAAATTCTCCAGTTGTTATTAAAGAAGTACAGAAATCCACGAATGTACCCGACCATTAGAAGCTTACAGCAGTTGCAGCTTTAGCGATTCTATCTTAAGCCCAAGACAAATGAGCTTTCAGTTTTATAGCACACACATTTTGTTTCGTTCCCATAGAGAGCTTGCTTGTTTTCAATCAAGATCAATAAAATGACATAAGCTCGACCGGACCGATCAACAGCGCTCAACTAGAAAACAAAACGAGAAAGTGCAAAAAAAAAATAATAATAATGGGACAAGATGAGAGAAGCGCAAAGGGGGCCACCATCTCTATACCTGTATCTGTGTTTCAAATGCGCAGTGCTATGAATGTAGAGAAAAAGCAACAACAAAACAAATTCGTGTGTCATCAGCGCGTCTGACAGGCAGACAGACAGAGACAGAGAATAGAACACAAAATTCAATTATGAGTGCATGCAGAGCCCCCCGCAGGCAGAGATCAGGGTGGTTGATGGGATATGACAGGGGTGCGGTTCTAAAATTGAGAGTGCTGAGAGTTGAATAATTGACTTCAAAATTATTAAATATAAACACTTTTAAGCCAGACAAAAGCAACAAACAAAACTATGACAGTAATCGAAGATTTAAGGCGAATCTAAAGCAAGTGAGAAAGCTCGACTAGGAAATACCCTGAACTTGCGTCTGTGTATGTTTGCGTGTGTGTGTGTGTGTGTACGCGTATATAGAAAGCTTATGCTTGACTTAACTTTAATCTTTGATATCTCCGGTTTTTCTCAATCGATTTTGATGAAATTTTCACAGATGTTGGGTCAAATATCAAATATTTAAAATTACAATATTATTTGTTATCTTTTGCATGTTTATAATGGAAACCGGCAGAGTTATCGATAATTTAAAACGAATTTGCAATGTCTATGAGTTAGAAGAGCTTATGTATCAAATATGGAGTCTCTGGCTTTAATAGACTCCGAGATCTTCGCATTCAGACGGACTCGAATGTTGATGCTGATCAAGAATATATAATTTATGGGTTCGGAGAGGCTTCCTTTCAAAAAACCCTTATACCCTTTTTGAACCTATTGCATTGGGAAACGAGAGATTAGGGTAAGGCTCTTCAAGTTGCGGTTACATCGTCTCAATTTTCAATAAGAACAAGATCAATTGGTGTAATAAAATAATAAAGTATAAATAAACATGTACGCTATGGATATGGGCTAATGGGTCGATCTACGATCGCTATGCGATTGTGGTTTGGCACAATTACGTGAATGAAATGATGGAGTAAACGCCTCCAGCAAGCAGTCCGGCTCAATTAAATAGTAGCCGCCGCGTTTCATTTAATTGGCCGTAATGTTGCTCAAGCTTTGTATGCTGCGCAGGCGTCTGTCATTCCGTCAGTCTGTCTAAATGGTAAACAATTCGATGCGTCTGTTTGCTTATCTCCGCCTCATTTGTTTACAAATCAAAACAATTGCCGGCGAATTACAATTGGACAGCTTTTTAATTGAATTGAAGTTGACGAATGCCAAAGAAACAGTCGAACTTCCATATAACGAAAATATCACATGTTTTTTCTTGTCCACTTGAGATTCGTTATATGGACGTTCGACTGTATTCATTTGGTTTCTCACAATGTTGGCTGTACCTCGAAATGTTGCAAGTTCAATGAAGTGCAATTTGTTGACTTTCGAAGCTGATTTTATTGAAAGTCTGCTTGCATTGTGGGTGCGTCATCGTTTTGGATTAGATCTGGAACTGCATTTACCGTTCACAAGTGGGTGTTGCACACACATACATACATGCACAGAGCTTTACTTGGCCAGTTAAAGCTTGACAAAACCGGAATTACCTACAGCCGACCTACGATTGAGAGCGCAAAGTGATGAGAAAATGTTTTCCTGGTTTACCCAAATGAATATCGAGCAAATTCTACAACAATATTTAATTGTTTGCCTAAAAAGCCTACAATAACAAAAAATATATATCGGTTTTCTTCGACTTACCTCGTGGTGGTGGGCCCGTTTTAGGGGTTGTGTGGTTACAACAGGGTCGTCCGATTTTCGATACCGAACCAGTCGAACCGAAATTCGAGGGCGGTTTCATCTTGGTGGGAATTCCGGTCACGGAAGACGCGGATGAAGCCGGCGTTGGTATATTGGAACGACTAGGTGCCTTCAGTTTAGATAATGTTGCCGTCGTATCCGTTTCAGTTGAGGAAGATACAGCTGCTGCTTCCACATTTTCAGTCGTTTCACTCATTTTGCACTTATATTTGTAACTTTTCACTTATTAACTTTTTTTGGACACACACGCGTATTAAAATTGTTAACGATATAAAAATTTTGGCTATTCGATGCTGCCAAAAGTAGCATAAATATAATTATTAATATAGCTTGAATGCTGCTTACTTACCTAAAAATAAGAATTTAATTTTTCTAGCATTTAATTATTTCATTAGGATTTCGTTGGCAATCGAGACACTGTGCGGTGGCCAAGTAACGTTTTGGCGCGCACGCAGGCTATCTCGCTCACACTCACGGCGGCTTGCGCGCACACAGGCAACAGCTGATTGAAGCTGGTTTACTTTTTTTGCTGCTTTTGTTTTTCAGCTGCTTCGAAAACAAACAAAAACTTCGTTTGCGCTGGCTTGTTGTTGCTTTCGGTGTGACCGCTCTTTTTTATACAATTTGAAATATGCGGAACTGATGCTGCTGATGCTCGTTGACACCTTGAATAATTTATGAATTGTTCTCATACAAGCACACACATTCACACCATCACAAGAGCACACATAAATAAGCTGACCACTTATTGAATCTATTTGTCGTTGTTGTTGTTGTGCGATCACACTGACGCGCACAGAGCATTGAGAGCATGAACGGTTTATTGCTGTTGTTGTTCTTGTTGCGTCCGTTTTGCTTGACACAGATTCGAACACGACAATATAGCCGATATAGATAAGATTACGGGGTACAACGCAGTGCGGTTAACGCGATTACGCGATAATATGTTACGAGTTTACATTAACACGATTTTAGAGCAAATTTAATAGAAATTTATTAGCACCGATATGGCGTAGGTTTTTTTTGCCAGCGTTGGAATTTTTGTTGTTGCACTAGTGGTGGTAAGAAGTCGCTGCAACATCCATATCGATAACTTTTGCTGTATCGATGAGGCCCCTACGGAAATATAAATGAATTTACAAAAGCAAAATGCTGATAATTGCGCCTTTATGCAGTTTTTAATTAGATGAGGGGTTTATTAATGTTTTTGGAAGTATCTAAAAGTATTCGGAGCTGCCACTTGCTAATAAATCAAATACCACTTTTAAATACTACGCTGAATAGGTGGTATTTTCTCACGAACACAGGCTGGTCACGCAGCCAGCCAGGGCTCTCAGTATTTTTTTTATTTCGTAGCGTGAGCTTGTATGAACGCAGCTGCTCCGTTCGCTTTCGGTGTTTGTGTTTGTGTGAGCGCGTTCGCGTGTGTGAGTGAAGAAGAGAAGCGCAGATAGAAGCCAAGCCGCAAAGGAAAATTCAATTCTTGGAAATCTTATCAATGAGTTTTAAGCTGCTGCTGCTATAAACGCAGTTGAAAAATGCCAACGCATTTAACAGGTCTCGCACGTTTGTAGCTGTTGTCTTGTTTGCTTGTGTTTGTTTGGCTGTTTGTTTGTTTGTTTGTGTGCGTGACGTCGCTGCTACCACGCCCACATACACACACATACAACATACATACACACAAGCATGGCAGCCACAGTTTATAAGCGCCTACACAATGCCAGCATTGGAGGAGGAGGAGGTGGCGGCGGTGGGAGCAGTCTCATCACCTCAACCATTTCCCCCGTCGCTGTGGGGGGCTCCTCGCCGATGCTCGGCCATTCGCAGCTGACGAGATCACTGGAGCGCATTCTGGAGGAGGCGCATTTTAGCGGCGAGCTAATCCTGACTAATCGCAAGCTTAAGGATTTTCCCAAATCGGGCACCAAGTACGGACTAACGGATACCGTTATTGCAGGTGCGTTATCTCGTCATCGTAAGTCTCGGCTAAAATCTCCTTTTGTTTGCCTGAAAATCAATAATTTGCAGCAGCCTGCCGTCGCCGCATGCCTATTTCCTTGCTCGCTCACCGCCTCATCCACTCTCTATTTCTCTGCTTGCCGCTCTCTCTTTCTATCCTTCTCTTAGCGTCCGTCCAGCCGCAGACGTTTTATGACTTTTTATTGCGTTAGCACGCACTTGCTCTCTCTCTCTTTCGCTCTCGCTCGTTACCTCTCATTTGCTGAAGAGGACAATAATTACCGCAGCTGTTTTTTTTTTCTGTCTGTTTTTTCCATGTTGCTCTTTTTCACATTTGCATTCTGCACTATTCGCATTTCGGCTGGGTTCCTTTTCCCATTCGTTCCTTCTACTTTCAAGTTCAGCCAACTTTCGTTTTTGTTGTGCCCAAAATTGCAACCAATACACATGCATTATAGTATGTATAAACTACCCAGCAATATAAAATCCACCTCATAGCATTCACCCACCCACCCAACTACCCCGAAGCGAATAAACCATCTGTTTTTATAGACGTTCCGCATCGATTTTCAGCTGTGCGCTCTAAAGAAAAGTAAAACTACTCCAATTTCAGTGTGTTTATTAGGCATATGGATTTTTAAATGAAATGAATAAATATAAATAAAATTAATAGAAAACTTCGTTACATGAAAGTTGGACTGAACTTTACAGTTTGGTTTTCTTTGGTTCAACTTGAGTTTTGAGTTTTGCTTCCGGCATTTTCCCAATTAAATTTGGTTTTTTGCTTCGTGGCTCAATGCGTTTCGCCGGCTAAACAATTGAGTCATCAAGCGTTGTGTATGTGTGCGTGGGCGTGACTAATTAGCAATTAAAATCACTGGTGTGAACATCATTATCATCATACATACAAACACTTCCGCAACCATCGCCCTTCCCCCACACGATGGGAACAACTTAATAAAGTCAAATGGTCTTGTTGCTAAAATATTGCAAGCATTAAGGTAAACAAGAAGATGAAGACAAGCCGCCCAGAGAGAATAAAAAATGAAATAAGGGAGAACACTGCTAAAAAAAGGTGGCAACATCATTTGTGCTAACCACCGGCTTGAAAAGCGGGCGGGTTTCTCGAATAACCAAGAAATCAATGAAAGCCATAAAGCACGTTTATTTTTTCATGCCTTTTTCATGCTTTCTTTTCTATTCTTTTGCTTAGCAAGCAACCCTCAAGGAAGTTCAAGTGTGTTGCAAGAGGCAGGGGGCGATATAAGTATGTACTAGACTTATAAATTTGGCAGACGCTGGCTGTCAACATGTTGCAAAAACCATTTGTTGTTGCGGTCTGGTCACCACAATTGCCCCGCTCTTACCCTTTACTACTTTTTGAAGTCATTTCGTTTTCAATGCAGTTTGAAGCACGTGATTAAGACGCACGTCACGTAAAAACAAACAAAGACCCTGAACAACTGGGCAGCTGCTGTAGCAGGGAGAGAGAAAAACTCTATGTGACGGGCAGGAAATTGTTTAAAATAATTGCAAGCCGCAAGTTGCAGCTGCACTAAGAAAACGGAGCAGCTGTTGGGCTAAAAAGGTAGTAGACAAAAAGGGCAGTAGCACTGGAGCAGTGCGCAATCAACACTGGCAGCTGCGCAGTTAACAGTTACAACAGTTGATGCTGCTGCCAGTGTTGCCGAGGCTCCTTCAACAAAGTCTACAATTTAACAAGAGATATGTTTGTTGTTGTTGTTGTTGTTGTTTCTCTTGTCGTGGTGTCGTGGCAAACAAAACAATTTTAAAACGAAGCACATAGAGTGGGGAAGGGTAGGTAGGTAGAGTAGACACAACTGTCGTGTTGTTGTGTATCTGTCAAAGATAGTTTCCGTTGACGTTGCTATTGTAGCTTTTATAACTACATACATATTTGTCGCTGCGGCTGCAAAGGAAGCGTTGCCGTCAAATATGGTCGACGTTGAGCACGTCCGCTCAGTGACTTTCAAACTGTGATGCGTGCTTAGCATGCACGATGAATATGTACATATGTATGTAGTAATGACAGTAACTAGAGATGGCAAGTTAGCAATTTTTGCTGCTGACGGCATTTCCATCTATAATACTCGAGTTATCTCGGAATCGGTTATGTTGCATTGAGGCCATGCAAACTTGACACACAAAAATGAGCGTTCATTAATTTGTAAGTGTAAGCAAAAATGTTTTAATAGCTCAACGTATGTATGTGTGTGTGTGTGTGGCAACAACAGCAACACTGGGGCACAAAAAATGTATATGGTTTAATTGGCGAATGAATGAACGAATTCCCGCCGAAGCACATAGAATTTTTCTATAAACTATGTTTATGCGCCGCATATATCGTGATATCAAATAACGCAATAACTCAAAACTTGTCAAGTTGCAGCCGGAATATGCTGATAAGCAACGCTTATCTTTGTTACATTTCGTGTTAGTTTGTGAACAATTTATCATCGTGTAAACGTTGATTAAGAACTCAGCCTCCTGGTTTCAGCTTTCAATGGAGAGCAATAGCCACAACAACAACACACAGACATAGAGCATGCGTGTGTGTGTGTGTCCAGCTGTTTGGTTGGAAAATGCTGGCAAAGCAAAACAAGAAAATTCATCATTAACAGCAGCAGCAGCAACAACAACAATTGTTTATGCTTGAAATGTTTCAATATTTACTTAAATGCTTGTTTAATCTTGGCAATGTGTTGTTGTTGTTTTTGCTCTCAGGCTTACGTTATGACCAAATGAGAAAAATTGCGGAGCTGTAAACAAGCACAACGCTGCTGTGTGTGTGTTAGTGTATTGACTGTTAAGTGGCAAGGAGATGATTGGCGGGTGGGGGGGGATGGCATAATTTTCCACATGAAGTCCAATCAATTGCAGCGGCAGCCAACGCCAAAGCGATTTCAACAGCAAAAAAGACATTGAAAGCGGGAATTATAATTGTTGTTGTTGTTGCTGTTGTTTTGATTGGTTCTCAGATTGATTGAAGAGGGGATAAACAAGCATATGGTTAACTGTTTTGTGTTGTTTTCTCAGCTGCAAACTATCTACAAATCGAGTTTACTCAGCGCGATAAGCATTGAGTTCAAACTCAAACCATGGGAAACAATCTGTTGAGGCATTGCAAATGTTGATATAAAAATTATAAATAAAAATCCCCTGATACACATTCAACATTGAGCAATCGCATATGGAATAATGCTGCAATTTCCACAACGTTCTTAACTTTGAACCACTTTTTAATTGGCAAGAAACATTCTTGAGACAAAACGGTGAAAATTCATTAAGCCGCAGGCACTATTGAACCGGTTCTGAACCGTTTAGAAGCTTGCAGAAGAGTGTCTCATGTGTCCATTAAAACTTTATCTATTGCAAACAAACTGTCAGTTGCCAATACGGCATAACCATATACACCATTGCCAAATAGGGAAACTTGATTACTTGACCCTCTTCGCATTGCAATATGATTTCATAACTCCAAGCGCGTGCCGCCAACCACAATCACCAATCAAAGAGTCTTTTTGATGTAGTAAAATTAATTTCAATAAATCCATCAATAAAATGCCCGCCAAAGCGGAATTGCCAGTCACCAAACGAAGGGCTCCCCATTTGAAATTGGCCAAAAAATAAATGAAAAACATTCGAGTGTTGTTTTAAGTGTTATTGTTGTTGTTGCTGCTTGTCTGGAATGTAGCGCCATGAATTTAATTTGTTGTTGCTTCCGTTGCCATATTTCGACATTTCGATTAGATTCCCTTGGCGTGTCTGGTCTGGACTCTTGCTGCACCCTTGGCGTATGAGTAATTCGGTGTATTCAATATTTATGAACTGTGTGTTGCTTGCAGGTGTGACATAGATGCCACCACCACTGCGATCCAATTTCCAATATTGTTGTCGCGACAGCCACGCAAAAAAGAAGAAGGCGAAAAAACGAATGCAAAGTTGATTTATGTATCGCTGTTTTGTTTTTGGCGCATTGCGATTTTGGCTAAAAGCCAAGTGGCTACGACAGACAAAGGCAGGAGGCAGGGCCTGAGTCTGGCAGTCAGGTGGGGCCGGCAGCAATGTTGCTGCTCCACTTAAGAGGTGCTGTCATGGATGCTGCTTGGGAAATATGCGGGAAATCCAATTTCCGCTTCAACTGCTCCTTCAAAGTGATTATAATATGACGTCAGAGCCCAAGTCCTTGACTTGCTTGACACATCCTGTTGCAACGGCAACAGTTTATTCAACTGCAGACAACATTGGCATCTTAAGCGTCGCCTTTGTCTGCCCTCCTTAAATGCTTTTAAACACATGCAACGGAGGTGCGGAGCGCGGGAGACGTCGACACTAATGTGAAGCCATAGCGAGCCGCACCCCATCATCTCTCGTTGTGTTTTGTTGTGTTGAGGGAAGCATAAAGCAATCTTCACTGGCCTATAAACAACGTTTGTGCATAAGTTGAGCACTTACTGAGTGTACAACAACAACAACAACAAGCCAAATGCCAACGTCTGTCATCAGCCAGTTTTAGCGAGTCGAGTTTTTCTGAGTACTTGCAAAAGTGGCTGATGGATTCGCATTTCTGGTTTTTTCCTTCTCCGTTGCATAAGTCGCATGGATCACATAATGCATGTTCGCAATAATCCAAATGCTCAACAACTGGTTCCAAGCTTAACTCTTTGCCTCGTTGCAACTAGTTCAACCAAACTTAAGAGCTTTTGTAGGTTGCTAAAGAGGCTTTCGTGCGTTGCTCGGCAAGTCAAATAAACTAGAGCTATTAAAATGCCAGTTTAGTTAATTTCTTTAACCCAATAAAAAGGTTGCTTATAAAGGGTCCGAACTAGTTTTGTTTGTTTAAACCCAACAGGGTCAAAAGCACTTTAGATTCTCCCCATAAAAAAATACTATAAAATATATTTTCTGTATATTTTTAAGCTTTCGAGACTCTATTTAATCTGAGTTAGCTTTCTAAAGAAGACCATTCTGATTTAGTTCAAACTTAACCTAATATTACAGCTAGTAATTCCCTCGACAATTTTATAAATCTCTTTTCTCTGCCCCGAAACCAAAATTCGTCGCCCACTCACTGCGAAAATTTACGCACAGTTTCGTGTACACAATAAATTTGTTTGCTTGCCGCATTGTCTGCGCACCGCTATTCAGGTTAGCCCCCCCTTGTTTTTGTTGCCCCTTTTACAACTGAAGCTCTCTCATTTAGCATGCAAATTCATTAAGTAAATTGATTGCCCGTTCCATGGCGCTTTTCCCAGTTGGCAAATCGTAATTTGCCGGCATATTGAGGTCATGCGCTCCACTGTGGCGTGCCGCGAGTAAGAGTGCGTGCCTCAAGCGTTGCTGCGTTATAAACTCAAAAACTCTCTCACACCCTCACGGCCCAACATTCATTCGCCCGAAAATAACAAGCTGGGCCCCTTTATGTTTTGGTTTGGCTTGCCTTTAAAATTAATGTCACTCCCCTTTGTTTTACAGATCTGTCCCGAAATAGATTCTGTGAGCTGCCCGAAGAGATCACAACGTTTGCGTTCCTGGAGACACTCATGCTGTATCACAACACCATACGCACCATACCGGAATCCGTTAAGCAGCTCTCCTCGCTAACCTATCTGGATTTGCGTAGCAATCAGCTGAGCTCTTTGCCACGCGAGATCTGCTTTCTGCCGCTGCAAGTGCTGCTCGTCTCGAACAATCGTCTGGCATCGCTGCCGGACGAACTGGGTCGCTTGGATCAGACACTAACCGATCTGGATGCCTCCTATAATCAACTGACTGCATTGCCCGTGCGCCTCGGCGAACTGCGCACCCTACGCTCCCTCTCGCTTCGCAGTAATCAGCTGCTCTATCTGCCACGCGAGGTTACCTGCCTGAGTCTCGTCTCGCTGGATGTGAGCAACAATCGAATCGCTGGTCTTCCCCTCGAAATACGTCACATGAGCACCCTGGTCGAGCTACAGCTCGAGAACAATCCACTCACCTCGCCGCCAGCCAGCGTAAGTAGTCAATACTATTAAGCATTATTCGCTGCCTCCATTCTAATTTGTATATATCATTTTGTAGCTTTGCATGCGAGGTCTGGTGCATGTGTTCAAGTTTCTCGAGACACAGGCGACCAAGGATGAGAAAGGCTCTCGAGCAGGTGGCAATTACGATGGGTATACGACACTGCGTCGAGCGCCACGTCACAATTCGAGTGGCAACGTGCTAGAGACAACATCCAGCCAGCGACATGCGACAAGGCATCAGATTGACTCTGGCTATAGTACCAGCGATGGAGTGGACAAACGCTGGTCGCACGATGCGCCCGGCAAGTCCAAGACAGACTCACCACTTCATTGTGCAACGTTGCCACGTGCCCTGCCATCAAGCAGCAACAGCAACTGTCAGCAACATCAAACGCTGCCATTGAGTGCAGATCTAATGGATGCTTCGCTGACCTCCAGCACCAGCACCATTGTCGATGAGAGTCTTACGCTTAGTGCTGGCCTTTCGCCTGCAGCCTCGCCTTGCAAGTCGTCTTCGCACATCAGCTATGCGCATTCGAATAGCTCGAGCAACAGCTCGTCGCCGGATCAAGATGATGATCTGATGCTGGACCATCAGGAGCGTAGCGTGCACGGCAGCAATGGCAAGCTGAACAAGAGTCTTAGCAACATACAGACCTACAAGTAAGTAGTAACCGAATGTTATTATGAATGTTGATTATTAAGTTTTGAACGTTGCAGAGAGTATAAGGATGCGTTGAAGCAGCAACGCAATCAGGAAATAAGCAGCGTCTACAAGCAAAAGCATCCCAATGCCAATTCTGAAGATGGCGAACTGCTACGACTCACCAATGGCTCTTCGGCCACCTTGCCCAAATCCATAATGAAGCAAACAAGCAACAATGGCCACCACAATGGCAACGGCATTGATGATGTGGTTATACCAAAGAAACCCATACAAAAAGTGATCCCATCACGCAACACTGAACTGATGTCATCACAAGCATTTAAGACACCAGCACCACCAGCCGAATCAATTGGTGCCAACTGCGTGGGCTATGTTAAGCCTCACAGTCCAATGATGAATGGTGGTGGCGGTGTTGGCGTGCTTACCAACAGCAACACGAACAGTAACAATAATGGCGGCAGCAACACAAACAAATTCAATACGTCCAATGGCAGCGGTGCGGCTGGCAGCAGCGTAACCATCAAGTCACCTGTGAGTGCCACCAGTAAATTGGGCAACGTGAAGACACATCGCACAGTCACCTGGAATCATGACATACCTGCCGAGAAGCTAAGCTTCACCATGCGACGCGAATTCGATCGTCAGCGCGAGGAAACTGAACTCATGTCGCAGCTGCGCAGCGTGAGTGATGAACTTGAATTGATGTTGTTGGTATAGTTTTGTGATATATTTTTGATTGACTTTGCAGATCATTGAGACACGCCTTAAGATGACACTGCCCGAGGATATTGCATCGGCACTCACCGATGGCGTCATACTCTGCCATTTGGCCAACTATGTGCGTCCGCGTTCCGTGGCAAGCATACATGTGCCATCGCCCGGTGTGGTGAGCTATAATTCCAACTGCAAAGTAATTTGTGCACGAATTGCTGATTTATTTTCAACTTTTCTTTTTTAGAACAAATTGTCCATGGCACGGTGTCGACGCAATGTGGATAACTTTTTGGAGGCATGTCGTCGCATTGGTGTGGATGAGGTGCGTACTTAAATGACCCTGACATCTTAAGCTAAACAGTCCTTCTAATATAAGACAGACATCAATTGGCTTGTAGTTCAAAGCTTATTACTCGGTTATGGGGCAATTTAAATGCTTTATGCGCTTAACGCTTTATTTCGCTATTTATAGTAGATTTAAGAGACAGCTTCTTATCTATCCTTATCCCACATCCTTTTGCCACAACACACACACTTAAAACATAAACAAACAAACAAACAAAATGATGATGCATAAAATCTGTTATTGGTGTTGGTTGCAGGAGTTGATTTGCTTCTGTGCAGATGTTGTGCCACAACAACAATGCGAACATCCACGCTCAGACGATGACTATGACGCTGATGTCTATGTCGATGATAAAGACAACAACAGCAGTAGCAACAGCAGCAGCAACAGCCACAGCAACAACAACAACAATATTGATAATGACAATGCTGGCCGTAATAAGCAGCGGCGTTTGCAAGTGCCAAATGCAGTTGCTCTATTGCGCACAGTTGCCGCTTTGATTGCCCTGGATGCGAATCCACATCATCAGCATATGCGCTGCCTGCAGCAGCAGGAAGAGTTGCAGCTGAAATTGCAGCAAATGCAACAGTTGCAACAACCACAGTCGTCGTCGTCGTCGCCGTCGTCACAGTCGCTTGTTGCGCAACAATTTCAGCAAGAGCAATTAACTGCACAGAACTCCTCCTGCACCAAACAGCCAGAACAGATGTTGCAGCAACAACAACGACAACAACAACAATTAGATAATGTTATGTATGAGAATTGTGAGCTTGTCAACATGAATGGCAAGGAAACGCATATGTCTGATGATGTGTCAGTAGCAACAGAACAACACCAACAGCAGCAACAGCAGCAGCAACTGGGTGCAATGGGTCAACTGCTGCGCACCGCCAAAATGAAGACATATGAAAAGATCAAGCATAATCTTTTGAGCGCGCACGGTCAGCACAATTTTCAATTGCACAACAACAACAATTGTCGCACGCTGCAGACAATCATTGAGAGCGAACACGATGTGGCCGCCGCTGGACCGGCTGGTCACTATCATCTGATTGACGAGAAGCACAAACAACAGCTCAAGGAGAACGAGGCTTCGACTGCCACAATCAAGCCGCTTGCCAAACGCATCGAATTTTTCGAAAAGAAGCCACAACTGGAGGTCTTTAGCATCTATCGCATTGACGATGCGCAGCAACAGCAACAGCTGCAAACGCCGCAGCATAAACTGGAGCAGCTAAAGCAACACGAAGCTGGCACTTCGTTGCTGAAACACGATTCCCATACGCTGACCATCATCCTATCGTGCGTCTTCATAGTCACCTTCCTCTGGCTGATGCTGTTCCCATTGCCTGGCTAGCAATTGTAGCTTGTACTGCCTCTACTTATTGCCAATAGTTTTTAAGCAAAACAAGCTTGTACTAATCAGATAAACTTGAGTTATTGAGGCTGCTTTTCGTTTAGTGCTACATACTAAATATTATTATTCAAATACCTAGTTGTAAAACCCACTACAATCCAAAGACTTTTCTAATGCAACACAGCATTCGATGTGTATTTGCTATTATGTGAGATTTATTCATGACTAAATATGTATATTTAATTCATCCATCACATTCATACGATACAAATGCCCCAGTTTACAAGTATTTCTATTTTTGAAAACATACGCTTGACTTCACTATAGAATCACATCTGTAATTTTAGGTTACAACGAACTAATAACTTGCTTTGAGTTGCGTTTGTTGGTTGAACTAAGAGTAGAGAGAGAGTAGTAACAAATAGTTAGGGATTGTTAGTAATGAGGTCAGCTGGAATGACAGAAACGGGGTTTTAACTGAAGCAGGGACACAATATAGTTATATACATACATACAAATAGATACGAGCAATATATATAGCACAAAAACTTGAACAATCTAATCAACGCACACAATTCTCTCATCACGAAATGACAAAACAAATAGTGCCTTTGACTGTACAGTCTGAATATACTATATCCAGTATACACATTCTTCAAGCAATATTCTATAGATTTTGTTGCCAAGACTTTTGAGAACCTTTTCGATCAATTGTATTTTAGTGAGTGACAAGCGCTTCACAACCCAATGACTATTGTATTATTTAACAACTATTGAATGAGAACAAAACTATAAATTACATTCCTAACTATATATACGTATATATATTATTTGCTTTAGATTATATACAATGCATACTATATATATGCAAGAAACATAAGTACTTAACGAACTCTCGATGAAAACCTAATCAAATTTCTTAAAGAAACACAAAATGTAACACGCACACTCAAACGTTTTGCATAGCTATAAATATTTATCTAGTACTAGTACTTAAAACCAAACATATACACACACATACATTTATACATACATATATATTTTGTCTAACAAAATTGTAGAAACAAGGCAGCTAAAAGATAATAATTTTTATAAACAACATTTAACAAAGACAAAACATATTTATGCTCCTCTACACTAAGACTACTTAAGGAACACTGTAAACGAAATGAAAAACACACAATCAAAAAACAGAATACAATTATACGATTCCATATAGCATATAAATATTTGAAGAAATGAAAAATGAAGCCAAACAACAAGCAAAGTTGCATTTATTATAAGAAGAAAAAAATTTCCAATGCTCCAAGTTAATAATTCATCAAAAATATATATAAATATATACACATATATACATGTATCTGAACAATATGCAGCAAATTAGTTTTTATCTAAACTGTTCTCAAGGTTTGAGAGCGATTGTTACATAGTCTGGACACGTACCATTGGTAATGACACAATGAATGTCAAACTGTAATGCAATAAGGGAATCGCATAGAGTTGAACTTGATTTAATATGACTTTATTTTGATGTTGAATGTATTAATAATGACACAAATCTATTTTACTTAACCCACAAACACAGAATCTAATTTGCTGCGCTGCCGATGTACTGGAGGGCAAAGGGGCCGTGCAGGTGTCCATCACGGTTGGTGAACTGTTTCGGCTGCATGGAAGCGGTTTAGTCTGGGGCAGCAGCAGCAGCAGTGGCAACAACAGTGGAGCCGCCACACCCACAAAATCACCAACCAGAACAACACGCGCCACATTGTCACCCACGCCCCTGGTCTAGGTGGGAAACTTTCTTTTGATGCTGCCACACGTGAACCAAATGGATAATACTTTTTGTAACTTTTAGGATAACTTAACTTATATAGTCCATATATATATATACATATATATACACTCACGGGTTTCCTGCATAAGATTGTGAGTTGGCCAACAAGTTAGTTTTTGAGTGCTGCACACACATTATTATCATTATTATAAATGCTTTGTTAAACTTCATTTAGGTTTGTAGTTTATTTATTTATGTAAATACACAGCGACAACAAACATAAATACACACACACACAGTAAACCAAAAAAAACATCACACATATAAACACAAACCAACGAATTTAAGTTAGTCACAAAGAAAAGTATTTATTGAATTTGTCATACATAAACATTAATACATAAGTTTATAGACTCTCTGTATAGGGTTTTTTTTTTTATATTTTGTATACCTATGCATCTCAAACTGTATGCCATTTGTTTCTGTTATTCGATTGCTGTTTTATATGTGAAAAAAAAACACAATTTGGCCAAAATACCATAGCGTACTGTTTTAAGTATGAAACGATCAATTTACATTTTTATATATATATATAGTAAATCTTGCATACACATGAATAATTTCATGCACATAATACTATAACATATTGTCATCATATACATATACGAATAATGATTATGTAGCTTAGTCCTAACGATAGCTGTGCTCACTTTTCTACACTTAATACGAAGCAAATTATGCACTTAACTGTAAGTCTTCGAATATATCAAATAAAATGAAAATTGTCATACGTACAACATATCTATCTTTCTTTTGGGCTCAAAGCTTGCCTTTCATCGTGTGCTCCACGCAAAGAATCCTCTTTTATCTACCCTCCTGGCAAAACAAAACTCTGCGAAGCACTTTTGTTTGTTTTCTTTTTCGCTTTTGCCAGAAAGCAAACATTTTCTTTGCTGACTTTTGCAGGGATTTTCATTTTTCACATTTTTAAGCGGGCCTACGACATTTGGTTAAAAAAAACTCATTGCCAGCTGCGTATCAGCGGAAAACAAAGAAAACATACGTCAAAGTTTTCATGCACATAGTTGGAAAATTTGCATAATGCGCAACGCAAGCAATTGACGAAAGTTGTTGTTTGTCAAAAGGGGGAAAAACGTAATTCCACATATGAAAATTGCAAAAAAATATCACAACAATTGATATTGAAGGCTTAAGCTTCTACTCCGAAATAGGCTTTTAAGTTAAAGCAATGCAAATTGTGAAGGAGCGCAAGAGCGCCCATCACAAATGACTTAAAGGCGTTGCAAAACAACAAAGAACTAGCTATTTATGTTTATATTAGCGTAATGAACTAGAAAGAACCATATCGCGCATCACTGACAACGGACGACAGCACTGACAGAAACGGGACTTGGTGACACGCGCTCATAATGAGAGAGAGGATCGCTCACCAAAACAAGTAAAGGAGAGTCTGCGCATGCAAAAAATGACACGCGCGCATCGTCAGACAGAGACCACACACGGCAGAGGTATCGAGCGTGGATGTTAGAGCAGGATAAGCAGCGGGGAAAAGCACCGTTAGTAGACGAAGGGCAGAAGCTGCAGCAGCGATCACGACTGAGGAAATGTACAGCGCAGTAAAAAGGCACGCTCCTAATTAGTCTGGGTCGGGAGTCGGGCTGAGTCCGAGTCGCGCTGGGAAAGCAAAGGAGTACAAAAGTGCGTGTGGACGCTTAGACAAACCGGCGCGGAAACGCCGCGGGCGCCAACAAAGAAAATATAAAAACACGCGAGTGCAGAAAAACAAAACTACGAAATTAAATACTTGTAGAAAAGTTCACTGGACACAGACTGGTACGCAAAAACATGCAGACCATCAAGGCGGAAGATGTATGCAAAAACAAAAATGCATGCCTATTTAGTTGTTGCTGCACACGAATGTACATCAACGTCGAGAATAGAGACATACAAATAACTGTCCTGCTCAAACTGCAGAGAGCGATCGTCGCCTTCCACAAGTCAAAAAAAAAGTCCACTTGCTCTCTTGTTATCCACAAAGGCAGTTAGCCTGGAACTTTGCGCGTGTTTACATCGCTGGGAGCTTATCGTCCGTTAATATATTTAATTACAATTAATACGGCCTATATTAATAGTCAAATTGTGTTTATATTACGCAAAGAACATACGCAAAGTGTTTATAACATTATAGAATCACCGTGCAATTGCTTTTTAAAGTGTTTTTAAGCAATCGAAAAGTTGAGAAAATTGCGCCTTTTTGTTACTGCTTTGCCGGGCCGCGAAAAAACTAAAGAGAGAGGATAAGAGCGCCCAAATGAATGTGTTGTTGTTGCGTTTAGCGCGCTGAAAATCTCCACAATAAGCGAAGCATTGGAGATAGAATAAATTGCTTTACAATGTAATGTAAAGTTTACTTTGTTTTTATTTTTTTCTTGTGTGTTAAGTGCAGTGAAAATAAAATAAAATATACATACATATGTACATATATAGAAATGTTTGTGTTTTTGCTTTTGTGAAAATGCTCAGTGAAAAAGAGAGAGAGAGAGAGAGTGAGAGCATTGCATTGAACTGTATATGTGTTGTTGCTGCTACCGGTGAGTAAATTCTGCTTATTCTATATTACATTGATCACCCTGTTTATAAATCAGCCTATTACTGTAATTAGATTGGATTATAGAAATAATTTTCATTGCTGCAATGTATAACTTTCCAATACACTTTCAAAAGACAAGTAGATATATTGCTTAGTTTCAACTTTTCAAATATTTTCATGATCGAAATCTCTAAAAACAATTTTCTGCATTTCTCTAACTTTTTCATAAATGGTCTAATTATATATATACATATGTAGCTGAGACTGGTCAATAAAAGATACAGATTTGACACGCTCACACAATGACAGTGCTTCATATGAATTTTGACCAAAAATGGAATTTTATCTAAATCAAATTATTTAAATGCAGTTTTGTTTAAGCGGCCAAATCATGACTTTTAAGACATTGCTTTGGAAAATCGGGTCAGTTTTGACGAAGTTATGGAAGTCGAACGATTTGTCAAATGATGATGTCGAGTTTTGGCATAAGATTTTAACATGAAAATTGACCAAAAATCGAATTTTATCTAAATGTAATTTCTTAAATGCAGTTTTATTTTAGGGGTCAAACCATGACTTTTGAGGTATTGCTTTTGAAAATCGGGTCACATTTGACGAAGTTATGGAAGTCGAAAGATTTTACCAATGCCCAAGTCAATTTTTGTTTATAAAATTTTAACATGAAATATGACCAAAAATCGAATTTTATCTAAATGTAATTTCTTAAATGCAGTTTTATTTTAGGGGTCAAACCATGACTTTTGAGGTATTGCTTTTGAAAATCGGGTCACATTTGACGAAGTTATGGAAGTCGAAAGATTTTACCAATGCCCAAGTCAATTTTTGTTTATAAAATTTTAACATGAAATCTGACCAAAAATCGAATTTTATCTATATGTAATTTCTTAAATGCAGTTTTATTTTAGGGATCAAACCATGACTTTCGAGGCATTGCTTTTGAAAATCGGGTCACATTTGACGAAGTTATGGAAGTCGAAAGATTTTACCAATGCCCAAGTCAATTTTTGTTTATAAAATTTTTACATGAAATATGACCAAAAATCGAATTTTATCTAAATGTAATTTCTTAAATGCAGTTTTATTTTAGGGGTCAAACCATGACTTTTGAGGTATTGCTTTTGAAAATCGGGTCACATTTGACGAAGTTATGGAAGTCGAAAGATTTTACCAATGCCCAAGTCATTTTTTGTTTATAAAATTTTAACATGAAATCTGACCAAAAATCGAATTTTATTTAAATGTAATTTCTTAAATGCAATTTTATTTTAGGGGTCAAACCATGACTTTTGAGGTATTGCTTTTGAAAATCGGGTCACATTTGACGAAGTTATGGAAGTCGAAAGATTTTACCAATGCCCAAGTCAATTTTTGTTTATAAAATTTTAACATGAAATATGACCAAAAATCGAATTTTATCTAAATGTAATTTCTTAAATGCAGTTTTATTTTAGGGGTCAAACCATGACTTTTGAGGTATTGCTTTTGAAAATCGGGTCACATTTGACGAAGTTATGGAAGTCGAAAGATTTTACCAATGCCCAAGTAAATTTTTGTTTATAAAATTTTAACATGAAATATGACCAAAAATCGAATTTTATTTAAATGTAATTTCTTAAATGCAGTTTTATTTTAGGGGTCAAACCATGACTTTTGAGGTATTGCTTTTGAAAATCGGGTCACATTTGACGAAGTTATGGAAGTCGAAAGATTTTACCAATGCCCAAGTCAATTTTTGTTTATAAAATTTTAACATGAAATCTGACCAAAAATCGAATTTTATCTAAATGTAATTTCTTAAATGCAGTTTTATTTTAGGGGTCAAACCATGACTTTTGAGGTATTGCTTTTGAAAATCGGGTCACATTTGACGAAGTTATGGAAGTCGAAAGATTTTACCAATGCCCAAGTCAATTTTTGTTTATAAAATTTTTACATGAAATATGACCAAAAATCGAATTTTATCTAAATGTAATTTCTTAAATGCAGTTTTATTTTAGGGGTCAAACCATGACTTTTGAGGTATTGCTTTTGAAAATCGGGTCACATTTGACGAAGTTATGGAAGTCGAAAGATTTTACCAATGCCCAAGTCAATTTTTGTTTATAAAATTTTAACATGAAATATGACCAAAAATCGAATTTTATCTAAATGTAATTTCTTAAATGCAGTTTTATTTTAGGGGTCAAACCATGACTTTTGAGGTATTGCTTTTGAAAATCGGGTCACATTTGACGAAGTTATGGAAGTCGAAAGATTTTGCCAACGCCCAAGTCAATTTTTGTTTATAAAATTTTACATGAAATCTGACCAAAAATCGAATTTTATCTAAATGTAATTTCTTAAATGCAGTTTTATTTTAGGGGTCAAACCATAAATTTTGTGGTATTGCTTTTGAAAATCGGGTCAGTTTTGACGAAGTTATGGAAGTCGAAAGATTTTACCAATGCCCAAGTCAATTTTTGTTTATAAAATTTTAACATGAAATATGACCAAAAATCGAATTTTATCTAAATGTAATTTCTTAAATGCAGTTTTATTTTAGGGGTCAAACCATGACTTTTGAGGTATTGCTTTTGAAAATCGGGTCACATTTGACGAAGTTATGGAAGTCGATTTTACCAATGCCCAAGTCAATTTTTGTTTATAAAATTTTAACATGAAATCTGACCAAAAATCGAATTTTATCTATATGTAATTTCTTAAATGCAGTTTTATTTTAGGGATCAAACCATGACTTTCGAGGTATTGCTTTTGAAAATCGGGTCACATTTGACGAAGTTATGGAAGTCGAAAGATTTTACCAATGCCCAAGTCAATTTTTGTTTATAAAATTTTAACATGAAATATGACCAAAAATCGAATTTTATCTAAATGTAATTTCTTAAATGCAGTTTTATTTTAGGGGTCAAACCATGACTTTTGAGGTATTGCTTTTGAAAATCGGGTCACATTTGATGAAGTTATGGAAGTCGAAAGATTTTACCAATGCCCAAGTCAATTTTTGTTTATAAAATTTTAACATGAAATATGACCAAAAATCGAATTTTATCTAAATGTAATTTCTTAAATGCAGTTTTATTTTAGGGGTCAAACCATGACTTTTGAGGTATTGCTTTTGAAAATCGGGTCACATTTGACGAAGTTATGGAAGTCGAAAGATTTTACCAATGCCCAAGTCAATTTTTGTTTATAAAATTTTAACATGAAATCTGACCAAAAATCGAATTTTATCTAAATGTAATTTCTTAAATGCAGTTTTATTTTAGGGATCAAACCATGACTTTCGAGGCATTGCTTTTGAAAATCGGGTCACATTTGACGAAGTTATGGAAGTCGAAAGATTTTACCAATGCCCAAGTCAATTTTTGTTTATAAAATTTTAACATGAAATATGACCAAAAATCGAATTTTATCTAAATGTAATTTCTTAAATGCAGTTTTATTTTAGGGGTCAAACCATGACTTTTGAGGTATTGCTTTTGAAAATCGGGTCACATTTGACGAAGTTATGGAAGTCGAAAGATTTTACCAATGCCCAAGTCAATTTTTGTTTATAAAATTTTAACATGAAATCTGACCAAAAATCGAATTTTATCTAAATGTAATTTCTTAAATGCAGTTTTATTTTAGGGGTCAAACCATGACTTTTGAGGTATTGCTTTTGAAAATCGGGTCACATTTGACGAAGTTATGGAAGTCGAAAGATTTTACCAATGCCCAAGTCAATTTTTGTTTATAAAATTTTAACATGAAATCTGACCAAAAATCGAATTTTATCTAAATGTAATTTCTTAAATGCAGTTTTATTTTAGGGGTCAAACCATGACTTTTGAGGTATTGCTTTTGAAAATCGGGTCACATTTGACGAAGTTATGGAAGTCGAAAGATTTTACCAATGCCCAAGTCAATTTTTGTTTATAAAATTTTAACATGAAATCTGACCAAAAATCGAATTTTATCTAAATGTAATTTCTTAAATGCAGTTTTATTTTAGGGGTCAAACCATGACTTTTGAGGTATTGCTTTTGAAAATCGGGTCACATTTGACGAAGTTATGGAAGTCGAAAGATTTTACCAATGCCCAAGTCAATTTTTGTTAATAAAATTTTAACATGAAATTTGACCAAAAATCGAATTTTATCTAAATGTAATTTCTTAAATGCAGTTTTATTTTAGGGGTCAAACCATGACTTTTGAGGTATTGCTTTTGAAAATCGGGTCACATTTGACGAAGTTATGGAAGTCGAAAGATTTTACCAATGCCCAAGTCAATTTTTGTTTATAAAATTTTAACATGAAATATGACCAAAAATCGAATTTTATCTAAATGTAATTTCTTAAATGCAGTTTTATTTAAGGGGTCAAACCATGACTTTTGAGGTATTGCTTTTGAAAATCGGGTCACATTTGACGAAGTTATGGAAGTCGAAAGATTTTACCAATGCCCAAGTCAATTTTTGTTTATAAAATTTTAACATGAAATATGACCAAAAATCGAATTTTATCTAAATGTAATTTCTTAAATGCAGTTTTATTTTAGGGGTCAAACCATGACTTTTGAGGTATTGCTTTTGAAAATCGGGTCACATTTGACGAAGTTATGGAAGTCGAAAGATTTTACCAATGCCCAAGTCAATTTTGTTTATAAAATTTTAACATGAAATATGACCAAAAATCGAATTTTATCTAAATGTAATTTCTTAAATGCAGTTTTATTTTAGGGGTCAAACCATGACTTTTGAGGTATTGCTTTTGAAAATCGGGTCACATTTGACGAAGTTATGGAAGTCGAAAGATTTTACCAATGCCCAAGTCAATTTTTGTTTATAAAATTTTAACATGAAATATGACCAAAAATCGAATTTTATCTAAATGTAATTTCTTAAATGCAGTTTTATTTTAGGGGTCAAACCATGACTTTTGAGGTATTGCTTTTGAAAATCGGGTCACATTTGACGAAGTTATGGAAGTCGAAAGATTTTACCAATGCCCAAGTCAATTTTTGTTTATAAAATTTTAACATGAAATCTGACCAAAAATCGAATTTATCTAAATGTAATTTCTTAAATGCAGTTTTATTTTAGGGGTCAAACCATGACTTTTGAGGTATTGCTTTTGAAAATCGGGTCACATTTGACGAAGTTATGGAAGTCGAAAGATTTTACCAATGCCCAAGTCAATTTTTGTTTATAAAATTTTAACATGAAATCTGACCAAAAATCGAATTTTATCTAAATGTAATTTCTTAAATGCAGTTTTATTTTAGGGGTCAAACCATGACTTTTGAGGCATTGCTTTTGAAAATCGGGTCACATTTGACGAAGTTATGGAAGTCGAAAGATTTTACCAATGCCCAAGTCAATTTTTGTTTATAAAATTTTAACATGAAATCTGACCAAAAATCGAATTTTATCTAAATGTAATTTCTTAAATGCAGTTTTATTTTAGGGGTCAAACCATGACTTTTGAGGTATTGCTTTTGAAAATCGGGTCACATTTGACGAAGTTATGGAAGTCGAAAGATTTTACCAATGCCCAAGTCAATTTTTGTTTATAAAATTTTAACATGAAATCTGACCAAAAATCGAATTTTATCTAAATGTAATTTCTTAAATGCAGTTTTATTTTAGGGGTCAAACCATGACTTTTGAGGTATTGCTTTTGAAAATCGGGTCACATTTGACGAAGTTATGGAAGTCGAAAGATTTTACCAATGCCCAAGTCAATTTTTGTTTATAAAATTTTAACATGAAATCTGACCAAAAATCGAATTTTATCTAAATGTAATTTCTTAAATGCAGTTTTATTTTAGGGGTCAAACCATGACTTTTGAGGTATTGCTTTTGAAAATCGGGTCACATTTGACGAAGTTATGGAAGTCGAAAGATTTTACCAATGCCCAAGTCAATTTTTGTTTATAAAATTTTAACATGAAACTGACCAAAAATCGAATTTTATCTAAATGTAATTTCTTAAATGCAGTTTTATTTTAGGGGTCAAACCATGACTTTTGAGGTATTGCTTTTGAAAATCGGGTCACATTTGACGAAGTTATGGAAGTCGAAAGATTTTACCAATGCCCAAGTCAATTTTTGTTTATAAAATTTTAACATGAAATATGACCAAAAATCGAATTTTATCTAAATGTAATTTCTTAAATGCAGTTTTATTTAAGGGGTCAAACCATGACTTTTGAGGTATTGCTTTTGAAAATCGGGTCACATTTGACGAAGTTATGGAAGTCGAAAGATTTTACCAATGCCCAAGTCAATTTTTGTTTATAAAATTTTAACATGAAATCTGACCAAAAATCGAATTTTATCTAAATGTAATTTCTTAAATGCAGTTTTATTTTAGGGGTCAAACCATGACTTTTGAGGTATTGCTTTTGAAAATCGGGTCACATTTGACGAAGTTATGGAAGTCGAAAGATTTTACCAATGCCCAAGTCAATTTTTGTTTATAAAATTTTAACATGAAATCTGACCAAAAATCGAATTTTATCTAAATGTAATTTCTTAAATGCAGTTTTATTTTAGGGGTCAAACCATGACTTTTGAGGTATTGCTTTTGAAAATCGGGTCACATTTGACGAAGTTATGGAAGTCGAAAGATTTTACCAATGCCCAAGTCAATTTTTGTTTATAAAATTTTAACATGAAATCTGACCAAAAATCGAATTTATCTAAATGTAATTTCTTAAATGCAGTTTTATTTTAGGGGTCAAACCATGACTTTTGAGGTATTGCTTTTGAAAATCGGGTCACATTTGACGAAGTTATGGAAGTCGAAAGATTTTACCAATGCCCAAGTCAATTTTTGTTTATAAAATTTTAACATGAAATCTGACCAAAAATCGAATTTTATCTAAATGTAATTTCTTAAATGCAGTTTTATTTAAGGGGTCAAACCATGACTTTTGAGGTATTGCTTTTGAAAATCGGGTCACATTTGACGAAGTTATGGAAGTCGAAAGATTTTACCAATGCCCAAGTCAATTTTTGTTTATAAAATTTTAACATGAATATGACCAAAAATCGAATTTTATCTAAATGTAATTTCTTAAATGCAGTTTTATTTTAGGGGTCAAACCATGACTTTTGAGGTATTGCTTTTGAAAATCGGGTCACATTTGACGAAGTTATGGAAGTCGAAAGATTTTACCAATGCCCAAGTCAATTTTTGTTTATAAAATTTTAACATGAAATATGACCAAAAATCGAATTTTATCTAAATGTAATTTCTTAAATGCAGTTTTATTTTAGGGGTCAAACCATGACTTTTGAGGTATTGCTTTTGAAAATCGGGTCACATTTGACGAAGTTATGGAAGTCGAAAGATTTTACCAATGCCCAAGTCAATTTTTGTTTATAAAATTTTAACATGAAATCTGACCAAAAATCGAATTTTATCTAATGTAATTTCTTAAATGCAGTTTTATTTTAGGGGTCAAACCATGACTTTTGAGGTATTGCTTTTGAAAATCGGGTCACATTTGACGAAGTTATGGAAGTCGAAAGATTTTACCAATGCCCAAGTCAATTTTTGTTTATAAAATTTTAACATGAAATCTGACCAAAAATCGAATTTTATCTAAATGTAATTTCTTAAATGCAGTTTTATTTAGGGGTCAAACCATGACTTTTGAGGTATTGCTTTTGAAAATCGGGTCACATTTGACGAAGTTATGGAAGTCGAAAGATTTTACCAATGCCCAAGTCAATTTTGTTTATAAAATTTTAACATGAAATATGACCAAAAATCGAATTTTATCTAAATGTAATTTCTTAAATGCAGTTTTATTTAAGGGGTCAAACCATGACTTTTGAGGTATTGCTTTTGAAAATCGGGTCACATTTGACGAAGTTATGGAAGTCGAAAGATTTTACCAATGCCCAAGTCAATTTTTGTTTATAAAATTTTAACATGAAATCTGACCAAAAATCGAATTTTATCTAAATGTAATTTCTTAAATGCAGTTTTATTTTAGGGGTCAAACCATGACTTTTGAGGTATTGCTTTTGAAAATCGGGTCACATTTGACGAAGTTATGGAAGTCGAAAGATTTTACCAATGCCCAAGTCAATTTTTGTTTATAAAATTTTAACATGAAATCTGACCAAAAATCGAATTTTATCTAAATGTAATTCTTAAATGCAGTTTTATTTTAGGGGTCAAACCATGACTTTTGAGGTATTGCTTTTGAAAATCGGGTCACATTTGACGAAGTTATGGAAGTCGAAAGATTTTACCAATGCCCAAGTCAATTTTTGTTTATAAAATTTTAACATGAAATCTGACCAAAAATCGAATTTTATCTAAATGTAATTTCTTAAATGCAGTTTTATTTTAGGGGTCAAACCATGACTTTTGAGGTATTGCTTTTGAAAATCGGGTCACATTTGACGAAGTTATGGAAGTCGAAAGATTTTACCAATGCCCAAGTCAATTTTTGTTTATAAAATTTTAACATGAAATATGACCAAAAATCGAATTTTATCTAAATGTAATTTCTTAAATGCAGTTTTATTTTAGGGGTCAAACCATGACTTTTGAGGTATTGCTTTTGAAAATCGGGTCACATTTGACGAAGTTATGGAAGTCGAAAGATTTTACCAATGCCCAAGTCAATTTTGTTTATAAAATTTTAACATGAAATATGACCAAAAATCGAATTTTATCTAAATGTAATTTCTTAAATGCAGTTTTATTTAAGGGGTCAAACCATGACTTTTGAGGTATTGCTTTTGAAAATCGGGTCACATTTGACGAAGTTATGGAAGTCGAAAGATTTTACCAATGCCCAAGTCAATTTTTGTTTATAAAATTTTAACATGAAATATGACCAAAAATCGAATTTTATCTAAATGTAATTTCTTAAATGCAGTTTTATTTTAGGGGTCAAACCATGACTTTTGAGGTATTGCTTTTGAAAATCGGGTCACATTTGACGAAGTTATGGAAGTCGAAAGATTTTACCAATGCCCAAGTCAATTTTTGTTTATAAAATTTTAACATGAAATATGACCAAAAATCGAATTTTATCTAAATGTAATTTCTTAAATGCAGTTTTATTTTAGGGGTCAAACCATGACTTTTGAGGTATTGCTTTTGAAAATCGGGTCACATTTGACGAAGTTATGGAAGTCGAAAGATTTTACCAATGCCCAAGTCAATTTTTGTTTATAAAATTTTAACATGAAATATGACCAAAAATCGAATTTTATCTAAATGTAATTTCTTAAATGCAGTTTTATTTTAGGGGTCAAACCATGACTTTTGAGGTATTGCTTTTGAAAATCGGGTCACATTTGACGAAGTTATGGAAGTCGAAAGATTTTACCAATGCCCAAGTCAATTTTTGTTTATAAAATTTTAACATGAAATCTGACCAAAAATCGAATTTTATCTAAATGTAATTTCTTAAATGCAGTTTTATTTTAGGGGTCAAACCATGACTTTTGAGGTATTGCTTTTGAAAATCGGGTCACATTTGACGAAGTTATGGAAGTCGAAAGATTTTACCAATGCCCAAGTCAATTTTTGTTTATAAAATTTTAACATGAATATGACCAAAAATCGAATTTTATCTAAATGTAATTTCTTAAATGCAGTTTTATTTTAGGGGTCAAACCATGACTTTTGAGCTATTGCTTTTGAAAATCGGGTCACATTTGACGAAGTTATGGAAGTCGAAAGATTTTACCAATGCCCAAGTCAATTTTTGTTTATAAAATTTTAACATGAAATCTGACCAAAAATCGAATTTTATCTAAATGTAATTTCTTAAATGCAGTTTTATTTTAGGGGTCAAACCATGACTTTTGAGGTATTGCTTTTGAAAATCGGGTCACATTTGACGAAGTTATGGAAGTCGAAAGATTTTACCAATGCCCAAGTCAATTTTTGTTTATAAAATTTTAACATGAAATCTGACAAAAATCGAATTTATCTAAATGTAATTTCTTAAATGCAGTTTTATTTTAGGGGTCAAACCATGACTTTTGAGGTATTGCTTTTGAAAATCGGGTCACATTTGACGAAGTTATGGAAGTCGAAAGATTTTACCAATGCCCAAGTCAATGTTTGTTTATAAAATTTTAACATGAATATGACCAAAAATCGAATTTTATCTAAATGTAATTTCTTAAATGCAGTTTTATTTTAGGGGTCAAACCATGACTTTTGAGGTATTGCTTTTGAAAATCGGGTCACATTTGACGAAGTTATGGAAGTCGAAAGATTTTACCAATGCCCAAGTCAATTTTTGTTTATAAAATTTTAACATGAAATATGACCAAAAATCGAATTTATCTAAATGTAATTTCTTAAATGCAGTTTTATTTAGGGGTCAAACCATGACTTTTGAGCTATTGCTTTTGAAAATCGGGTCACATTTGACGAAGTTATGGAAGTCGAAAGATTTTACCAATGCCCAAGTCAATTTTTGTTTATAAAATTTTAACATGAAATCTGACCAAAAATCGAATTTTATCTAAATGTAATTTCTTAAATGCAGTTTTATTTTAGGGGTCAAACCATGACTTTTGAGCTATTGCTTTTGAAAATCGGGTCACATTTGACGAAGTTATGGAAGTCGAAAGATTTTACCAATGCCCAAGTCAATTTTTGTTTATAAAATTTTAACATGAAATATGACCAAAAATCGAATTTTATCTAAATGTAATTTCTTAAATGCAGTTTTATTTTAGGGGTCAAACCATGACTTTTGAGGTATTGCTTTTGAAAATCGGGTCACATTTGACGAAGTTATGGAAGTCGAAAGATTTTACCAATGCCCAAGTCAATTTTTGTTTATAAAATTTTAACATGAAATCTGACCAAAAATCGAATTTTATCTAAATGTAATTTCTTAAATGCAGTTTTATTTTAGGGGTCAAACCATGACTTTTGAGGTATTGCTTTTGAAAATCGGGTCACATTTGACGAAGTTATGGAAGTCGAAAGATTTTACCAATGCCCAAGTCAATTTTTGTTTATAAAATTTTAACATGAAATCTGACCAAAAATCGAATTTTATCTAAATGTAATTTCTTAAATGCAGTTTTATTTTAGGGGTCAAACCATGACTTTTGAGGTATTGCTTTTGAAAATCGGGTCACATTTGACGAAGTTATGGAAGTCGAAAGATTTTACCAATGCCCAAGTCAATTTTTGTTTATAAAATTTTAACATGAATATGACCAAAAATCGAATTTTATCTAAATGTAATTTCTTAAATGCAGTTTTATTTTAGGGGTCAAACCATGACTTTTGAGCTATTGCTTTTGAAAATCGGGTCACATTTGACGAAGTTATGGAAGTCGAAAGATTTTACCAATGCCCAAGTCAATTTTTGTTTATAAAATTTTAACATGAAATCTGACCAAAAATCGAATTTTATCTAAATGTAATTTCTTAAATGCAGTTTTATTTAGGGGTCAAACCATGACTTTTGAGGCTATTGCTTTTGAAAATCGGGTCACATTTGACGAAGTTATGGAAGTCGAAAGATTTTACCAATGCCCAAGTCAATTTTTGTTTATAAAATTTTAACATGAATATGACCAAAAATCGAATTTTATTTAAATGTAATTTCTTAAATGCAGTTTTATTTTAGGGGTCAAACCATGACTTTTGAGGCATTGCTTTTGAAAATCGGGTCACATTTGACGAAGTTATGGAAGTCGAAAGATTTTACCAATGCCCAAGTCAATTTTTGTTTATAAAATTTTAACATGAAATATGACCAAAAATCGAATTTTATCTAAATGTAATTTCTTAAATGCAGTTTTATTTTAGGGGTCAAACCATGACTTTTGAGCTATTGCTTTTGAAAATCGGGTCACATTTGACGAAGTTATGGAAGTCGAAAGATTTTACCAATGCCCAAGTCAATTTTTGTTTATAAAATTTTAACATGAAATATGACCAAAAATCGAATTTTATCTAAATGTAATTTCTTAAATGCAGTTTTATTTTAGGGGTCAAACCATGACTTTTGAGGCTATTGCTTTTGAAAATCGGGTCACATTTGACGAAGTTATGGAAGTCGAAAGATTTTACCAATGCCCAAGTCAATTTTTGTTTATAAAATTTTAACATGAAATCTGACCAAAAATCGAATTTTATCTAAATGTAATTTCTTAAATGCAGTTTTATTTTAGGGGTCAAACCATGACTTTGAGGCTATTGCTTTTGAAAATCGGGTCACATTTGACGAAGTTATGGAAGTCGAAAGATTTTACCAATGCCCAAGTCAATTTTTGTTTATAAAATTTTAACATGAAATCTGACCAAAAATCGAATTTTATCTAAATGTAATTTCTTAAATGCAGTTTTATTTTAGGGGTCAAACCATGACTTTTGAGGTATTGCTTTTGAAAATCGGGTCACATTTGACGAAGTTATGGAAGTCGAAAGATTTTACCAATGCCCAAGTCAATTTTTGTTATAAAATTTTAACATGAAATCTGACCAAAAATCGAATTTTATCTAAATGTAATTTCTTAAATGCAGTTTTATTTAAGGGGTCAAACCATGACTTTTGAGCTATTGCTTTTGAAAATCGGGTCACATTTGACGAAGTTATGGAAGTCGAAAGATTTTACCAATGCCCAAGTCAATTTTTGTTTATAAAATGTTAACATGAAATCTGACCAAAAATCGAATTTTATCTATATGTAATTTCTTAAATGCAGTTTTATTTTAGGGGTCAAACCATGACTTTTGAGCTATTGCTTTTGAAAATCGGGTCACATTTGACGAAGTTATGGAAGTCGAAAGATTTTACCAATGCCCAAGTCAATTTTTGTTTATAAAATTTTAACATGAAATCTGACCAAAAATCGAATTTTATCTAAATGTAATTTCTTAAATGCAGTTTTATTTAGGGGTCAAACCATGACTTTTGAGGTATTGCTTTTGAAAATCGGGTCACATTTGACGAAGTTATGGAAGTCGAAAGATTTTACCAATGCCCAAGTCAATTTTTGTTTATAAAATTTTAACATGAATCTGACCAAAAATCGAATTTTATCTAAATGTAATTTCTTAAATGCAGTTTTATTTTAGGGGTCAAACCATGACTTTTGAGGTATTGCTTTTGAAAATCGGGTCACATTTGACGAAGTTATGGAAGTCGAAAGATTTTACCAATGCCCAAGTCAATTTTTGTTTATAAAATTTTAACATGAAATATGACCAAAAATCGAATTTTATCTAAATGTAATTTCTTAAATGCAGTTTTATTTTAGGGGTCAAACCATGACTTTTGAGGTATTGCTTTTGAAAATCGGGTCACATTTGACGAAGTTATGGAAGTCGAAAGATTTTACCAATGCCCAAGTCAATTTTTGTTTATAAAATTTTAACATGAAATCTGACCAAAAATCGAATTTTATCTAAATGTAATTTCTTAAATGCAGTTTTATTTAGGGGTCAAACCATGACTTTTGAGGTATTGCTTTTGAAAATCGGGTCACATTTGACGAAGTTATGGAAGTCGAAAGATTTTACCAATGCCCAAGTCAATTTTTGTTTATAAAATTTTAACATGAAATCTGACCAAAAATCGAATTTATCTAAATGTAATTTCTTAAATGCAGTTTTATTTTAGGGGTCAAACCATGACTTTTGAGCTATTGCTTTTGAAAATCGGGTCACATTTGACGAAGTTATGGAAGTCGAAAGATTTTACCAATGCCCAAGTCAATTTTTGTTTATAAAATTTTAACATGAAATCTGACCAAAAATCGAATTTTATCTAAATGTAATTTCTTAAATGCAGTTTTATTTAAGGGGTCAAACCATGACTTTTGAGCTATTGCTTTTGAAAATCGGGTCACATTTGACGAAGTTATGGAAGTCGAAAGATTTTACCAATGCCCAAGTCAATTTTTGTTTATAAAATTTTAACATGAAATCTGACCAAAAATCGAATTTTATCTAAATGTAATTTCTTAAATGCAGTTTTATTTTAGGGGTCAAACCATGACTTTTGAGCTATTGCTTTTGAAAATCGGGTCACATTTGACGAAGTTATGGAAGTCGAAAGATTTTACCAATGCCCAAGTCAATTTTTGTTTATAAAATTTTAACATGAAATCTGACCAAAAATCGAATTTTATTTAAATGTAATTTCTTAAATGCAGTTTTATTTTAGGGGTCAAACCATGACTTTTGAGGTATTGCTTTTGAAAATCGGGTCACATTTGACGAAGTTATGGAAGTCGAAAGATTTTACCAATGCCCAAGTCAATTTTTGTTTATAAAATTTTAACATGAAATATGACCAAAAATCGAATTTATTTAAATGTAATTTCTTAAATGCAGTTTTATTTAAGGGGTCAAACCATGACTTTTGAGCTATTGCTTTTGAAAATCGGGTCACATTTGACGAAGTTATGGAAGTCGAAAGATTTTACCAATGCCCAAGTCAATTTTGTTTATAAAATTTTAACATGAATCTGACCAAAAATCGAATTTTATTTAAATGTAATTTCTTAAATGCAGTTTTATTTTAGGGGTCAAACCATGACTTTTGAGCTATTGCTTTTGAAAATCGGGTCACATTTGACGAAGTTATGGAAGTCGAAAGATTTTACCAATGCCCAAGTCAATTTTTGTTTATAAAATTTTAACATGAAATCTGACCAAAAATCGAATTTTATTTAAATGTAATTTCTTAAATGCAGTTTTATTTAAGGGGTCAAACCATGACTTTTAAGCTATTGCTTTTGAAAATCGGGTCACATTTGACGAAGTTATGGAAGTCGAAAGATTTTACCAATGCCCAAGTCAATTTTTGTTTATAAAATTTTAACATGAATATGACCAAAAATCGAATTTTATTTAAATGTAATTTCTTAAATGCAGTTTTATTTTAGGGGTCAAACCATGACTTTTGAGCTATTGCTTTTGAAAATCGGGTCACATTTGACGAAGTTATGGAAGTTGGAAGATTTTACCAATGCCCAAGTCTATGTTTGTTTATAAAATTTTAACATGAAATCTGACCAAAAATCGAATTTTATTTAAATGTAATTTCTTAAATGCAGTTTTATTTAAGGGGTCAAACCATGACTTTTGAGCTATTGCTTTTGAAAATCGGGTCACATTTGACGAAGTTATGGAAGTCGAAAGATTTTACCAATGCCCAAGTCAATTTTTGTTTATAAAATTTTAACATGAAATATGACCAAAAATCGAATTTATCTAAATGTAATTTCTTAAATGCAGTTTTATTTTAGGGGTCAAACCATGACTTTTGAGCTATTGCTTTTGAAAATCGGGTCACATTTGACGAAGTTATGGAAGTCGAAAGATTTTACCAATGCCCAAGTCAATTTTTGTTTATAAAATTTAACATGAAATCTGACCAAAATCGAATTTATTTAAATGTAATTTCTTAAATGCAGTTTTATTTTAGGGTCAAACCATGACTTTTGAGCTATTGCTTTTGAAAATCGGGTCACATTTGACGAAGTTATGGAAGTCGAAAGATTTTACCAATGCCCAAGTCAATTTTTGTTTATAAAATTTTAACATGAATATGACCAAAAATCGAATTTTATTTAAATGTAATTTCTTAAATGCAGTTTTATTTTAGGGGTCAAACCATGACTTTTGAGCTATTGCTTTTGAAAATCGGGTCACATTTGACGAAGTTATGGAAGTCGAAAGATTTTACCAATGCCCAAGTCAATTTTTGTTTATAAAATTTTAACATGAAATCTGACCAAAAATCGAATTTTATCTAAATGTAATTTCTTAAATGCAGTTTTATTTAGGGGTCAAACCATGACTTTTGAGCTATTGCTTTTGAAAATCGGGTCACATTTGACGAAGTTATGGAAGTCGAAAGATTTTACCAATGCCCAAGTCAATTTTTGTTTATAAAATTTTAACATGAATATGACCAAAAATCGAATTTTATCTAAATGTAATTTCTTAAATGCAGTTTTATTTTAGGGGTCAAACCATGACTTTTGAGCTATTGCTTTTGAAAATCGGGTCACATTTGACGAAGTTATGGAAGTCGAAAGATTTTACCAATGCCCAAGTCAATTTTTGTTTATAAAATTTTAACATGAATATGACCAAAAATCGAATTTTATTTAAATGTAATTTCTTAAATGCAGTTTTATTTAGGGGTCAAACCATGACTTTTGAGCTATTGCTTTTGAAAATCGGGTCACATTTGACGAAGTTATGGAAGTCGAAAGATTTTACCAATGCCCAAGTCAATTTTTGTTTATAAAATTTTAACATGAAATATGACCAAAAATCGAATTTTATCTAAATGTAATTTCTTAAATGCAGTTTTATTTAGGGGTCAAACCATGACTTTTAAGCTATTGCTTTTGAAAATCGGGTCACATTTGACGAAGTTATGGAAGTCGAAAGATTTTACCAATGCCCAAGTCAATTTTTGTTTATAAAATTTTAACATGAAATATGACCAAAAATCGAATTTCATTTAAATGTAATTTCTTAAATGCAGTTTTATTTAAGGGGTCAAACCATGACTTTTAAGCTATTGCTTTTGAAAATCGGGTCACATTTGACGAAGTTATGGAAGTCGAAAGATTTTACCAATGCCCAAGTCAATTTTTGTTTATAAAATTTTAACATGAAATATGACCAAAAATCGAATTTCATTTAAATGTAATTTCTTAAATGCAGTTTTATTTTAGGGGTCAAACCATGACTTTTGAGCTATTGCTTTTGAAAATCGGGTCACATTTGACGAAGTTATGGAAGTCGAAAGATTTTACCAATGCCCAAGTCAATTTTGTTTATAAAATTTTAACATGAAATCTGACCAAAAATCGAATTTATTTAAATGTAATTTCTTAAATGCAGTTTTATTTTAGGGGTCAAACCATGACTTTTAAGCTATTGCTTTTGAAAATCGGGTCACATTTGACGAAGTTATGGAAGTCGAAAGATTTTACCAATGCCCAAGTCAATTTTTGTTTATAAAATTTTAACATGAAATCTGACCAAAAATCGAATTTCATTTATATGTAATTTCTTAAATGCAGTTTTATTTAGGGGTCAAACCATGACTTTTAAGCTATTGCTTTTGAAAATCGGGTCACATTTGACGAAGTTATGGAAGTCGAAAGATTTTACCAATGCCCAAGTCAATTTTTGTTTATAAAATTTTAACATGAAATCTGACCAAAAATCGAATTTTATTTAAATGTAATTTCTTAAATGCAGTTTTATTTAAGGGGTCAAACCATGACTTTTAAGCTATTGCTTTTGAAAATCGGGTCACATTTGACGAAGTTATGGAAGTCGAAAGATTTTACCAATGCCCAAGTCAATTTTTGTTTATAAAATTTTAACATGAAATCTGACCAAAAATCGAATTTTATTTAAATGTAATTTCTTAAATGCAGTTTTATTTAGGGGTCAAACCATGACTTTTAAGCTATTGCTTTTGAAAATCGGGTCACATTTGACGAAGTTATGGAAGTCGAAAGATTTTACCAATGCCCAAGTCAATTTTTGTTTATAAAATTTTAACATGAAATCTGACCAAAAATCGAATTTCATTTAAATGTAATTTCTTAAATGCAGTTTTATTTAGGGGTCAAACCATGACTTTTGAGCTATTGCTTTTGAAAATCGGGTCACATTTGACGAAGTTATGGAAGTCGAAAGATTTTACCAATGCCCAAGTCAATTTTTGTTTATAAAATTTTAACATGAAATCTGACCAAAAATCGAATTTTATCTAAATGTAATTTCTTAAATGCAGTTTTATTTAAGGGGTCAAACCATGACTTTTAAGCTATTGCTTTTGAAAATCGGGTCACATTTGACGAAGTTATGGAAGTCGAAAGATTTTACCAATGCCCAAGTCAATTTTTGTTTATAAAATTTTAACATGAAATCTGACCAAAAATCGAATTTCATTTAAATGTAATTTCTTAAATGCAGTTTTATTTTAGGGGTCAAACCATGACTTTTGAGCTATTGCTTTTGAAAATCGGGTCACATTTGACGAAGTTATGGAAGTCGAAAGATTTTACCAATGCCCAAGTCAATTTTTGTTTATAAAATTTTAACATGAATATGACCAAAAATCGAATTTTATTTAAATGTAATTTCTTAAATGCAGTTTTATTTAGGGGTCAAACCATGACTTTTAAGCTATTGCTTTTGAAAATCGGGTCACATTTGACGAAGTTATGGAAGTCGAAAGATTTTACCAATGCCCAAGTCATTTTTGTTTATAAAATTTTAACATGAATATGACCAAAAATCGAATTTCATTTAAATGTAATTTCTTAAATGCAGTTTTATTTAGGGGTCAAACCATGACTTTTGAGCTATTGCTTTTGAAAATCGGGTCACATTTGACGAAGTTATGGAAGTCGAAAGATTTTACCAATGCCCAAGTCAATTTTTGTTTATAAAATTTTAACATGAATCTGACCAAAAATCGAATTTTATTTAAATGTAATTTCTTAAATGCAGTTTTATTTAAGGGGTCAAACCATGACTTTTGAGCTATTGCTTTTGAAAATCGGGTCACATTTGACGAAGTTATGGAAGTCGAAAGATTTTACCAATGCCCAAGTCAATTTTTGTTTATAAAATTTTAACATGAAATCTGACCAAAAATCGAATTTTATTTAAATGTAATTTCTTAAATGCAGTTTTATTTTAGGGGTCAAACCATGACTTTTGAGCTATTGCTTTTGAAAATCGGGTCACATTTGACGAAGTTATGGAAGTCGAAAGATTTTACCAATGCCCAAGTCAATTTTTGTTTATAAAATTTTAACATGAAATCTGACCAAAAATCGAATTTATCTAAATGTAATTTCTTAAATGCAGTTTTATTTAGGGGTCAAACCATGACTTTTGAGCTATTGCTTTTGAAAATCGGGTCACATTTGACGAAGTTATGGAAGTCGAAAGATTTTACCAATGCCCAAGTCAATTTTTGTTTATAAAATTTTAACATGAAATATGACCAAAAATCGAATTTTATTTATATGTAATTTCTTAAATGCAGTTTTATTTTAGGGGTCAAACCATGACTTTTAAGCTATTGCTTTTGAAAATCGGGTCACATTTGACGAAGTTATGGAAGTCGAAAGATTTTACCAATGCCCAAGTCAATTTTTGTTTATAAAATTTTAACATGAAATCTGACCAAAAATCGAATTTTATCTATATGTAATTTCTTAAATGCAGTTTTATTTAGGGGTCAAACCATGACTTTTGAGGTATTGCTTTTGAAAATCGGGTCACATTTGACGAAGTTATGGAAGTCGAAAGATTTTACCAATGCCCAAGTCAATTTTTGTTTATAAAATTTTAACATGAAATCTGACCAAAAATCGAATTTTATTTAAATGTAATTTCTTAAATGCAGTTTTATTTTAGGGGTCAAACCATGACTTTTAAGCTATTGCTTTTGAAAATCGGGTCACATTTGACGAAGTTATGGAAGTCGAAAGATTTTACCAATGCCCAAGTCAATTTTTGTTTATAAAATTTTAACATG